>OW799236.1:92750386-93362886 GCA_941918925.1 Phyto melanocephala | reverse complement strand
TCGGAGCATAAAACATAAACACATCCTTTTGCATACTCTTACATACTTGTAGGCATACAGAGAACATTAGAAAAGAAAAAAAAAATTGTTAGGTATTTGCGTAAATCAGCTTTTTCAGGTTAACAAAATCAAATTTGTACTGAATTAAAACGAAACGAAACAGTAACAAACATACATCTAGAGGACCTCTGAATATTGGACTGAATAAACCAAAAGGCTACATTAAACATTGAAATTTACTATTTCTATTTGCGTTTAATTTATCAGTTACTAGAAACGATATCTTGTGAATTAATAAAATATCTTAAATATACAATATTTATGCGCAAAAAATTTTATATAAAATATTTAGATGTTTTATTAAACAAAACTTTTTGTGAGCACGTAAGTTCTGAAACATACTGTTCATACGCAAAAAGTCTTATTGCAATAACTATTATTACAATTAAGACATACGTGTAAACGAGTCTTAGTTAGTATTAGTATTAGTAAGCTAATTATCATTGTAGTTCACTATGCGCGAACAGTCAAGTGTAGACTAACCCTTTCAGACCTGTTTGAATCGATTGTGAGGTCTGCCTTTTTTGGCTTCTAATTAATTTAAAAATAATTTTTTGCCTAATAACCGGCAAGCAGTGATCGTGTGGCAAAAAAATGAAAATACCAAACCAACACGGAACAAATAAAAAAAACAGCTTAAGTTTGTCTGTGTCTTTCAACAAGTGTAGATATGCGTCCAAAATGTAAGTGTTTCTTTCTGTAAAAACCGTTTTGAAATAAGATTTAGACTTAATGGAAATAGCTATGAAATGAGTTTTTTCAACGATTTAGTTCATTACTGGTACATAGTAACAATAAGCAAGCGACAGATACACAGATAGCACAATTGTGTTAGTCAGGAACATTATTTTACAGGGAAATTTATTGATTTGAACAAAAATGATGATGTAGAAACAGTTTTTAACATACTTAACGATTCAGATGTTGACTTTAGTGATGACGATGATGTGGTTGATTAAACATATATCCCTCTCAATGTAAATGCAGATGCACAAGAAAGCGATGAAAGCTCATGTAGTAAAAACCCTTTCAATAAGTCGAAAAAGAGCTAAAACATCATCTGAACGATTAAACTTCTCGAGTCTTTTCGATACAGCACAACAATTCTCAGTAACTAGATCGAAAGTACCGAACAGGCATGTTATATGGAAAAGTGTATCATTTTCGAACAGAGATCTTCCAATAGTGTTTGGCTGTCAAAACGAATCAAATATTAAAATTTCATTGAAATATTTTGAAAACTTCCCAGAAACACACTACGAGGACGTTGTAAGATTTACAAAAATGTGCGCTACATGACAGCAGATATAAAAAGATTTTATGGGTGTGCTATAATAATGGGTTGCCTCAGTTATCCTGCTATAAGAATGTGCTGGGCAAGGTAAACAAAAATTTCTGCTATTTTTAATTATGTATATGTCTCGTGATAAGTTTTATCAGTTGCGCTCGGATGTACATTTGGAAGATCAATTTGCATTAAATTCAACCAATTAATTTTGGAGAGTTCAACCAACTATCAACTGATGAGCAGATGATACCTTTTACGGGTGGACGCCCCGAACGTCAGGCCATTTGGTCAAAACCACGACCAATTGGCTTCAAAAATCTTGTCTGTGCTATTTCCAGTGACGTTGTTGTAAACTTTTTGCTCGCAACTGTAAAGAGTGTGGCCTTGGCCATGGGCCATCTATAGTCATTGGGTTAATAGAAAATCTTTCCAAGGGAAGTCATGTATACATGCATTGATTGAGCGACTGGCTTAATTATGGCAAACAGAGTTCCTAAAAGTATAAAAGTTGGCTTTGACAAAGAAATAAATCGAGGCGACATATGCCAATTTACGAATAGGGAAAATAAAGCTGTTGTCAAATAGAAAGACACGAAGGCAGTGATAGTTGCGTCAAATAATTGTAGTAAAGATCCTGTAGGAGAAGATGACAGGTGAAATAAAAACTTGAAACGCCGCTATCCACTCAAAGCCCCAGTGGTCATACAAACGTACAACTCCTTTATGCGGGGAATTAATTTGTGCGACCAAATTCTGGAGTACTACAGGATCAAAATTAAGACAAACAAACCGTTAAAGTCTTCTTTCACTTAATTTACTTGGGAATATTTAATTCTTAGATGGAATATAGATGTGATTCTGGAATACCAAGCTCAAAAATAAAATCATTTTTAACTTTTAAAGTGGAATAAGGGACTATTCTAGCGGCTTCATTTGAAGCTCCTGAGCAAGTGGTAATATTTGAGCTTGATAATGATACCAAAAATCGCCCACAGGATGCTCCTAATGATGTAAGGTATGATCGTTTTGACCACTTGCCTATATTTTCTGATGACCCCCCAGTCTGTGCCGAAACAATTGTGAAAGTCGTTCGAGAGGTCGATGCCAAAAATGCAAAGTAGCCCTCTGTTTGGCTAAGAACAAAGAATGTTTTAAAAAAATATCATATAAAAAAAAATATATGTTATATATCTGAAGCTATTTTTATGAATATATCTTTATTTTTTAAGTTTTTTTCACATCATTATTTAATTTTTTAAGAATGAATTACCTGCATTTTTGTACTCTAATAACTATTAACCTAAATAGCACAATTGTGCAATGTCCTGATTTAAAAAAAGGATACTGCAGTTGCATTTATCGACTTTTATTATTGACTAATCAAAAAGAATTTTTTTAATGCGTTGATTTTGAGGTTTTTGTGGGCTAAATAAACTCTGGGTCTAAAAGGGCTAAGTGACAATTCTATCTATCATAGAATAAGTCCAATAGGGGTACTATATCAACCTCGTATTCGTGAGGTATCTCAACAGATCATTCAGTCTGATATTAAAGTCAAATGGGGGTACTATATCTAACCCGTATCCGTAAGGTATCTCAGCAGATTATTCAGTCTGGTAGTAGATGACTCAGAGATGTCATTAAGCATATATTTGCTAGGATCCTGTATGTCCTGGCACTGATGGCAGGACATTCACAAAGAAGGTGGAAGACCGATTCCTCCCTCTCCAAGGCCAAATAGCTGCAACAATAGTCGTTAAAGGGAAGTTCGAGTTGACCCGCATGTTTCCCTTACATCCAGTGACCCGTCAATACCAGCAGCATCCTCCAGATGTCCCTCTAACCTCGACTCGTAAGATGTAATGTACTCCTGATATCAAAAGAGGGCCACGTAAGTCTGGCCACTCTACATGTGTTCATCCCACGCCACACAGTGAGACAACGCCGGCATTAAATACAAGGAGTAATTGCAGAGTTCTGAAATTTTGCACAGGTTACTTTTGAGACAATTCCAGTTTAAAAAAAAAAATTAAGAAAATTCGCCCACTTTTACGCCCACCTCCCATACAATCGAAATTTGTAAAATGCCGTATTGTCCGTAATACTTAAGGGATAACTTTAAATTTTGGTATACTTGAATGTTATATTGTTACAAACATTATCGGAATAAAGTTTTGGACTTTGGCGCACTTTTACCCCCACCACCCATACAACCTCAACATAAAAAGTGCCATATTTTCTAAAATATTTTAGGTACAATCTTCAAATGTGATATTATTATTATTTATATAATTTAAAATGTTTCATGCAAAAATTACAATAACACGCCCACTCTTACACCCACTTCCCATTAAAATGCAATAAAAAAGAACAATTTTTTTCATTCTATCAATAATTTTTTAATATCATCATGGTATTCTAATTTTTTCAATATCTTTATTGCTATAGATCCAAATATCAGAAATTGCACTATAAAAAATTATTGAATTATCCATGACCTTGTAAACTTTTTTTAACACTTTATATAAACTTGTATAAACTTGCACTCTCAAATATGTAGATTGTGAATTAAACATATACATAATTGCAATTACCGTTTGTTGATCAATAATATTTAAAACAACAACAATGTAAAATTTTTTTACAGTTTGTTTTTAAAAAGTTTGTGAGCACAATATAAAATATCAAACAAACAATTAAAAAAAAAAATTAAAAATTTGTAAACATGCTATTGCATGCTAACATATGTACATATGTACGTATAGCGACAAAATGTGCACGTTGCGTATTTTTTGTAGTTTTTTGTATGTTTAAAGTACTTTTGCAAGCTTTTGCTATATGTCCTCTACTTTAAATGAAAGCTGAGACTTCAATCTTTCATTTGATATAAGTCTGCACCTAGGGCGAGGGGCTGCTCTATATTTCCTAGTCCATTGAAAATGCAAAATGTTAAATTTTTACACCACAATTCTGTTGTAAAGAAATTTTTTTTTGTGTTTCTTTTTTTAAATTTATTTTTTTATCTACTCATTCTACAACAACTAAATTAATTAAAAAAATACTTTAAGGTTATATTTATTATGTATTTTTTTATTGATAAGCTTTTGAATATTACATATTGAACCAACATATTTCAAGCGCGTTAGCATACCTCAACTTTGACTTGCTCTAGACCAAAAAGTAATGAAGTTATGAATCTCAAATTTCAGGGAATTGTTACTCATATATCTGTTAATATACTGTGAAAATTTCATCCAAATTGGACGACACGCCAAAAACTATTTTTTGCCGCTGTTACTTTAGAGCTGTCTTACTGTGCGCCACCTCCTATTGGCCTTTTCAGGTAAGTATTTGGCTATCTTGAACATGAAAGTCCCCAACAGGATTGTGACTGCATTCGCGTTAGATAAATCCAGACCAGAACCGCCTGACCATCTCATTCGCACACCAAACCTTGACAACTCTTTCCTGCATTAACCGACTAGTCTAGATGTGGTAGTGTATAACCTGGATGATAGAAGTTTCGCCTATCGACAAAAATACTAATATTTCTATAAATATGTCAATCATTCAGTGTCCTTCATGCTTCCCAGATAGTGAATTTACAGTCTGAAAAACGCTGCATTCCTCTGGAAGGCGGAAGAAAGCTTTTCCCCAGTTCATCAAAGAAGACAACAGATCCAACCTTACAGCCAATCCTAGAATCGTCTGTGTAAATCCTGATGTCGAAGCCCCCTACAAGGTCAACCCTATCCCACTGACTTTTGTAATTAGAACTTTAAACGTTCTTCCGTTCCAAGAGCATACTAAAGAACCATTCATTGACTTATAGATCTACTCACTGTACTAGCATGATGCACTTTAACAAAGATTTTTAGATAAAACACAACTTAGTAAAGGAATATAGAAAACTAAAACACCCGTTTCCAGAAAAAAAAAATAAAAAAAATCTAAAAAACCCAATCAATCAAACTAAAGAAGAGAAATAAAAAAACGCGTACGCAATGCAATTTTCGAAAGAAAAAGGAGGAGAAAGAGAAAAAATAGTGCGAATTGCATACAAGTTTAAAGAATAGAATTACGAACCTTTTAACCGAAATGCAATTTGAGCAATAGAAGACTAACTATTGATGCATGCTACAATATACAAACACACGCATATACATACATATACATTTATGCATAAATGGATTGCTCCCGAAAAAACAAATACATGTACATATTTGCCTCAAAATCCATACGTTTCAATGTTGGTATGTGCGTGAGTGTAAGTGTGTGCACACAATCAAAATCCTAAATTCCATTTGAATTAAAGTTGAGTTAGTTTTGTAAACCTAACTATCCAGTATAACTGCAACAACACAATTCGCAACAAAAAACCAAGTAGTTCAACAAAACAAAACAAAAAAAATGTTTAGATGAATGTATGGACTTGGATAGATGCAACCAAAAATAACAACTAAAAAAATGAGCCGATTTTGATTTTATGCGAAATTTTAGTAAATATGTTGTTAGTTTACCACCACACACCCTCATAGAAAATGCTCACAACCCCATATGCACACGCAAAAAGTAGATTAATGTTATATTTAAAGGAATGAAATAATTTAATTCTATATTTTTCGTATGAAACGGAACAGTTTAGTCTGCTACAAATGGTGTAAAAAATAATCAAAAAATGTGAATTCATCATAAGTTTAATATTTATCCGATTGTAAATATTTAGTTCTTAGATTAAAAACACGCTTTTTAATATCTAAAGGACTTTTAAGTCAATGTAGCTCAGTAACTCAAATAACTTATTTTTTTATTTCTTCATACGAATATTAAAGTCTAACATTTGTGTGTCCAAAATTTTTAGATAAAGAAATTTTGTTTTGTAATGAAAAAGTTACTGTATTATTTTGGATATCTTCTTTTAAAGTTCATTTGTTTAGAAATTATAATGATGAAATATTAACCTTTTCGCTTACAAAGTGAATTATATCATTTATATGTTGCAATAGAGCATTATCTAAACAAATCTAGGGAGAATAATAAAATAAAAGCAGGAATCTATTACTTAAAAGCTATGTCTATCTAATACGCAAATAAATAACTTTAAAACAAAAAGCTCTAGCCCCCTGCTCTGTGTTCTGAGTTAAATTAAAATTACAGTGTTGTTGTTTATAGCAACAATGTTATGGCAATTCCGATTAATTTAATTTAACCTACCAAGGCATATCCATAAGGTATATGCAACGGCGAATTGATACAACAAAGCAACTTTTCAGGGGATGTTTTATGTCAAGGCCAATTTGTATATCAGGGATGGAAAAGTTATTTTTACATATTAAATATAATAAAATTTCATTAAAAAAAGGATATAAATTTTTTAAGCACATTATTAAAGACGCAAAAGCAACATATATACATAAGTTTAGCACATTTATTATTAAGTACAATCAAGTTAATTGTTTAACACCGAAACCAAAATCACATTTCCTATCCATGCAATAATAAATGAAATCAAGGCGAATTCAACCAATTTTGACAAAAAGTTTCCCCATCAGCTGGGCTGATAATTTCAATTGTATCAATTCGCCTTGGTCCCTACGCTTCATAGTTGACTTTACTTCAATGATGAAAATATTTTCATAGGTGCCGAACTAGATCATTTGTATATAGTTTTATACGAGTTTATATATTTGTTATTGTTAGAGATATGAGAGTCAGTGTACTCACCTCACACATACTAAAAATGGCCACCAACCACAGCCATTCTTCACCATCACTCGAATTTGGGCTATATTTCATGTTAAGATCTTATTTCGGCTTCTGTGGAACGTCGCAAAGTAATCCGCGGAGAAAAATTTCATCGTTAAGTATGCTTAGAAATAATATCATTCTCTTGACAAAACACGTGACCAATCCATTTTCATTACCGTTTGCCAATTTCAGTTACCACTTATACTTTATTTGCTCTAGGTAATAATTCCAGAATCGATATCACCCGTAGCCAGATTAGATACAGACAACAGTTTTTAAACATCTGGTAATGACAACGATAATCTTTCATATTGTACAACCTATAGAGTAGAGCCGATTTTACGTTGGAGTCATATACATATATATTTGAAACTTTATACGCAGGATTGTGCTCTTAATTTACAAAACTGATAACTACAATGCAAATGCTGTTACCGGTTTTAATCCGGTTTAATCCCGGATACACTATCGGTTTCAGTCATACTGCAGTGATAACAAGATCGGTATTCCATATTGTAGCTATGGTCATCTACATCATACTTCACTTGATAGCGGGATGAAGTGATAGTATAACCCCTGCCCGTACTTCACTCAATACCTAGACTGATTAAGATAACTTACTTTAATGTAAGACGTAACATTTTGAGTTCATATAGCTTTGTTTTTATAATTGCTATGAGATTAGATGGAATGCTTCTTCTATAAAGTGTACTTCAAATGCAGGCGTGTTTGATACTATCAGTTGTATTCAATACTTTGTGGTATTTTTAGGCGGATGGTGTTTATATGTTCAGCACCTCCTTCCATTCGTTTGAGAAAGAATCCTACTCCAAGGCATCGGATGTCAGTAGGAAAGGAGTTTCATTACTAAGTCATCGATTGAGAATGCATTAAGGAATAGCTTGGCAACGGTTATTGAATTTTTGTATTTGTTAGTTTATCGGAGACGGAGACTTGCTGTTGTTATTGTGTTGGACAATAATGTTATAAAATAGTTTAAAATAATATTGCCTCCAACGTAATTTGTTTTTCATCAGTATTAAGTAGCTTCCCATGTTCAGCTTTGTCAGAATGCTGTCCAGCAAAATTATGTCTAATAAGCTATTTAGTGACTTCAAAAATATATCGATATCTATCCACAAGAGCAGCAAATTTATCTATGTAAATAGATACGTTTATCCCTTCTGACAGAACGTTGAATAATTTTTTTTCGTATGCGAAGTTGTATCTTTGCTATCATCAAACAACAGTCTTGAACTTAGCCGACTTCAGGACCTATCTTGTATTTTTGATTCATCTGGTTTGCCATGTTCCGGTCATTGGACAATCATGTCAACTTGTAATAGTTTTCATGCTGAAAAGAGTTTCCACTTATTGCCATTTTTTGTGTTTTAGTGAAGTCTAAAAAACTCTCACCACTATAGTTGCAGGTTACTTGGTCAAATTACTTCACAACATGCTTCAGTAATTTACTTTGACCCAATTTTTGCTTTTAGGTTAGCCATGACACTTATTATATAACCATGAAAAATGGTGTCATTGTCTTTAAAGAGAGCAGTGAAGATTTTGTCAGATACTGGTTTCTATGACATAAGACTCTTGTGTACCTCTGCAGTTAACAAAAATCCAATGACAAGTTCATGGTTACTACCAATTTCTCTACCAGGATCAAGCAGTTGAGATTCACTTGTAGGTGAGTGATATTCTCGAAAGGCATTTCGATGACATTCTCCGAAGCTATTTATAATGATACAATGATCTTTTGAGTTCTTATTTATATCGTTGTTATCAGGATCTCATAGCGATTACAGAATCCAATCCCAGTCCATATAATATAAAATAGCCTAAGGTCATCAATAATTAATTTGATTTTTAACTAGCGATTCAGCAGCAATGTTATTTAAGGTAACATAGATTACAATTCTTCATTCCCTGCTATCTGAGTACTAAATTTCCTATGTACAAGTTTTAAGGATATACCGCCTAAAATCGATCGACATCAACAAAGCCTCGTTTGCTGGAAACAAGGATACTAAGTCTCTTCTGGACAATAGGTTAGGTTGTCATTTGAGGAGAATTGACTGAAGAATTGACGAGAAATATTGTCACGAGCTTATTGATCTTATTCTTATTTAACCTATTAAAATAAATATGTTTTTTTTTAAATAGTTTTTATTATTTTTATTTAATTTTTAGACTAGTTGTATGCACCGGTCAAGTATCTTAAAAATGCTTAGATATTCAGAAATAATATAATATTTCCATTTATATACTAAAGTATCTGACTCATTTTATTTGAGTTGTCCCTTATTTGGAAATTTAAAAAACTAATTCCCCAAACTAGACACCACCGCCAGATTACAGTGAAAGATCCTTTATGTATTCAAAGCCAGCAATTACAACATGGAATCTTTTTGTTGCATGTCCCGGGTTTGTTTAATCAAAAAAATTTAAATCTTTCATTCATCTTTCAATGTTTTAATTGTTTAAATATTTTGTGTCGAATCAATGTAATTTTAGAAATGTCTTTTAACTTTTTTAGCAAGACATATTGTATTAAAACCCACTTAAAAAACATAAACAATAATTTTAATGATTTCGCTCGTATGAACTCGCTTTTGCAATATCAAGAACTGAATCTTGTGATAAAAAAAACTCCTATTGAAGAATTTGTTGCCTTTTCGTATTTATTTAACAATAAATTCCTTTAAAACTATGTATGCTTATGCCTCTAAAAAGATCTAAAGTTTTTTTGTGCAATTGTATTGTATAGAATACACTTTGGTTTGCCTGGTCTTATTTTTTTTTCTATTGGCAACCTATTGCATGCAAGTGGTAGTGTGTGTTTGAATATTTTTAAATCTATAGCACATAAGAGTTCTAACCAAAAGTAGAACTGACAGAAGTGCCCGTACATACATACATTCATACGTAGGGCCTATTTTTCTCTATTGTAAATTCAGCTTGAGTGCTTTCGTTTGTATTTAGTGGTAGACTTAAAAGCATTCAAAATCCACCTACCAATTTGTAATATTATTTATAAAAGACCTAACGAGCGACCGTTCGACCAACCAACCAATTTGTAACTCCCATTTAAATCATGCATTTACAACCACAAAAGAAAAAATAGTGGTACTTGCATTCAATCGTACTTGTACATTGAAGCGGCAGGGTGTTAGTTTGTTTTTCATTTTAGAAAGACATTCAAAAATATTCGCGTGAAATTGCATAAATATATTTTCGTTTAACGGTTTTTGCAATTCAAAAATAAACAAAACTAAAACTATAAAAAAGATTGCATGGTTTTTGGTTATATGACCTCATATACTTACTTACATACGTATGTATGTATGTATGTATGTATGAATGTGTATATGTATATCCATGATGCTTCCATTTTTCTCATATTCCGACATGTTGTACCCGTTACTATTATTCCATTTGTATATGATTGTATATTAAGTCGTGTGTAAATCCACAATTCACACGTTTTTAAGTGATTGCACATTTGAATATTTATATGATAGCATTTTAGAATGTTAGTGATAAAAGTGAACAAAAAAGTTTACAATTTAATATTGTTTTATACTTAGCAGAATCTTTTCAAAAAATTAAAATCTGAAATAATCAATTATTTCATAAATAAATATAGTTCTTCACTTAAAATTGCAATTACAATTCAAGTCTTTAGAGCTTTGGAGGATTTGCGCCATAAGAGCATACAAAATTTAGAACTTTAACTGATCAAATTTTTGTTACTATTTTTGTCCCTGGTAGCCTTTATAATTTGTTCATACAAGCTTATATGAAGAGTCAAAAAGTTATGCGGTGACAAAGCTAAATTTTGTGCAAAATTTTCCTTAAAAAATATGGAACTAACTAAATAATTCATAGCCTAATATCCAATGCTTTGTTTCCGAAATTATGATTGGCAACTAGGTGCTAGAAATCGGACTTAAAATATTAATAAACCAAGTTAAATTATTTTCGTTAACCAATGTCAAAATCTTTAGATTTTTTGGTTGCTATTTTAATACAAATTTTTTGATTCGCAAAGCTTTACGATTAAAAAAGTGAAGTTTGGTTCGACTGAAAAAATTAACATTTGGTTGGACTGTAAAAATAAATGAATTCTAATTTAACTTGTTTTCTCTCTAATAAAATACATATCGCTCATTTGCTGCAAGAACGGCATAAGTCAAAATTCGTGATCTTTGAGTTAATAATACAGAAATATTGGCATTATGATGTTCTATCTTGTGTAAAATACTCATTTTGATATCTTGTATACAGAACGTGTTAGACGAGTATATGCCGTTATTTCTATTCCTATGTTTCGCTCTTCTTTTACTCATAACAACGACACATTGTAAGTTACGCCACAATCGTTAAGGAAAGAGCGACATAATTTGCGTTGTGCCTTTATAAGTGGAAAGGTAAAATGTGTTTTATGTAGTAAAAATTCGTATATACTGGCATATTTTGTGTTGTGACTGTTTTGTTGAAAAAAATCGTCAAATTATAACTAGCTATAACACAAAATATGCCATTAGTGTTGGAAAAATTTTTATGATAAACTAAATTATTTTAACTTATGACGTTATTGTTACTAAAAAATATGTTGATAAGAAGTCAGCATTTTGAACTATCAAGCAATCAGTATCTAGTTCTTCAACATTTTTCGAAGACTTTGACGATTCTGTTGCAGATGTGACATTCTGCCAAAGTTCTCCGGATGATAAATATAGCAATGACAGCAGTGAAAAAATATTTTCAGAACTCGAAGCTACTGACAACACTATTTCACAAGTTGAAGCATCATCTTCTAATGTAGCCGCTGGTATGACTGAAATCAATATTTCACATAAATTCTACGCTCTGTGATGCACTACCTAGCATTTCAAATACAGCAATCTTTTCATTACTTTTGATAAGCCCATTAAGAAAAGGTAAAAAAGATCAAAAAAGACAGACGATTGGAAGAACAATAGTGTTAAAAAAAGAGAAATAGCGGAAAATAATACGAAAATCTATTAAAGTTGAGAAAGAATCACCAAACTCTGTTTTTTAATAAAATGTCTTACGCTGAAGATGAATTCAAGGAGGCGACTTATATTAAAAAAAGATGCAAGAAACATATATTATTTTAAATAAAGCTTTTAATAGCAAACCAAGCATTCCCAAAAATAAAAAGACGACATCGACGATTTGATTAAAAAATCTCATTCCACGTTTTTACAAAGAATTTTGTGATAATTTATAAGCGTTTTATTCATTTTATCGAAAAGATAACAAAAGGCTTTTGTTATGAAATATAATGATAAATACCATGAAACAGAGTTTCTCATATGGTATTCAATATATTATAATTTTAACTTAAAAAAATTTTTAATTGAAATGAATTGTTTTTATGTTTTCATTTTTTTTTAGTTTGTAAGACTTTGAAATAAAAGACTTATATAAAAAAAATGTTTTTTTTTCGCATTAAGAACAACACATTTTAGTTTACTATGGTACTATCAATGAACTTTAGCAGCAAAAACGTCGGAACCCAAAGTATAAAGAATTTTCCATCTAAAAACAATTATTAAAAATTTATTATTTACTACTCTAGTTTTTTCTATACGGCTATATTAAATTAAGTTGTCTTATAAGATGCTATTAAAATATTTAAACTTATTCACTTTTCTTCAGGGCTATCCTCAATTGAACACTTAAAACGCATTTATTTCAAAATCGAAAATTTTGAGTTATCCGTTCTTGCAGCAAATGAGCGATATGTACATATGTGTAATTCACAGATTTAAAAATAAAAAATTATTTATTTTCTATTAAAAGCCTGTTTAAAAATAAACATCAGAGTCAAATATTATACAGACAAATGTGGTTCTCTTAACTTTCAACATTAACACATCACAAACATCCATGGATGTTAGAAAAGTAAATAATGTAATTTATGAATTACAATTAAAAACGAAAAATTAGCCACATGAATCCAAAACAGTCGCACACTAATGACAGTTGGAGAATTAACAAAAAGTAAGCAAGAAAACAGAATTGGAAAAAAAACTTAAAATCGAATACGGTCAATACTGTTCCTTTGGATTGCTTTTTTCCAAAACATTTATGTTTTTTTCCGTTGCTATTTTCGTTAAAACAACCAGCGAAAATGGGGGTGAATTGTTGAAGAGGAAATAAAAATTTCTCAATGCTTTGGTCATCATTTTTGCAGCTGGTGTAATAAACTCCCCATTTGGTCATTTGGCAATTATACCGATAAATTAGCAGTAAGAACAATGGCACAAAAATCAGATAAATGAGCAGAGTTTTTAAAGCATCATACGATTAGTGTGAAGGGGGAAAACAACTACATAAAATGACAAAAACGTATACACACACACACACACATTTATATATAAAAATTCACATAAGTATAACGAAGGATAATCGACAAATAAGTACACACAAACATCAGTAATATATCGGGGGATTCAATAGATAAATGAGTAGACTTCTAAAGCAGCATTGTAGAGAATTAAAAATTTTTAACTTTTATACATTTTTGAAAAACTAATCAAATAATCTCAATGAACTATTACAATAATACAAGGTGATTTCCAATATAAAACTTTAATAACGAGGGTGGTGGGATATGTAATTATGCCAAAAAAAAACCTAAATTACGTTCTGTTACTTTTTCCTAGCCATACACATGTCATCGTTGCTCTAACAAATTCTATTGTATTTTTACTAAGTTTTTAGGAGAACAAAAAAAAACATTTTATAATATAACTTTGTAATATAACTCTTACAAATACTAGTACCTACTATTTTTGACTATTGTTCAATGTCAATAAATGGTTTGGTAGATAGATTATTACCAATAAAGCTCCAAAATAGAGCAATAAAAACAAATTGAAAAATTTTTACATAAACGAAACGCGAAAAATTTACTATCATTAACATTTTTGATAACAAATTATCGCTAGTTTATCTGAATTAGCTATCAACAGCTTTATTATTTTCGGCGCCATCTTGGATTTTAAGTTTTTTCTAGCTTTCTGTTTGCTACTGGACAAACTTTTTCATTTGATACCAATATGGTGGATGAGTGGGGTAAAGTCTTAATTACTACATTTGACCCATATGTCCGTAATTATTTTAAGGGAATATTGGATTTAAACTTTTTTCATAGTTAACTGTATTCTACTTGTCATGCCCTTTCATTTGATATCAATATTGAAGGGGTTAAAGTGGGTACATTTTTAATTACGAGATCTAACCCATATATAAAATTATTGTACGCCATTTTCTAGTGGCAGTTATCATCGATTTAAAATCTGTGTTTAGTGTATTATTTTTTGCTCGTCAAGTCGTTTCTTATGATATTCATATCGCTCCTTTGTGTTGTCCAGAAGCTGAGAAAAATCGAATTTTGTTTGTAAATTTTGAGAAATACAGAAGTTGTTATATTTTTATGTTTATATCTCAGTTAATTTCAACCGTTTTGTCAGTTTTAATCACAAATAATTTTCGAGACTATGGCTTATATTTTGGTGTCTTTAGCGTTCCAAAAAATTAATAAGGAGCTTTCAAACTTGAAATATTTAAGCAAATTGAATTTTTATTTTTTGTTTAACTTTTATGAACTAATATTCTTAATCAGGCTTGAGTCCATATTTAATATTCTTTATTTTTACAAAGAATTTTTTTTTTTTTTTTAATTGTGATAAATGAAAGAATAAATCTTGAAAAATTATATTTTTACCGACACTAGCCGAGTGGAATGCATTTTCGAAACCAGCTACGATTTCATCATAGGCACTCTCTGATCGGTGGTTACATGTTGGTTGTAAATATCATCTATTTAACTCACGGGACTTAAGTTAATTGAATTCGGTAACTAATTTTTAGTTTTTCCTTTTTCATATATTTCACCACAATGAGTTAGATTGAAATTTTTAGCCAAACAGCAACCCTTTCACTTTTGTTTGTTATTATCTTTCATTTATTTCACTATTTTTGTCCTGCTCTATCCAGTTAGGTAGCGATAAGAACAGATAATTGTTTTTATACCCTTCACACAGTGAAAAAGGGTATATATAGGTTTGTCATTCCGTGTGAAATTTCTACAATTTTGATTTCCGACCCCATAAAGTATATATTTTCTGAAAGCTTATGAATAGGGAAGTCGATTAAGCCCTGTCAGTCTGTCCGTCTGTCCGTGTGTATGTTGAAATCAACTTTTTGAAGCCCCCCGACATCGCTTGGACTCGGGTGACGTATTAAAATATCAGAAATATTCGGGAGTAGATCGGTATTGAAAATCAGAAACATCGGTACATAAACAACTGAGATATGAGCAAAAACCCACGACCACCTCGGTTTTTTTTCACAAAAACAACATTACAACAACAACATACATACATACAAACGTGTATACTGGTTAGAGAAAACGTATCGCATCGAATCCCAGCTGAGCCAAAAAAATTTTTTTTTTCAATTTTTTTAAAAAATTTTTTTAAATTTTTTTTTTAATTTTTTTTTTATTTTTTATTTAATATATTATTTATATTTTTATTATTTTTTTTTAAATTTTTTTTTTTTAATTTTTTTTTTATTTTTTTTTTTTTGTTTTATATATATTATATATATAATAATTTTTTTAAAAAATTTTTTTTTTTAAAAATTTTTTTTTTTTGTTTTTTTAACATACATACGTGAATTTATAATTTTACAATGGGATGTTTTTATATATGTATGTTTTTATATGTATGTACGTATTTCATATGGGATGAATGGTGACACAAACTACTGTTATTGCATGACTACACGTTGTGAAGGGTATATAAGATTCGGCACGGCCGAATATAGCACTCTTACTTGTTAACAATCAATATTTATTATCATTTGTTTTATTTTCTGTGAGGTCAGTATACCACGAAGGCTGACTTCCAAAACGTTCGTATACAAAGTTTGTATACAGTATTGCTACTGTATTTAAATCACATACATATGCAAAGTTCCGAAACACTGCAACAACTATAAAACTGATGCATTGTTTGCTTTCTTATTGCGTTAAAAATACTTGGCGGCGGCGTTTTAAAATGGTATACATTGTATAATTATTGTACTGCGGCGTTATGAAATATGATGCTTTGTTCAAACACAAAGCAATTGACGTTTTGGAAGTCAGCCGAAATGTTGACTGACCAACAGTGAATGAATGATTATTTTTTTTGCACCGTGCCCTGTGTTATTTATGCAAATTGAATTTTTATTTTTTGTTGAACTTTTTTGTTTAAACTAATATTCTTAATCAGGCTTGAGTTCATATTTAATATTCTTTATTTTTACAAATAATTTTTTTTTTTTAATACTTTTTATACCCTTCACACAAAAGTGAAGTGAAAAACTGTGCAATTTCTACAACTTTCATTTCCGACCCCATAAAGTATATATTTTCTGAAAGCTTATGAATAGGGGAGTCGATTAAGCATCCTCAGTCTGTCCGTGTGTATGTTGAAGTCAACTTTTTTAAAGCCCCACGACATAGCCTGGACCCGCGTGAAGTATAAAAATATTGGAAATATTTGGGAGCAAATCGTAATTGAAAATCAGAAAAAACTGAGATATAAGGAAAAAACCATGACCACCTCGTTTTTTTTCACAACAACAACATATGACATATACATACCTACAAACGTGGTATACTGGTCAGAGTGAACGTGGCATCAAATCTCAGCTGAGAAGAAAAAAAATTTATTTTTTATATTTTTTTTTTTTTTTAAATTATTTATTTATCTATTTATATATTGATTAACTTAATAATAATTAATTATTATAAAGTTAGAAAAGAATATAGAGCGCTAGCTCTACGTGGGAATCCATGAGTAATTCGAAATAAAACTTTTAAGAAAATGCACCTCCATCAGCGACCATAAGTCTCCCGCCCTTTCGAATTAGCCCAACTTTGGAGACAGGGTTCATAGATACCATCTTCTGCAGTTTTCCTACTTCAGATATGTCCATTACAAAATTCCTTGTGGTTCTCGTCCTTAAGGACGGATTGAAATCCCTCCTAGTGTCCCTGAATTCTTGTTTTTTCATTCACTACCTTCGGAGAACACGCATTTTCGAATTGCCTTCCCCTATGGTTATCATCCGTACTACCTCGTACAGTGCTGTGTGAATTATCATCATCAGATTCCTCACCTCTTCCAAAGAATGGAAGTACGGTGTATCGTAGCATAAATAAGACGTTACCACTAAAAACGATCTTGAACGTGCACCTATAATTACCACCGTAAGATCAGAGATGCGTCATCTGCACATTCCTCACACCGTGACGTACCAGGATACATATTTTCAACCTCCCGCCCAGCTGCGAAACAAATAGATCGGCGTTCTGACGAGACTGGTCTATGATGTTATCCCTTACAATCCATGGTTTCTGCAATAAGTCTATATCCAACTTATCCATCGCAACATCATCGCTAAAGCTGCTCTTCTATAATGAAGATTCAGTTGATATATATTAAGAGTCTCCTGGCATAGAGGATTTAAGGGCGACGTGCATCGCAAGCATTGCTATGTCTCTACAAATCTGTAGTTGGGCTAGTTTTTTCACAACACCAAGACTTTCTATTGTAGGGCTTAAGTTATTAAGTTTATTAAAAAATTTTAAGTCGATTAATTGAATCTGTTTTAAATTTATAGGGCTTATTCTGTATCCGAAGCCTCTTAACAAGTCTCCGCTTTTTTTAGAGTGCAATGCAGTGTTAAACCAATCTATTATTAATATTACATTTTTATAGTATTATAATTAAATATCAAACTTTAATCTGTTCAGTTCGACCTTAATTTTTGGCTAATTGGAAATTATTTTATTGGCCAAAAAATGTCCTTATTTTAAATAAATTAAGAGAAAGAAATAAAAAATTGTTCATACTTGCATGTACTTGAAATTCGTTTCGTTTTGTCATTCATAGTTTTAAATCTAACGTTATGTAAGTATTCAAAAAATAAGACTTTTTGGAATAAAATTTCTTTTATGTAAACATAAAAGCAAGCTTAAAGAAGAAAAATAAAGAAGTACCTACCCAGCCTTTAAGATTTTCCGACATCTGAATATGGACACAATTGCATTTTATTTGATGTTGGTAGGACATGGTTTCTTTGACCTACTCTTGCATTACGAGTTATAACTCTTTTCCTAATATTCCGATTTTCAGTACCAAACAAACCTTGTGTTTAAGAAATATTTTGGCACAATTTGAGCTCCTAGCTTTGTCGGTTCGAGCTACATCGTTTTTTCAACAGACAGATGGGGTCTAAAATGGATATTTCTATGTGTTACAAACGGAATGACAAAATGAATATACCCCCACCATTTTTTGGTGGCGAGTATAAAATTAAAAAATTTATTTGTAAATGTTAATTGCATTATGAATTTTTTGGTAGATATTCGCAAAAAATATTCGCATAAATTTTGCGAATGCGAATACGAATATTTAAAAAACATGCGAATATTTGCGAATGCAAATATTCGTTATATCACTATTATGTTATGAGTTAACGTATAAAAGCTTACCTTATTCTTAGTTTGATAAAAAATTTAATTCATACGTTTCAGAAGCATTGATTGCCAATTGTTTTATGATTAGTTATTGCCTTACACTGTAAAAATTATTAAACTTATTTCAACCCTCAGCGGTCATAGCCACATTGGAATCTACTACGTTTAGAATCTCTGTTTTCAAGTGAGTTTCAACTTTGATGGGTAATAAATGTTTAAGCGATTCCAAAATATCTTGTTGTTGCAAATATGTTATTTTGGTATTCTGCAGAGCGTTTAAATTTAAACCCAAATGGCTACTCAAAATATTCGTTGGAAATATGGCATGTATACAACGTTGAAGATAAGGTATTAAATCATAGGCAAAACATGCACACATCTTAGCAAATGTATCTCTTTCATTGTCTGTAAAGGCTTGTTGTTCGTGTCGATAGAAAGCTAAAATTCGTTTACCCGCCAATTCCAAAGATTGCTGCAAACTATTGGTAACATCATTAGCTAAAGCAGTTGGCGCACATAAACGCAAATCATTTAGAGCATTTAAATAACCATTACATAAAGCTGCCAACGGATGAAAATCTAACAAAGTTTCGGGTGGCGAAAAAGATTCCAAATCGCTTCCCTCACTTATATTTGCAGGATTTCTACTGTGGACTGTTACTTTGTTAAGTAGCGTATACTTCTCCAATTCCTTTTCGAAATTTTCATTTACTATAGCAATGGCTGACAAATATTTCCCTTTAATGACTTTGACAAAAATGGGTACCATTAATGCTCGGAAATCAGCTCCAACACGACTAAAAGATAAGCCAAAATACATGCATTGTCCCAAAACCGTATCAAACAATACTATGCCACGCTTTAAATCAAATTCTAAAGTTTTCAAAAAGTCACTTATCTGAAAAAATATCGATAAAGTATTAGAATAAAGTTTTAGTACTCCTATTGTGATAATTACTTTTTCATGTAACCAAGCCTGAAATAAGCGTGATCCATCACAAATGACACCTTGTAAAGGTTTTATGTTTGCTCCTGTATTGGATAGACTTTCGGATGTAAGTATGTCTTCTTCGGGAAATATTGCCTTGTATTGATTGATTATATTGAATAGATTTACTCGAGTTACTTCTATGGTTTTTGTCAAATGTTGTTGCGCTAAAATATAATAATAAAAATTAAAACATTAAATATTGAAAAGTTTTTAGTAATTGTGTATTGAGCATTACACTTGTATTTATTAATTATTTATAACAAGAAACACTATGCTAACTAACGACATGAAACTTTTTTCTTTCAAAATTAGACCTAAGGTATATTTTGTTGCAAATTTCCTTTTCGTCCTACGCCAACTGATTAAGCACTAAAAAGTTAATTCGCTATCGCCAAACACTCTGTAACGACGCGTGACAGAAGAAGTATTGGAAGTATTTAGTTAATTGAAATGCGAATCAGCCATCAACGTCCACCAGACGAAATTTTACGCAATTGACCATAACAAGGAAATCTACCCAGTAAATTTTGGCCAAAGTCTTAAAGAGTATTAAGAACCTAAAATCATGGTTGCTGTTTTCGAAAATGCATTCTACTCGGTTAATATCGGAAGAATGCTTGAATATTCTTAAATGTATGCAATTTAGTTTAACAAATATTTTATTTGGATAGTTTAATAATAATAAAATAAAGTTAAGCCAGAATTAAATGATTTACAATGTTATATATTTTTTGTTTTGAGATTTTTAGTATTTTGCGTTTGAAAAAATTAAATAATTGAATTTTATATTATTCAGCATTTAAATTTTAAATTTAATTAATCTCAATTAATAAAAGCTTTTATTAATGTGCAATTTTGTGTGGAAATCATACAGAAATATTGTTTTCGGAGGTTGAACTGACTTAAACACTTTTTAAAATTAACTTTATTTAGGTCGAGGAAAAAAGCAGCAATTTAAGTAAAAAATTATATATATTAATTATAAGGCAATTCTTTCCTATAACTGAAGGCTTTTATAATTCAATACAGAGTCATCTAAAGCAGTTTTATGAAACAACTTATCAGGTTAATTTCTCAGGAATCGCATTTATTAAAAACTGGTGTAACTGACACTACTAATACTTTAATAAAATAGCTAATAATTTTTAAGATGACTGGAGCAAAATCAAAAAAAATGTTAGATATTTAATATTAAATTTCTAATTGCAATCCATATTTATTTTTTTCTGTAATACTATTGAAAAATTTGTGAACATTACATCAAAAGCACTTAACTGCATCAATGCATAATCAAAATAAAACTAAAGGAATTTCAAAGATTAACCCTAATATGCACCGAAGTTTTTATTTTTTTTTGATTTGATATGAACCGAATATGTTTGCTTTGCCTTATTTCATCTCATTAAAATATTTTTTGTAGAAAAACTTAAATTAAAAATTAAATTTATTCCCGAAAGCATTAAATTTTTCAGGTTATAAAAATCGATATTAAAAACATATAAATTTTAAATCGAAAAATGATTTTCGTTAAATTTAATTTAAAATTAAATTATGAAAATTTTTGCTCATTCTTATACCAGTTTTAGTTTTAATTTTCTATAACTATTTACATATTATTCTAAATTTGGTACGTTAGGTATCACTCTAAAACGATTTTCATAACTTAGTTGTTTTCAAAATTGGTTTTTGTTATTCGATTAGATCTGATCACCACTTAATTAGATATTGCTACCGCACATCATACATATTTGCTTACCATCATCACTTGGAATAGCTTTCAAAGAACTAGTCAACCAGGCATCTCTTGCTTGTAAAAATTTTAATTTCAATTCAATGGCACTGAAAGCCTGCATTCTACGTAAGTACCCAACAATTTGTAAGCACTTTGGTAATTGTAAATCTGTCCTCAATTGTGCCACTAATTGTATCAGCATAGTATGCCATAACAATTCCACCGAATAGACAATGCTCTAAAAAAATAATTGGATTATCATTCCTTTAAAATATTCAAAAATCACCTTAATTATAGGTATATGACCCTGATTTTCACCAATTTTTTGCACATAGCTAGCTAACTCCAAAGCCTCTTCATATCTACCCTCACGTATACAACGTTCCATTAATTGCGGCAGTTCTAAAATTTCTAACAATTCTGCATTTTTTTTTAATGTCACCGAATTTAAACGACGCTGCTCATTAATATCCAGAGATTCTTTTTGGAAATTTTCACATTTATCAATCATTTCCGGCAACTTGTCAATTACAGTTCCCAGCTGGGATTCAGCACTTTGAAATTCACTGTAAATGGAACGTGAGTTTTCAGCAGTCTTTATAAAGGTTTTGTAATTTGAAATTGCCAAATCTTGAGTTTGTTCGACAATACTTTTAGTTTCTTCTGCCAGACGTGTCCGCTCCTTTTTCAGTTGATCCACTTTATATGAACCCAATTTATTAAGATAATTAAACATTTCCGGATTTTCTCTTAAGCTTTCTGTAAACATATATTTATACGTAAAATTTTAAAAATTTTATTGTGAATTAAAGTATTTCACCTGGCACACCATCCGGAAATATTAATTTTAAGACTCTTTCGCTTTCCAAATCCATTTTGTTTGTATAAATTGAAATTTTATGCACAATCGGCAAAAAATAAAAAATTTAGTTTTTGCCACGACAATAACCAAAACAACCAACAGCTGTTAATACCTTCTATTTTTAATCAATGCGGAGTTGTATATAAAGGTAGTATATGTTAAAAATTTAAATCAACCGCTGTCAAAAGTCGCTTATTTCAAAAATTCAAATGATATAAATAATTATGTGTTTTATATTATTAAAATTAAGTACATATATTACTTTACATGGACACTTTTGTAATAATTTCAGATAACACTCGATATATTAAATGCTTATAAATTTAGATCGTGCAAATTGATTTCTTTTTCTTCTCAAATAAATATATAGAATTGCTTACATTCTATGTACAAATAGAAATACATGCATAAAAGCTTTAAAAAAAAGTCAATTTTCTAAGTTACAGCTCTTGACGTTAGGTGACATAAGTATAAATTCCTGCAAAAGTGCTCATATTTCATTTATATTAGAAACAACAAATAAAATACTGATTAAAAATAGCTTAAAACTGTTTAATACCGTCTATTTAAAAATGTTTTATTAAACACAGTGGAACTTCGATATAATGAATGAAGGTAGGTAGGTAAGGCTGGTGCAAAGTTACCCTCATACCATCACTCGGAGACCATTACGGTCCATTGTGACGCCTTAATAGAGAGAAGAATAGAAAAAGTTAGAATAGAAGAGAAGCAGACCATTCCAGAGTCTCTGGCGGGAATCGAACCCGCAACCCCCAAACTAGCAGACAAACACACTACTGACTAGTCCACCGGGGCACCCTATAATGAATGAAGAACTCCACGATTTTTTTGAGTACTCTGAAAAAGCCTCTTTATTGCAAAGTTTTTTTTTTTATTGAAAGGCTCTATGGCAATAACGAAGAAGTTCTGAGGTGACAGAATGAAGCAAAATTATAGTACAAAAAATTCGCCTTAATAAATATGAAAACGTTGAGCAATGCTTTATCTAAATGGCTTACAAAATGTCGAATTTAACTTTCCTTTATGATGACCGATGATAAAAACGAAAGCTGAACAACTTGTAGCACGTTTAGGGCACGAAGATTTTTAAGCTTCTTACGATTAGTTTGATAATATTAAAATTGAATATCATTTTTTATGCTCAATTTTTTTTTATCGTGCTCAGATTTTTTTTTATGGACATGCCTATTTCGTCCAAAATAAAGCGGTTATGATGATATATTTTATCATATCTTGAGAACGATTAATGCTATGAAAAAGAGACAAGCACATGGTTAACAATAAAATTTTCTTTAAATCAACTAAATAACGTTTTTTATATATTTAAGTAGCAATAAAAATTTTTTTTCATGCAAAATAAGTATTGTTTTTTGAAATTAAATTCCCAAATTAAATTTCTCAGTTGCACAAAACAAAATTTGATCCACTGATTTTAAAAGGCTAAATTTAATTAAAAAAAAACAGCTAAAAAAACTAAAAAATTATTAAACAAGGCTGAAAATTTCGTAACAGATTTTATCAAAAACCATCAGTTTTTAGTTAAAATCACGTATAGTTTTTTACACACATTCAGAAACTTACAGCAGCGAGTGATAGTATTCCACTTAGTATTTTTATATGAAAAGACAGTTGTCAAAGTTAATATGGTCAGTTAATTTTTAAATTAAGTTTTTTTTGAGCAGGTAAGCAAGTTACCCAGCAAACAAGAAAAAAATAATTTGAAATGTGATTAAGAAATTTTATTTCCTGAAGTAAATTTAAAGCAGAAATAATATTTAGAGCATTTGGTTATATAAAGATTTAATTTGGGACAATCAAATTGATTTTTGTAGCCTTCTCTCAAATGATCTATTCAATGTACTGTTAAAAATATACACAATGTTAACTCCTAAAATTTACCAGAAAGCTATGTATGCAAAATTTCCTAATCTATTACATCTTATTCTGTCGCTTTTATGAGTTTATAATTTCATTTATACCATTGATAATATGTGGGCGTTAAAAAAGGCGTAATATATGCTAATGAACTTAACTTATTCCTTTATTTTTGGCTTGTAACACATCGAAATATAAATTTCAGACCCTTTGAAGAACATATATATTTTTGGAGTCCTGGTTTAATTTTATGGCGATATAGCTATGTCCACTCCACCCGTCTGTTAAAATCACGATAGGGCTCAAACAGAAAAAGTTAGGGTAGAAATTTCTAGTTTAACGAAAAAGTGTAGCGCGCCTACTAACTAAAGTGTTACTAGTATGAATGTGTCAACTAAATAGAATTCTGCAACACAATTTTTACCGCACATAGTTTCAGTTACAATACATTATAAATTGGTTTGAAAGGTTATACGAAATATGTAGATAGAAATACTTTAGATTACTTTTTGATACTAAATATAAGCTAATAAACAGGGACCGTAATAATTATTCCTTTTTTCATAAAAGTCAGATGATAACAGTTATTATTTGATTTTGATTTTTTCGAGCAAAAATAAAAGTTATTTTTTGATTTTTATTTTTTCGAGCAAAAATAAAAGGTATTTTTTGATTTTTATTTTTTCGAGCAAAAATAAAAGTTATTTTTTGATTTTGATTTTTTTGAGCAAAAATAAAAGTTATTTTTTGATTTTTATTTTTTCGAGCAAAAATAAAAGTAATTTTTTGATTTTTATTTTTTCGAGCAAAAATAAAAGTTATTTTTTGATTTTTATTTTTTCGAGCAAAAATAAAAGTAATTTTTTGATTTTTATTTTATCAAGCAAAAATAAAAGTTATTTTTTAATTTTTATTTTTTCGAGCAAAAATAAAAGTTATTTTTTGATTTTTATTTTATCGAGCAAAAATAAAAGTTATTTTTTAATTTTTATTTTTTTGAGCAAAAATAAAAGTTATTTTTTGATTTTTATTTTTTCCAGCAAAAATAAGTTATTTTTTGATTTTTATTTTTTCGAGCAAAAATAAGTTATTTTTTGATTTTTATTTTTTCCAGCAAAAATAAGTTATTTTTTGATTTTTATTTTTTCGAGCAAAAATAAAAGTTATATTTTGATTTTGATTTTTTTGAGCAAAAATAAAAGTTATTTTTTGATTTTTATTTTTTCGAGCAAAAATAAAAGTAATTTTTTGATTTTTATTTTTTCGAGCAAAAATAAAAGTTATTTTTTGATTTTGATTTTTTTGAGCAAAAATAAAAGTTATTTTTTGATTTTGATTTTTTCGAGCAAAAATAAAAGTTATTTTTTGATTTTTATTTTTTCGAGCAAAAATAAAAGGTATTTTTTGATTTTTATTTTTTCGAGCAAAAATAAAAGTTATTTTTTGATTTTTATTTTTTCGAGCAAAAATAAAAGTTATTTTTTGATTTTTATTTTTTCGAGCAAAAATAAAAGTAATTTTTTGATTTTTATTTTATCGAGCAAAAATAAAAGTTATTTTTTAATTTTTATTTTTTTGAGCAAAAATAAAAGTTATTTTTTGATTTTTATTTTTTCCAGCAAAAATAAGTTATTTTTTGATTTTTATTTTTTCGAGCAAAAATAAAAGTTATTTTTTGATTTTTATTTTTTTGAGCAAAATAAAAGTTATTTTTTGATTTTTATTTTTTCGAGCAAAAATAAAAGTTATTTTTTGATTTTTATTTTTTTGAGCAAAAATAAAAGTTATTTTCTAACGAAATGTGCGTGTTACAATAATTAAGTTAATATTAAATATTTATTTTAATGTGCATAGAAAATTCCCATGATGATCACATTTTTTGTGATTTCTCACATTTTTGTATACTAAATATGTATTCTATATCAATGGTGGGCGCTGGTTTGCCTGAGTTACGAAGTTGTTCAGGTATTTAGTAAATCATCCTACATGATTGCTGAAAAGTTTTTAAAACAACCTGAAAAATAACATACATAAAAAATTAAAATCACATTATAATTAATAATTAAAGACAATAGTAGATAACAAAGTTTGAAGAAGAAATAGTTGATAATTTGTAAATACTAAGCAAAACGAATTGATAAAAATGAGAGGAGTTATTAGTAGCTTTTAAAGTAGTATGTAACGTTATTAAACAATCACTGACAATAAATATGATAAATCACAAATTCGAGTACAGTGTTATTATTATTTCTTTCATTAATAAAAACTCGTCTTTACCGTTACATTTAAATAATATTTAATATCGAAAAAATAAAAATCAAAAAAATAACTTTTATTTTTGCTCGAAAAAATAAAAATCAAAAAATAACTTTTATTTTTGCTCAAAAAAATAAAAATCAAAAAATTACTTTTATTTTTGCTCGAAAAAATAAATATCAAAAAATAACTTTTATTTTTGCTCAAAAAAATAAAAATCAAAATATAACTTTTATTTTTGCTCGAAAAAATAAAAATCAAAAAATAACTTTTATTTTTGCTCAAAAAAATAAAAATCAAAAAATTACTTTTATTTTTGCTCGAAAAAATAAATATCAAAAAATAACTTTTATTTTTGCTCAAAAAAATAAAAATCAAAATATAACTTTTATTTTTGCTCGAAAAAATAAAAATCAAAATATAACTTTTATTTTTGCTCGAAAAAATAAAAATCAAAAAATAACTTTTATTTTTGCTCAAAAAAATAAAAATCAAAATATAACTTTTATTTTTGCTCGAAAAAATAAAAATCAAAAAATACCTTTTATTTTTGCTCGAAAAAATAAAAATCAAAAAATAACTTTTATTTTTGCTCAAAAAAATAAAAATCAAAAAATTACTTTTATTTTTGCTCGAAAAAATAAATATCAAAAAATAACTTTTATTTTTGCTTAAAAAAATAAAAATCAAAAAATAACTTCTATTTTTGCTCGAAAAAATAAAAATCAAAAAATAACTTTTATTTTTGCTCGAAAAAATAAAAATCAAAAAATAACTTTTATTTTTGCTCGAACAAATAAAAATCAAAAAATAACTTTTATTTTTGCTCAAAAAAATAAAAATCAAAAAATAACTTTTATTTTTGCTCAAAAAAATAAAAATCAAAAAATAACTTCTATTTTTGCTCGAAAAAATAAAAATCAAAAAATAACTTTTATTTTTGCTCGAAAAAATAAAAATCAAAAAATAACTTTTATTTTTGCTCGAACAAATAAAAATCAAAAAATAACTTTTATTTTTGCTCGAAAAAATAAAAATCAAAAAGTAACTTTTATTTTTGCTCGAAAAAATAAAAATCAAAATTTTAAAAAGCAACATATTTTATGATAGACTAATGCATAAGGATCAATATGGTATGCTTGAATCCGTTTTACGACACTTACTTCTAAATGCTTTTTTTGCTTTAAAATTTCAAAATAACTGTTATTTTCGGTCCCTGCTAATAAAACTTAAATTAAGAAAATAATTTTGAGTGCATATATATTATCCTATAGTAATTACAGTTGCTAAAAACACAATATATTTTCCACAAAATTGGTGGTGGGTATCAAAAATTCGGCACAGCTGAATAAAGTGCCCTTACTTCTCTTTTTCCTATTTTTTTTTTATAATTGCTCTAGTCTTAGAAAAGAAATAAAATAATTTGTTTAAATATAAGCCATTTAAATATAAACTTTATACCTAAAGTATAATTAAAAAAACACTTTTTTGTGGGAGATTTCTAATATGCACAACCTCAATTAAGAAAAAAGCTAAAATAAGTAAAAAGAAAAACAACATAGGTACCAACAATTAAGACAAAAAACTACAACATAAACATAAAAAATTCTAATCAACAAAGCCATAAATAATTGCTTAAATACTCAAACTAGCTTTTGAAAAACAATAAAAAAACGGCAGCACAAGAAGAAAAAGTTTCAAGAGGAAAAAGAAAATAAATTAAATTTTTCATACAGAAACCAAAGCAGAAAAAAAACTAAATATAATGACGCCATGTAGTCTAAAGTAATCATCTACACATATACACAATCACGACGAAGTAAAAGATCACTTTGAGTACAAAAAAAAAAAAATATTGGCGGAAAGTCTATAAAGAAAGTGTACAAGTCCACCACATATACTTGCAGAAACAGGAATAAACATACGCATGTTGAGACTGCAGACTGCTTGTAAAAAACAACAACAACAAAAGCAAGATAAACTCATAAAATAAAATGACACTAAGCAACAACAAAATTTATAAGTATTAGAAGAGGAAGAAAAAAAGTATGTATTAGATTTGAGACCACTACAACAATAACTACAAACACCATATAAGCAATTACAACAAATCCATACATATGCAAGACATCCACGTTACGTGCAATTATATTTTGATGCATTGGAGCAATAAAAAAATCCAGACGCAAAAGAAACAAAAAACAAATACATACACTTAAGCAGCTACAGTTAAGAATAATCAAACCTTAAATAAAGGAATATACAATATTCAGACCTATCAAATATTCCGAATGGGAGATTTGTTTTTGCACATGTTTTTGTTTATTTTGTATTTATTATACACCGTATAGCTTTCATACAAAAATATATGTATACATTTTGCATCTTTTGGAGCGTACTATACAAAAGATTATAATTTTAAGTTAAGAAACTAAAAGTGGTTTCAATCCGAAACAAATTTTATTTTTTGAAGAAGCAAAATTTAAGTAACACTTGTTTAAACAATAATTTAATAAAAGCTGCAAATATATTTATGCATAAATAGGGTGATTCATCGTTTTGTTTGATTTATAGTGTAAAATAAATAAATTTAAAAGTGAACTTAAAATTTTCATTAACCGTTAAAAGAACAATTAATCGCAGTTACTGTTGGAAAATGTTGACCACGACTACGTCTGCGGTAGTCCATTCAAATGCTTTAACTTTGAGTAATCTTTCGAGCATAGCGACAGTTGTAGCTGCCTTATTATTGAAAACCTCGTAAGCAATTTGCGATAACGGTTACCATTGACGGAAGCATTCTGATTTGCCTAATTTTTAAAGAATGATGGAATAATGAGACCACCAGACTATAAACCACACCATACCGTTGTATATAATGATAGCTCTTGATTCTCTTCGGGTTGCTCATCAACTCAAATACGAAAATTTTGTTCTTAATACATCAGAACAATTAGGAGACGCTTTTGTGGTGTGAGTTTTATATAATGTCTTGCCAAACAATACTAAACAAAAAAAAAAATGATAAAGCCGTTTGATATGAGTCATGCGTGATTTGTCAAAGAGAGCCTATTGAAAATCAAACCTCACTATGAATCATCTGATATAAAGATTTGTTTTAACTAGTTATCACCTTCGTTCTGCCTTCTTATTGTAATAAAAACGTTAAAGCAATGTTGTTATAAAAAAAACTACAATTATAATTCCAAATCATTTATTTCCCCTAGAAGGTACAATTTAATATATGTATTTGGTCAATTCACAACCTATCGTAAAAGTTGTATGTCGTCGAGCTCTATAAGAATAGCACAAATTTTGTTGGTAATTTCTCTATTAATATTTTGTACAATACATACAATTCTACCTATGTTGTGTAAATACACCAGAGTTGGAAAAGTTAACACTATCATCGTTTTTATATATGGTAAAGTGAATTTTTAAACTGTATATTTTTTTTAGTTTTAATTTGAAAAAACTTTTTCTTTATAAGAATACAGTGTGGAGCACAAGTAATGTTTTGCGTAAAACGATATAACATTTAAATTAAATATCATACAGTTCATAAAAAATGAAAATAAATTAAATGTATCCACATTTTTAGTTGCAAACAATTGTTTAAACTTATAAAACATTAAGAATGTCATATTCTTTATTAACATCACAGACAAATATTCTTCTCAATCTATAAAGATCCAGAAAATAAAAAGGTGATCACAATCCTTTGGTATTAAAACTCTAAATTTTATGCTTAAATTTATAGTTTGTTTATTGCTGATACAATATTACTTAAAGTATTTTTTGTTAGCATCTCAAAACAAATGTTCTACTTTCACCAACGCAACATAACTTTAAATTGACAGCAGCAACAGCAACTTCGAAAAAAAAATAGAAAAAAAACACTACTTGCATTTATGTGCAGCGAGACAACCACAAAAATGATATTAGTATTTGTAACAACATCATCATTAATTGTTGTTAGACATCATCGTACAGCAATACTATTGTGTATATGTATCATCAACTTCTAACAGCAGCAATAAAACCACAACAGCAACATATACACCCAATGATCTGCAATTAAAAGTGTTTTAAAATAAATGATTTTCATCGCACGAGCTGGTCGAAAAAGTTATTAAAATTAAAAAAGAAATTTAAGTACAAGTATAAATAAAGGAGAAGGACCATAGGCGTAGATAGGCATATCAGGGAAGGGCTAAGCGCTTCTAAGATATATATTTTTAAAAGGGGTATATAGCCCACTCTATAATATGTAAAACCATAACTCCTTAAAAATTTCAGCAAAAAAATATATAAAAAATAAATAGTGAATGCATGGGTTCAACCCATGATAAAGTGGTTTAATTTGGGTTAAGCACGCATGATTTTAAAATAACCTTTTCATTTGACATCATGTGTTTTTATGAAAAAATAATAAAATCACATCATTTTTATTAGTGCATAGACGACATGGAAAAAGAAACCCATGTTTCATGAGTAACAGACCAACCTAAAGAATAGCAGCAGGCGTAGTATAATATTTTGCTGATCGGTAACGCTAAGGTGACAAACCTGAACAAGATCGTCAACGTTGTGTAATGAACAGTTAGGTTCACTTATGTTTTTAAATGAAACTCACTAAATAGAAATAAAATCGCCAGATTAACCTGAAAATAGATGAAATGGCATTACTTTTCAATAATTATAAAAGTAAAAAAACATCAAAATATATACTGCAGCCAACTTCAATACCTAACGCCTTGTCAAAATTGGATTTTCCAATTGCAAAGCGTTGCCGCTCTTGTTTAGGTTTGGCTGTTAATAATGTTTGTTTCTATGAATTATTTAAGATATTTTGCATGTGAAGCATTTTGAAGCACATCATTAATGACAAACTATTAGAGAGGTATGAAGTTGGCATTCTCCTGCTCAATTAATTTATAAGTAATAAAAAACGTTATTCGCACTGAATTAGTGTAAAATTTTTTTGCTGGGATATAAAAGCGTTTAAAGAACTTTTATTTTCATGACTGATGATTTGAACTAAATCTTTAGTTTTTTTTTTTAATTATAAAAATAGTTTATATATTTTAACTGGTAAAATATACTCTCTAAGTAATAAATGCTATAATTAAATACAGGAAATAAAAATGAAATTATATAGTTTGTTTTTCCCTCCATCAATTTCCTAAAACACTTTTTGAATCGCTTTCTTACAGAGACTTGTCTTTCATAAAAAAAGTTAGTCTGTCCATATATTCACCATCCAGTCAGCACTTTGTTTGCAGTAATAAAATTAATCTCAATTTTAACATTATTTTCTTCTTCATCTTTGGAAACACACCACAACACAAAAGAACAACACCATATGAAGCTTTTTTTACTCACAGACATATTAGCGTCAATAGATATTTTTGTTTTTGTCTTTCTCATGATCGTCGTCGTCGACAACATCAACGTTGTCTAGAGACTAAGACCAAGATTTTCGAATAGAACAGCGGCAATAACAACAATACCAATCTGTATTTAGACAATATAGATGAAGTATGTAGTAGAACAACATCATCATGTATTCATTAGACCATTTCCATCCACATCCATAACGAAACAAAATGGATAAATACTTGCGGGTATAGTATTTACATTTACTTTTCAATTGAATGATTATCATATGAATTGATAATAATGTTATTGTTGTTGTAGGAATATTAGTTTCGCTGTTAATTCACTATGATGTTGTTGCTGCAGTATGCTGATACAAGTATTTTCGCTTCTGGGGGATACTACAAATCAACCTACAGCTAAAAGATAAGAAGGAAATCATTTTGCGCTTTGATAACTTTGACTGAATATTTATATTTACCATATTTGACGGGGAAATAATAAAAATGTCTTGGAATGGCTTAGGTTTACTTGTCGGCTCTTAAAATTTCTAAATGTCTTAAGAATGATAGTTTTATTTTAAACACTACGCTTTTGGGTTTTAATTCCACTGCGCAGGCTTTTAAATTACGTATACGCTATGCTGACCACTAAGGTATTGATATTTGTAAATGCAGGTGATTCTTATTGGTCTTTTAATTTTAAGTAACTAATTTACTAGAGTTTAGGAAAAATAAATTCGTATCCGGAAGTTCTCGGGAATATACTTATTGCTGTTCCTGGGAAATTTGTACCTTTATTACGAGGAAATGGGAAACTAAATATAAACATTATATTTTTTGAAATATATTCATTAATTTTTATAATTTTGTATATCCTTTTTGATAGAATGTTAAAAGAATAAAAATATACTATTTACTACAACAACTATTAGTAACAACAATTAGGACAACAAAAAGCAAAGTAGCTCAGTGTAAAAATTTACACCTAAAATTGCTTAAATAATTAAATTTGTTGAAGTAAGTAAAAAGGCTTAAACAAAAATGTACAAAATTTAATTTACTCACAACTCTCTTTTATGTTTTTAATTCACCATTAAAAAATTAAGTAAAAAAATTAAATTTCTTTAACACAGTCTCGCAGTATGGACACGAATACAAGAGAAGAAAATTAAAAGAAATTGCTGCAATTTATATATATTGTACAGAAATTGACAAGGCATATCCGTAAGGTATATGCAACGGCGAATTGATACAACAAAGCAAAGATGTTTTATGTCAAGGCCAATTCGTATATCAGGGATTTAAAAATTGTTTTTACATATTAAATATAATAAAATTTGATTAAAAAAAGGATATAATTGTTTGAAACACATTATTAATGACGCAAAAGCAACAAATATACATAAACTTAGTACATTTATTATCAAAAAAGTACACGCAAGTTAATTGTTTAATACAAAAATTAAACTCACATTTCCCTTCCCTGCATTAATAAAGCAAATTCAACCAAATTTGACATAAAGTCTCCCCATCAGCTGGGCTGATAATTTCACCTGTATGAATTCGCCTTGGAAATTGATTTAAATGTAGAAAAATCACATGTACAAATATCTCTGCGCTAAAGTTATAAACTTTTACTGATAAACTTATGAACGCCATATTGTCCTTATGTCCCAATATGTTGGTTGAACTCAACTTTTAGAAGCTCTTACATATTGTGTTCTGAGTAGTGTATAAGTTTTTGTCATTTGAGTATATTTGGGAATAAATTGCTATTAAAATACAATACAATTGCCCAACATCTTTCTATGATATCAGCAAATAAACACAATTGCTTCTATTTTTTTTCATATTTTTGCTACAAAAATTAATATTTTTAGCCCCGGGATAATTTTTAGACAAGTTTATTACTTTTAATAGGTATAATTGTCTCTAAAGCTATTCGTGAATAATTAAGACAAATCTGTCACTAATCACCAAAGTTGTAGATAAGAATTATTTGGAAAAATATATTTTGTTTGAAATTTATCAAGTTTTAACTATTGAGCATGTTAGAAACACCAAAATATAAGCCGTATCCTTGAAAATTATTCTTAAGAAAAACTAATAAATTAGTTAGTAACTAACTGAGATATAAGTATCAAAATACAATTGCTTTGGTGTTTTTTTTCTTGAAAATCATAATTAACAATCAAATATTTTAACATTTAGACGACCGAAGGGAGCAATATTCATATCTAGTTATAGGGCTTGACAGGTGACATATAACACATTATAAAGAACTTAAAATCAATTATTTCCGCCACTACAATATGGCATAGAATGCAGTTAGCTAAGAAAAAGTGAAAATCCATAATTGCGTCGAAAACAAAATAGAGGACAATTAAAAGATGGTGTGGGATATTATAAATTAAAATGGCGTATAATATTAGATTTAAAATACAGGCCAAGACATTATACCTGCGTACATGAGGGTGAAGGATATTATCAGATTCGGTTAAACTAAATAGAGTGCTCTTACTGATTGAAATTCGTTTTAGTTTATTTTAATATTTTATTTATTAATTTAATGTAAATGGAGTTGGGTTTATTGTATTGGATTTCATTTTCCACTACATTTAGTGTTAGTGGAAAAAATAGTGCATTATCGCCTCTAATAATTTCCACTGCCACAAAAATCGTTTGAGTTAGAGGAGGCCGCAATATTGCTAAGTTAGTTCTAAGTCGTTAAGTGGTAATGGAAACGATAATGCATTATAAGTTTAAAGCAATAAGCCCAACTTTGATTGTGAATCATCTTATTCTCGCTTAAGTTCATTTTTCTATTATAAACTTTTTCTAAAATACTTTTTTTAATTAAATTGTAATCGTTTAAGAATATTGAAAATTTTTTCCGATATTAGACGAGTTGAATGAATTTTCAGAACCAGCTACGATTTCATCATTGGCAATTAACTTAAGCCAGAATAAAATAGTTTAAAATAAACTTAAAATAAAAAAGTTTGAATAAAATATTAACTTATAATCATATTTCATTTATTATAATATAATGACTTTTTTTCATTTGAGCCACACAATTTGAATGCTTCAATATAATATGTATTGCAATGTAAGAGATTTCAATAACAGTATTTCTAATAAAAAGCAAAAGTCTTGTATAATATACATATATATATAAATACAACTGCCACAAAAAGATGATAATTATAGCATGAATTGTTTAAATTTTATAAACCATTGATTTGCATATGAAATCCCACAATTATGGTCACTTGCCTTCTGCAGATTCTAAGTCTACTTTAAGTAGTTGTGGGCAAATAATTGACTCGACATTTGGTTAGTTATTAAGGCACATTCATTTTTATATTTTAGCTACAATGGGTGTGAATTATTCAACTTTTATAGCCTCTAGGGCAAAACATGTTTAATTATTCTCACAATCGTTCCGAATTTGTTTTAAGCAATTAAATCTTCATTTATAATTATTAAAAGTTTCTGCATTTTAAGTTTTAATATAATTATTATTATTTTTTCCCCCAGTCATTAAAATCTACTTAAGTGTAATAAAAGTACTTTTTTTGAATCTTAACAAACGTTTTATGAGCTGTTCTTTTCTCATTTTGTTAAAAGATATAAATAGTTGTTGAGAAATTCTAATGAAAATAAAACTTAAAGACAATTATTAAAAGCAATTAAAGTTGTACCTATTATTATAAAATGCTTTAGTTTTATTGCCAACCCAAATGAGTATTCTAAAAATGTGTAAATTTACCTTTCTTCTTTTAACATTTTTAACAAAAATAAGATATTTAACAGCACAAAATAGCAACCATTTTACGCATGAGGTTGAGAATTTAAAAAATTTGATAAATAGTCCCAAAATTTTTTAAAACTTTTGTTTTATTATAATCATTTTTTAATAAATTCATTTAAAATTTTATTTAAAGTTGGTTGTCTTTATGGTTAAATAATTTATTAGCAGTTATATTATTTGGTACCGTGTAGTCATGCAATAACAGTAGTTTGTATCACCATTCCATATGATATACGTACATACATATAAAAACCATACATACATATATAAAAATATCCACATTGTAAAATTATAAATTTACGTATGTCTGTTAAAAAAAATAAAAAAAAATTAAAAAAATTAAAAAAAAAAATTTTTAAAAAAATTTAAAAAAAAAATTAAAAAAAAAATTTAAAAAAAAATTTAAAAAAAAAAATTTTAAAAAAAAATTTTAAAAAATAATTAAAATATATATAATAAATATGAAACAAAAAAATAAAATAAAAATATTTAAAAAAAAAAATAATAATAAAAATATAAATAATATATTAAATAAAAAATAAAAAAAAAATTAAAAATAAAAAATTTAACAAGTAAGAGCGCTATATTCGGCCATGCCGAATCTTATATACCCTTCACAACGTGTAGTCATACAATAACAGTAGTTTGTATCACCATTCATCCCTTATGAAATACGTATGTATGTACAAACATATAAAAAACACACATATATAAAAACATCCCATTGTAAAATTATAAATTTACGTATGTATGTTAAAAAAATAAAAAAAAAAATTTTAAAAAAAAATTTTAAAAAAAAATTTTTTAAAATAATTAATATTAATAATAAAACAAAAAAAAAATAAAAAAAAAATTAAAAAAAAAATTTTAAAAAATTTTTAAAAAAATAATAAAAATATAAATAATATATTAAATAAAAAATAAAAGAAATAAAAAAAAATTAAAAAAAAATTTTAAAAAAAATTTTAAAAATATATAAAAAATTTTTTTTTTGCTCAGCTGGGATTCAATGCCACGTTTATTCTAACCAGTATACACGTTTGTATGTATGTATGTTGTTGTTGTAATGTTGTTTTTGTGAAAAAAAAATCGAGGTGGTCGCGGGTTTTTGCTCATATCTCAGGTGTTTATGTACCGATGTTTCTGATTTTCAATAGCGATCTACTCCCGAATATTTCTGATATTTTAATACCTCACTCGGGTCCAAGCGATGTCTGGGGGCTTCAAAAAGTTGATTTCAACATACACACGGACAGACGGTCAGACGGACAGACGGTCAGACGGACAGACGGTCAGACGGTCAGACGGACAGACGGACAGACTGACAGACTGACAGAGCTTAATCGACTCCCCTATTCATAAGCTTTCAGAAAATATATACTTTATGGGGTCGGAAATGAAAATTGAAGAAATTTCACACGGAATGACAAACCTATATATACCCTTTTGCACTGTATGAAGGGTATAAAAAATATAAAAAAAAAATTTTTTGGCTCAGCTGGGATTCAATGCCACGTTTTCTCTAACCAGTATACACGTTAGTATGTATGTATGTTGTTGTTGTAATGTTGTTTTTGTGAAAAAAAAATCGAGGTGGTCGTGGGTTTTTGCTCATATCTCAGTTGTTTATGTACCGATGTTTCTGATTTTCAATACCGATCTACTCCCGAATATTTCTGATATTTTAATACCTTACCCGGGTCCAACCTATGTCGGGGGGCTTCAAAAAGTTGATTTCAACATACACACGGACAGACGGTCAGACGGACAGACTGACAGAGCTTAATCGACTCCCCTATTCATAAGCTTTCAGAAAATATATACTTTATGGGGTCGGAAATGAAAATTGTAGAAATTTCACACGGAATGACAACCCTTCACACAGTGAAAAAGGGTATACATATATAGGTTTGTCATTCCGTGTGAAATTTCTACAATTTTGATTTCCGACCCCATAAAGTATATATTTTCTGAAAGCTTATGAATAGGGGAGTCGATTAAGCTCTGTCAGTCTGTCAGTCTGTCAGTCTGTCCGTCTGACCGTCTGTCCGTGTGTATGTTGAAATCAACTTTTTGAAGCCCCCCGACATAGGTTGGACCCGGGTAAGGTATTAAAATATCAGAAATATTCGGGAGTAGATCGGTATTGAAAATCAGAAACATCGGTACATAAACAACTGAGATATGAGCAAAAACCCACGACCCCCTCGATTTTTTTTTCACAAAAACAACATTACAACAACAACATACATACATAGAAACGTGTATACTGGTTAGAGAAAACGTGGCATCAAATCCCAGCTAAGCCAAAAAAAAATTTTTTTTATTTTTTTTTATAATTTTTTTTTTTTTTTTTTTTTTTTTTTTTTTTTTATTTTTTATTTAATATTTTTTTTTTTTTTTTTTTTTTTTTTTTTTATTTTTTTTTTTTTTTTTTTTTTTTTTTTTGTTTTATATTTATTATACATATATATTTTAATTATTTTTTTTAAATTTTTTTTTTAAATTTTTTTTTAAATTTTTTTTTTTAAATTTTTTTTTAAATTTTTTTTTATTTTTTTTTAACATACATACGTAAATTTATAATTTTACAATGGGATGTTTTTATATATGTATGTACGTATATCATATGGAATGGTGATACAAACTACTGTTATTGCATGACTACACGTTGTGAAGGGTATATAAGATTCGGCACGGCCGAATATAGCGCTCTTACTTGTTCACTGTGTGAAGGGTATAAAAATTGATTACTAAATACAGTGATGGACTTAAGTATAGTCACACGCTATCCAATAAAACTAATGTAATTTTTTTCGTATTCCGGAACGTAAAATACTTATTTTATTAATATATTATGACTATAGATCAACCAAACTATAAAATTTACAATAAAACTTAAACAACTTTTATTTGCGGAGAAAAAAATAGCTAGAAAAATAAAAAAGCTTAGTTTTCTGGGGGACAAAATTAAAGGCACAATAATTTCATCCGATTTTGCTCAATTGAAATTTTTCATATTTGTCAGCATATTTCTTTTTACACAGTCTAGAATGTTCCGTTGTAGCTAGTAGAATAAATTCACAATTTCGCAGTAATGAGTACAAAATTAAGTGAAATTGTAGAATCCCAGCGTAAAAAGCCAAAATTAATTTCTGCAGTACTAAGCTAATATGGTCTTCCGCGAAAATTAACTAACAGAGAACGATCCCAAAAGGTGGATCCAAAACTAACATCTGTACAGCTTGCAGCTAATGAAAAGGAACATTATGGAAAGGACGTGCACTCTTAAACTATTCGGATATTAGTGTATGACACTGGTGACAACTCTAGTGTAGCAATTAATCGAATGGCTAATGCAAAACACTTTGAAAGTGAGCCATGTAGCTTCTGAGATCTGGTGTAATTTTTAAATGAGAGCAAATTTATTATTTTTTTTTTAAATGGATTTGCATTCTAAACACTGCATATGAAAAAAAAAACTTACACCATCAATAAAGTACGGTGGCGGGGTGTTATGGTCTGGGCATGTATGTCTGCTGCGGGCGCTATGAAACTCTTATTTGTTGAAGGAATAATGGACAAAACTTCTTACGTTTACCTTAATGTCAAGAAAAGGGCAGAAAAATTTAATCTAACTGGCTCACTCATATTACGACAATGACCTATGTAGGTAGGTAAATAGGAAAGGTGATGCATGAAGCAAGAGCCAACTCCAATACCCACACCCAGAGACCAATATGGTTCATCATGTTTACCTTTATACAAGAAAGATAGAGGATAGAGAAAGATAGAAAAAAAGTTCCTGAAGATATAGAAAATGAAAATAAGAAATAGGTAGTAGGAAATATAATAGAATAAAGAAATACAGATTCCCTATGGCCCCATTGCATGTTCACCAACCACCCAACCGTCATGATGAATGCGATAATATTCCCCAGTTTGCACTCCGAAACATAACCCAACTCATCGTGAAATCGTCTACCTAACCACTTAAACCTGTGATTCTGTAGCTTCTGGTAGTGACAGACAATGTGTTCCACAGACAATTCCCTATAACTTGAAGCTAACGACGTGGTGACTTGCGTATAATACATCACACGTCTTTCCACAACATCTACAGTCCCTATACCTAATTCCATCGAGCTTATGCGGGTGGATTTAGAACAAAGAAAAATTAGTGAATGCCAAATACACTTAAGGCAGTTATTGTCTACTAAATACTAGGTCAAGTTTCTTATTTATTTGTTTATGTTTTTCATTATTGTTTAAACTCTGAAGAAAATCTGTTTTATTATTATTTTTTAAATATAGTTAGTTTCATAAACACGTTTATAAAATAAATGTTTTGTCTTTCTAAATACATAAAAAAATTAATTATGTCCATCACTGTACATGTTTTGTGTGAAATTTTACAGAAGCAGATAAAATGCGGCATGTTTTTACATTTGACTTGTTAAATTTCCCACTGCTAAATACGAGCATCTGGTGTATTATCTTTAAAACATTGCTTTTATAAAAGTCATATGCAAAGTCTTCAGCTAAAATTTAAGTAGTCAATCCACATGACATCAGCTATAGTTAAATGATAAAAAAATTTTTGCCAGACATGTAGAATTACATATGAGTCATTAATTTGAAAATTCAGATGTAAAACCCATGCAATGTATTAACTGCTTGAGAAGTTGCGCATTAAGTTACAGGTAATACAAATAAAAAAGGTTTGGGTGAAATTATTTTCTACATATCGATGCCTTACTTCCTCAACATCGTATCTTAAAAAATAAAATTTTTCAGGAGAGAAAAAAAAAACGGTTCATTTTTTTATACTTCTGTGTTTGGTTAAAAGTTTAAATGCAATTATTTAGGAATTGATTGTATTTATATATATTAGTAGTAATAATATACTAATCTTTTTTAGTTAAAGCATGAAACAATCGTTTGATATGAAAAAGTCAAAACCGTATTTTTTAAGTTACGAGGTTGAGGAAGTAAGGCATCGATATATAGTTGTTGCGATGTTTAAAAAGAACTTTTTATTTGCTTAATTTCGGAACATCACAAATGATAAATTTAATTTAAATACTTTGTTAGCTTCGAAAGGTATATTAATACATAATTCTGTGGCAATAAGGAAAAACTGTTTATGTCTGTTTGTATAGTTTTTTAGGAGAATAGTTTTAAATTTTTGGGCTTATTTCTTTTAAAATAAAGGCAATCTTTAAATAAAAATTATTATATGAATTCTGCGTTGCAGAATTTAAAAAGCATAACACCTTATATGAATAATTAGTTAAAATAAATAATCATTCTAAGCGATATTATTATTTGAAAAAATATGGCCGAACAGTTTCTACGCTATAATTTTCTGCAAAGTTTTTCAAAATAGTTTAAAATTCGCCTGATATGATATTATTATTATATTATTAATGATATTATTATCTCAATTTCAGTTCATGTCGACTTAAGCAGTTATTCCTTTTTGATATAGATTTTATCATGTACACTTCCTTGAATGTATATTATGCTATTACGTCTGTTAAGTTGATTTTTATGTAGATGATGATTAATATGCAATAAATTTATTTGTTAACTGTACTCGAATAAAGTCCTTTGATTTTATTGAAATATTTTTATCTATTCTGTACTAAAGTATTAATTTAAATTAAGCTTAGATTGTTAAAATAAAATACGAAATTGATATAAAGTGTATTTGTATTATATAATATGGAACTTGTAAAACAATTGTATATACATATCTATAGTCAAAGTAATCATGAGATAATCGCAGTTCGAAAAGAATTCTAATAAATATATTTTTTAATCAAGCTTGTCATTTGAAATAAGTGAGAGAAGGGATTTTTTTCTTTAAACTTTGGCAGCTGAAGTTTCAAATAACTAAGGAAAAAAATAATCAACTGATCAATCAACACTATCTGTTGAAAAAATATGTTTTATTATATACATACGTATACTTTACATTTTTTCATTAAGATATGTTTCATTTTTTTTCTTGGAAATAAAGGGTCCTGAAAATAAAGGTTCAACATGGCCCGATAACGATCGCCATTGACTACGGCCACTCCTTGCTCATTTTCGAAGAAAAATGACCCAATTATGCCTCTGGATCAAAATTCGTATTAAACAGTGACTCGATTTGGGTGTGTCGGCTTTTCGATGAATGCGTGCGTGTTTTCTGTGTCCCAAATACGACAATTTTGCCTGTTTACATACCCGCCAAGATCAAAATGAGCTTCATCTGAAAAAATTATTTTTTTGGCAAAATCTGCCAAAGTAATGTCGCCATATTTCCCAGCTTTGTTCAAGCGTATACACAACCATATTCGTTCAGCGAAAGGATAAAACTAATTATCTGTCAAATCAGACATGAGCTAAGTGTAACCATTCACAAAATAAGCACTTGTTGAAAAAAAACGTTAGATTTCAGATTCTTTACATGGTTCTTTAACTTTACAATTTAATATAAATTATTTAAAACTATTAGTTAGATATGTATGTTAAAATCTTGTTTTCTTCTTCTTGCTTTCAATTGCAAGCTTTTGTTGATTAAAAAAGACGGGTTGCTTTTTAAAAAATATTACTTGTCAGGTTCGTTTCCTAATTCTTTTGATTTATCAATATTGCATTAACACAAGACAAATTTTTTAAATATATTTACAGCACATATAATATTAGCATAATCACCACGAGTATTATGATTATATACAACTCAATAGAAAATTAAAAAAAAAATTCTGTACTTCCACTATTACATTCGCTGTGTTTCTGTTCATATGCAACTGAAATACTCACATACATATTTATTGTTATTTACATAAATACATATTTAATAAATAAAATCTAAAATTGTATGTGTTTATGTTGTCGTAAGTATTATATGGATGAGTGTGAGAGTCTTTTTTCTGTTTTGTATTAAGTTAAGCATAAATTTTTTGCACTTTCACTTATGTTACCCTAAATATCATGTTAACGTTAAACCATTTATAGCCTTATAAAAAGAAAACACAAACACTTAATACAACAACAAAAAATACTAAAGTCAAATAATAAAAAACCATTTTCAACAACCGGCCAAGAAGAAAGGAATAAAATAAACACTAAAGCAATGCTCAAACACGATCATTTATTTGCCATCTTTAAAACATTATTGCATTGTGGGTACTAAGTATTTGATCTTATTTTAATACTGAATATTTATAAATAACTACTCAGTACTTTTAGTATTATATACTGTGTTAAGAAAACCCAGTTCCTCGAAAAAATCTTAATTAGTAAAAATTAAGTTTAAACATTTTATTTTAATAATTTTTGATTTCTGATTCTATTTAAAATGGTTAGGTATATTACGGTAATGTAAATGGAATTTAATTGCTTTCAGCAACTTTAAAAAATACTTTTTAGTTTTAATAATTACAGAGTAGTAAGAATTTTTATGAATATTGATTATACCATAAGCTAAGACAACAAAATATTTTTTCAGGTTATAATTACAGAGCATCATAACCAGTTGTGTATATAGGTTTTACTATAATAACTTTGTACAATTCATTTAAGTTTTACCTATTTGGAAAAAATGCTGATGTTTGTTTTAAAGCAGTTTTTTAAGTTAAATTTTTTTTTTTCAAAAAAATACAATAATTCCAATTACAATACAATCAACCACTCCTTATTTGTTATATTTTTATGAGCATTGTAACATATTTTCTTTTACTCAATATTTGCTTATATTATTTCAAAGTTTATTTGGGGTTATAATTTTTTCTTACTCATTTGTTTTGAAAAGTTAAAATCATTCGAACTGAAGTAACTGTTTACCTGTTTAATGTTTTAGGTATATTTTTTAAGTTTTTTGCAATCATCTGATAAACACCCAACCACAATAAGACTTACAAAGAAAGAAAGAAAGATAAAATTTCTCATATATACTCCTCTTGATAAGGAGACAACAACAACAACAGCAGCAACAAAAAAACCAAACTAAAGATACCAAAAAAAGAAACATTTAGTTTTGCTTCAGCATTTAATAAAAAAATCTTTGACTAATGGTTGCCAGATAAACTGATCTCAAATTCGTTAAATTGTACCTGATTAAATAAATAACAAATAGAAAAAATATTTAAAAATTTTTAAACCTTATAAAACATATAAATATTTTATAAAAACTTTATTATTTTTTATTTTGGCTCTAGTTCATTTTCATATTTAATTTTTTATTTTTATATGAAGAAATCAATTTTTTTATCTGTGATATTGAAAGAATATACTGGAAAAGTAATTTTTAATCCCGACACCAGCCGAGTGGAATGCATTAAAATATATAAATGAAAGTTATTAATCATAAGCTAATTTGTTTGAAATTTTATGAATGCAAAATAGATTATAGTAAGTGTTTTATTATATTTAAAAAATGCGATAAAATAGATCGAAAGATGGTAGAGCATTTTACGTTTCATGAGGGGAAATCACCCTTCGTTGTGAACAGATCATGCAAATGTTGCAGATCTTACAAGTCTAGTATATGTTCTAAAGTTTACAATACCACAAAAACAATATACACTAAAATTACTTTTCCTACACAAGCACTTATTTCCAATACTAAAAACAGTTGGAAATTTTCAAAAGCAACGTTTGCAATAGAATAGACTTGCAAGATCTGCAACATTTGCATGATCTGTTTACAGCGAAGTGTAATTTCCGCTATTAATTACATATGTTTTAATGAATGGGTAAACATTAAACAATGAACTAAGTAACATTAATAGCTTTTTAGGAAAATATAGGTTTTTATTGATAGGTACATATCTGCCCTTAATTATGAAAGTGGACTTAGTCGTAAATATATTTTTTGTGATATTTAATATTTTTTGGTTTAAATAATTCAAAATATATTTCTATATTGTGCAACATTAAAATTTTAAATTTAATTAATTACATTTAATAAAGCTGCTTATTAATGTGCAATTTTGTGTGAATTTCATGCGGAAATATTTTTTTCGGATGTTAAACTGACTTGGAACATTTTCAAAATTAACTAGGTGCCCTAACCGTAAAGCCAAATCAATAGTTTATGTAAAAAAATAAATAGTTATTAAATATAATTGAAAGCAGTACATTGTTTTTACTTAAGGCTTTTATCGTTTATAGATTCAAAAAGAGTGCTTTAAAATCCGAATAGAGTTAAAGTAGTAAACACATAATATCTTTTAATGTTTTATACCCTTCACACAGTGAAAAAGGGTATATATAGGTTTGTCATTCCGTGTGAAATTTCTAAAATTTTCTGAAAGCTTATGAATAGGGGAGTCGATTAAGCTCTGTCAGTCTGTCCTTCTGTCCGTGTGTATGTTGAAATCAACTTTTTGAAGCCCCCCGATATCGCATGGACCCGGGCGAGGTATTAAAATATCAGAAATAGTAGTAGGATAGGAGTAGATCGGTATTGAAAATCAGAAGCATAGGTTCATAAACAACTGAGATATGAGCAAAAACCCACGACCACCTCGATTTTTTTTTTCACAAAAACAACATTACAACAACAACATACATACATACAAACGTGTATACTGGTTAGAGAAAACGTGGCATCGAATCCCAGCTGAGCCAAAAAAATTTTTTTTTATTTTTTTTATATATTTTTTTTAATTTTTTTTTTATTTTTTTTTTATTTTTTATTTAATATATTATTTATATTTTTAATTTTTTTTTTATAATTTTTTATTTTTTTTTAATTTTTTTTTATTTTTTTTTTTGTTTTATATTAATTATATATATTTTAATTTTTTTAAAAAAATTTTTTTTTAAAAAAAGAATTCCGTATAATGAAAACATTAATAATAATTTATAACTACAAAGCAAACAAGGCATACAAAAGAAAAAGTTAATGCTCAATCCATGATAAAGTGGTTCAATTTAGGTGAAACATATGTATATGATTTTAATAACAACGTGTCATTTAAGATTATACGTTTATATGAATGTAATGATAAAACTTAGTTCATTATAATAAGTGCATAGGACTCATGCATATTAAATGAAATAAAATCCATGTATGATTAGTTAATAATATTTGTTTATATTAATTGTTTAAGATTTTTAGGGAGGCATGAAGAATGTATTCTCTTGCACTATTGATTTGTAAGTCATGAAGAAAATTAATCATGTTGAAATAGTGCAAGCTTTTTTTTGCTGGGTAATGAACTCGATTTTTTAATTTTTTTTACTTATACCATCTTAAAAATTAACACTTAATAAAATCCATTAAGCGTTTAAATAGCAACGATTCATGAATAGTTAATTTTTGAAATTATTATGTAAATCACAATAAAGTTCAAAGTAATAAGGTGTGAAACTTCTCTTTTTTACTTACATAATATTCATAAAGTCACATAAATATATGAAAATTTAGAAGCAGTGCAATCTCTGACATGTTTTAAATTATTTTTGCTCAGTTAAATTATTTTAAACCTATTAAAGATATCTTAGTAAAAATTTATTTAGCTTATTTATACCATGTTTTAATATTTTCAACATAAATTATTTTTTAGTTATTAATATTTTTTAAATTGCAAAAAATATTATTAAAATTGGTTGACTCAGTTTTCGCGGGATTTTTATCGTTAACATTTTTAGGACAGAACAATAATATCCTCAAATTTCAAATGTTTTATCTCCTTTGAACTTATCGGTTTCAATATCCGAAGTACTGAAATTATATGAAGGTCTTAGATCATTTTTGTCTAGTACTGTTGTTTCAAATTTTATTTGAACAGCCAAATAATAAAGAATCTTATAACATTTGGTAACCATGTTCTTGAAAAAATTATTGTAGTTATAACAATTGTGGAAAACAAAAAAAGATAAGCACCGCAAAGAAATTGTAATCACATAAAACAAAAACGTAATTTCCCAGAATTTCGCAATAATTTGCCGAAATAAAAAACTTAAATTCAACTATACAAACAATATACATATATAAAAAACATTTAAATTTAAGAAAAAAAAAAACTCGTTTATAAAAAGATAAAAAATAAAATCACAGGCAGTAAATATATAAACAACGACAACACAAGATTTAACACTGTTTTCCGTTTTAAATGATCATGTTGTTGCTGCTGTTGCAGCTTTCAATGATACCCATTACAAAAAGTTAACGACGATGCTGCTTGTTATAATGTTTCTAATGATAATGATGTAAATCATTATGATTATACATGAGCATAAATGTATACTTTTATAGTAACTTATTTAATCGACTGAATGACTGACTGACTGTTGGTTGGTGGTGGGAGAAACAAGTATTTAGGCAAAATTTTCACATTCAACTAAATCCCCAATCAACAAAAATAAACACACAATTATATAGCCATGCTCACACTAAATACTCAAACTACACAACAACAACAGAAGACCACCCGCCAGTTTTGTATTTAAACACATGAAATAAAACGGAAAAAAGTAAAAACTTAAATACAGCACAAATACGTACTAACTTAGCAGAAAGAAACTTTAAAGAAAAGCAAAACTTAAAAAGTCACACACAGCACTCTCAAGAGCTTTGTTTTAACTTCATTTTAAGTTGACTGCACAGTCAGGACAATTCCCACAACTTCCAATTTCATTATAAGTTGCACTTTTGCCACTTAATCATTATGCACAAATGCAATAACATACATGCGCACATATTATAAACTCTTAAACTATGTTTACACTAGACAAATATTTGCTGAGATAAGCGTAACCAATATTTTTAATAAATATATATTTAATTTGTTGTGATTTTGCTTACATCAACTATAGTCAAAACATATTACAATGAATTGATATTGCAAAATAAGAGCAGAAATTAATATATTTTAATGATTACTTCTTTTATCTTGTCAAATATTTGCCTAATGTGAACATAGCCATTACACAGATTTATATTCAATAAGAAGATATGGCGTGCAACATTTAATATGTTATAGTGTTTTGATATATACCCTATATACATACGTCAATTTACTTTCTTATGTTAGATTAATTTCAACAAAATAAAATCTATTAAAAACCTTAAGTCAAAGGACAAATTTCGAAAAAATAAATAAAACTATTAATGAGTGCTTTAACCTAGAAAATGCTTACTACTAAGCGTAGAGTTAACATTTAAGCTCGTTACTTTCACATGGTAATGTCTATGTAGGCAAGACACTCAACGTTAACGTTAAAGGAAAGGATGGCTATATATGCACTGAGGAAGACATTATTATAATGGCAATTAAAAAAAAATATGAAAGACCGAATATATAATATTTTTGATAGAAATTACAATAATTAAGTCATTCTCAGACTACTTCTTAATACTGCAGATGACATGTAGTAATTATTGAAAAGTATGTTATTCAGTATGTAATAGCAAGTCGCTGCAGACATTTAGCCGGGGAGGTACTGTATTTTATTATTTTTAACTGATTACTTAGTCACAAGAGCTTATGCTGGAATGTAAATAATTTTCTATGTTTAACTTTATTACATAATAATTTGATATACATATATATGTTTTTTTTGACCTGTTGATGAACTGCAAGTTTGGTTAAATAATCAAACAGACCTTGAGCTTGATTATTTAAGCAAACTTTATTACATAATAATATTTTTTTTCAATTTTTTTTAACATTTCAATTTTTTTTCTGGAAATTTTTGACATTAATTTTTTTTTTTAAATTAAAACAAGTAACAGCGCTATATTCGGCCGTGCCGAATCTTATATACCCTTCACAACGTGTAGTCATGCAATAAGAATAATTTGTTAATCTCAAATGAAATACGTACATACATACACATAAAAAACATACCTATATTAAAACATCCCACTTTAAAAATATAAAGTTACGTATGTATGTTAAAAACAAATAAAAAAAAAAAATACAAAAAAAAAACTTAAAAAAAAAATTTAAAAATAAAATTAAAAAAAAAATAATAAAAATATAAATAATATATTAAATAAAAAAAAAAAAAAATTTTTTTTTAGCTTAGCTGAGATTCGATGCCACGTTTTCTCTAACCAGTATACACGTTTGTATGTTTGTATGTATGTATGTTGTTGTTGTTTATGTGAAAAAAAAATCAATGTGGTCGTGGGTTTTTGCTCATATCTCAGTTGTTTGTGTACCGATGTTTCTGATTTTCAATACCGATCTACTCCCGAATATTTCTGATATTTTAATACCCGGGTCCAACCGATGTCGGGGGGTTCAAAAAGTTGATTTCAACATACACACGGACAGACGGTCAGATGGACAGACTGACAGAGCTTAATCGACTCCCCTATTTATAAGCTTTCAGAAAATATATACTTTATGGGGTCGGAAATGAAAATTGTAGAAATTTCACACGGAATGACAAACCTATAAATACCCTTTTTCACTGTGTGAAGGGTATAAAAAAATCAGATTCTTGAAAAGCCATAAGAATTGTTTAAAATTTTTTAAATCACAAAAAGTTTAAACATTTTAATATAAGTAGTCGAAATTACCAATGATATAATAGTCGTTTTGTACCGCTTGTAAAGCACGTTCACACACGTTTATCGTATTTAACAAAAGAAAGGCTCACAAAGTTTTAAACTTTGTTCTTAAAAAAAACTATCATCACTTATTCCTCGTCTTCTACCCTTTCTTCCATTCAGTTTACCTTAAGGCGGCGTTTGTGTATAAAGAAATTTTCTGTCGTTTTTATTTGTCTTGTTCATTGTTTTCACTTATTTAAAATCACATGCATTGTGTGTTAAATCTTTATTTGAAAAATATATATTTTTGTATTATGTAATTTTTTTTTGTATGAATGAGCTTAGATTTGAATAAGATTTTTTGTTTTGGTTTTAAACATGTGAATAAAAATATTCAATAAATATATGCTTCTTATTCCGATGTAATATAATGTATGATTAAAAATTTAATAAACACTATACTCAATCATGTCTTTAATTTTGATTAAACATAATCTCTGTAAAAAATTAAAGCATTTTCTATCATTTACTATTTGAAAAGCCTATTTTATGGTTCAAAACAATACAAAGTCAAGAAGAATAGTTTTTAAATAGAGAATTTGTGGTGTTAAATCGAATGTTTTTTTTTTATTAAAATACATTAATCGTATTTCAGTAAGCACTAAGTAGTTATCATTAATGCTGTAAAATGTAAATGACCACAAAACAAAATCGCATAAAAAAGCTAGATATTTTAATTATAGAATTCAGCTGTCACAAGGGTTCCTTTTGTTTTATATAATAATTCTTACTTTACGCTAAACACATGTTAATTCATTCATGACATTCATTTAACTGCATTTTATTACAAAATATTTAGCAACAACACACTGATGGACAACATTTTACCAATTTTCATGAAGTTCTCACAGATTTCTAGCACTTGAATACAAATTCTAAAAACCTTAAGAAATGGCCATGTTAAAACTAACAACCCACTAAATATGTTTAAACAAACAAAAAACAAGCAGGCTTACAAAAGCCAACAAAATCAAATAAACAATTTATCATTAGCTTAAGACATGTCGAAATGATCATTTACACTAAATCCAATGCTCGCCATGTTCATCATCACCATCTATCTCACTCTAAAATGGCTAGACGTTTTGATTTTTTTTATCATGTTTTCTCTCAAATTTATTTCTTTATTGTTGTAACTATAGCGGCAATTTCGTTTTAAATTTGTTTGTAAAACAAAACAAATGTTTAAATTATTATTGCCTCTTTTTTTATTATATAAACATATATAAACCTTATTGGTTCCCATAGCCGATGTACGGTGGAGATTTAAATGTACAGCACAGAAAACAAACAATAAAATTTATTGCCAATCGAATGGTTCGGTTCTTGCAATCGAACTTTTCTTTTGTGGTTACAAAACTTCTATTGTAAGAATCATAATTATATAATTGTGACTACATATTTATATACCGAATCAAAATTCTGTATATACAACCGTAAAATTCTACTATAACACCGCAACAATTGCGGTACTAAAAACCGAACTGTTTTCTCTGTGTATATTTAAAATCATTAAATTGTAGTGTTGGGAGGAAGCCCTTTTTACAGGACTATTTATTACAAACTGCATATCGCTAATAACATATTAACCTACAAATTAACACAAAGTTCGTAAAACAGCCCAACTATCGTTTTAAACAACGTTTTGAATTAATTACTTACAAGCCGTGTTTTAGGATTAAAAATCCACTTTTTTGCTTTTTCAATCGTTTGGCAAACGTTCATGAATTTTAAACAAATTTTTATTTTTTTTCCTATACCCTATATCTTTATATGTTTCTTATGTTTTCATTCTAAAGAATTGAAAATATTTTAAACTCTTTAAAATTGTTTCTTTATACCCTTCACACAGTGAAAAAGGGTATATATAGGTTTGTCATTCCGTGTGAAATTTCTACAATTTTCATTTCCGACCCCATAAAGTATATATTTTCTGAAAACTTATGAATAGGGGAGTCGATTAAGCTCTGTCAGTCTGTTCGTCTGACTGCTGTCCGTGTGTATGTTGAAATCAACTTTTTGAAGCCCCCCGTTATCGCCTGGAGGTATTAAAATATCAAAAATATTCGGGAGTAGATCGGTATTGAAAATCAGAATCATCGGTACATAGACAACTGAGATATGAGTAAAAAACCACGGCCACCTCGTTTTTTTAACACAACAACAAAAAAAATACACACAAACATGTTATACTGGTTAGAATAAACGTGGCATCGAATCCCAGCTGAGGCAAAAAAATTTTTTTTTCTTTTTTTTTATATACATATAAGTATATTATTTATATTATTATTATTTTTTTAATTTTTTTTTTAATTTTTTTTTTTTTGTATATTATTTTAAATATTATTTATATATTTTTTTGTTATAGTTTTATTTTTTTGTAATTTTTTTTATTTTTTTTTTTATTTATATTTTTAAACATACATACGTAAACTCAATTTATAATTTAACAATGGGATGTTTTTGTATTTAATTTTACAATAATATTATTGTAAACCATTAGTAAGAAATATAACAAAAAATTCTTGCTATTTTTCATTACTGTTCATACAGCAAATAATATAAAATATTAAATATGTTTTTCTCTAAGCCCACTGTACGTTTCAACATTATGCAACAAAACAAATTTAACATTTTTAAGCAAAAAAAAATATTTTTAATTTTCATCTATTATTTTTACGCCGTTATAAAATCTATTAAATCTTTATTAACATTTGTCCAAGTAAAGCAACTATATTTTACAAAAAAAATTTTCAATCTACAAAAAAATATTTTTTAGTTTTTCTCCTTGATCAAAAAATATATAAGAAATAGGCAATAGGAAATATTTACCACAATTGCAAAAAAAAAATTAAATAAAATCCATTGCAGACATTAAGCAATCGTTTTATTTTCATTTACAATTTTTACTTTATTTTTTGTATATTTAACTAAAAAAAAAACTTTTACAATCAAATATTGGTTATAAAATGTGTGTTTTTAACACTACGAGTAGATACGTCACATATGTATAAGTAGTATACTCGTATTGAGTGGAATAAGTATTAATTTATTTTTTTTATTTGTTGTTGCAGTTGTTAATATCTTAGCATAAGCATATGTTGATATTGATTTTGTAGTTGCTGTTGGTATTATTGTTGTTGTTTGGTTAAGAAGACCACTACTGACCTACTAACAGAAGAGGCTCGAGCATGCGTTTTATAATAAAAACATTGAATTCAAAAAATACTCATGCACATACAACTACAAAATACATATGAAAACATCATAAGAGAATTTTATGGTAAAGAAGTGAAAAAACTGAAATTATAAAATGAATAAAAACGTAGACATTAAACACATGAGAGAAGAAGAGAGTTTACAAACCGATTCTTTTTAAATTAACATGTCTATTAGGGGAAAGTATTCTATTCAAAACAATTATAATCTTAAGGTTGGAATAAATGAAACTAATTTTCAAAAAAATATATTGCAAATAATGTTTTTAATGCCTTCCACAAAAAGCTTCTATTAGCTGCCAAAAACAGATTTTGTTTTTTTTTTTTTTTTTTCAACTTAAACTTTACCGATATTTCTAAAAAGTCCCTACTACATCATCTAAATTATATATACATGGTTCTGATCTCAACATAAAGTGGGCCTTAGACAAACTTAACCAGATTCAACCACCTGTCATGTTAGGCAGGCATTTTTTTTTTCTTTTTCTCATTCGAGTATTACTGAATAAATGAGAAAAGTAAAACAAATCGATAGCATTAAAAAGTATAAAATGAAACAAAATACGATATAATAAATAATATCCATAAATTACAATAAATCGATTGTGCCATGAGATATGTGGCAAGTTGCACCATCCATTTTATTTATTAAATATAAATTTACTTCTTATTTATTTTGCTGCTAGATCCCGGGATCCTGGCAAATTAAAATATAAATCTCGCTTTCCCGGAAATCGAAAAATTTCGGGGAAAAAACCCTAATCTCAATACACTATATATCTATGTATGTATACAGAAAGGTTCAATCCATTTTATCTTAATCCGAAATTCTTCACTACTGAGTGCGTGCATTAAAAACTCTTATAAATAAATAATGTTTTGAAAGTACTAAAATATTTGCAGTTTATCATTTTAACTTATATCTTCATCACTTGCCGTGTACTTGCTACGCTTTATTTATAAAAAAAAACATATCGCAGTTTAAATAATTTGACTAATTTATTTTTTGATAGAACCGACTTTTATTCTCTTTTCTAGAATAGTAGAGTTTTAAACTTTTGTTGTCAAAAAGCAAGTCAAAGGCTTCTATGCCTTTTTCCTATTCTTAGTATTATTATACGCTTTTCCTTGTCTAGAAATTATTTCAAAAAACTCTTTTTTTTAAATACCACCTTTGTACATAAGGCTTCCTTCTTCTCATTTGTTATGATTTTTTTTAATGCCTTCTGTAGAGAGAAAAAAATAAACCAACAAACGAAGAAACTTTAAAAATATCATAAAGTACACCAACATGCACACAACCGACGTTAGTCATTTACACTCTTATGTATTTCAGGTGATATAAAGACAACAAACAAAAAAGACGTGTTTGGTGGTCATTCAACAGCAATAGCTTACAATACACAATAACAAATTGTAAATATGTATAGTTGAAAAAGAAGTTGTGCAGAGCTGTTGCTAACTTTGGTTCGATGATTTTGCTTCTTTTTTCGCTCTCGTAAACGTTTAGCTACAATAAATCGCATAAAAAATACTATAACAACAACAAAAATATTAACCAATAGTTTACAACAAGTACGACTTAAACTACTAAAACTAAAACCAAAAACGATGAATGACTGGTTAGTCTGTTAGTTGGCTTAATAGTTTCGGTCGAGATGATTGTCGGATGTTTTGGGTGTTTGTTTATGGCCTGGTACTACTCGTCGTATTCGTAGACAGACTACCTACCAACTAACAAAAAACCTGACAGACAAAACAGTTGCAATCGTGAGTGCAAAGCGTGTGAACGTGAATTTTACTTTTTCTAAACCAACAAAGAAACAATATTCAAAAAAAAAACCAACATAGAAAAAAAATAGATGAAGAAAATTACAATAAATTCATAAAAAATACAATAAAATTACATCACAAATTTATGTAACAAAATTTAAAATTTATATAGAAAATTTGTACAAAAAAACGAAGAAAATTTTTATTTAAAAAGATTTAACCAAATTTCCTAAAATATTATTGTGAAAGTTTGATGCAAACAAAAAAAATTAAACAAAATCAGTTTTAATCAAATGGAAAACATTGCGAGTTTTTAGTTCAGTATAAAAATACGTGCTGTGAAAATTAATAAACACCTCAAGAAAATAAAAAATATATGTGTAAAAAAAAATAAAAAAGCGTTTTATTTTTAGCTTAAACTCAAAGAAAAGAGACGAATATGAATAAATAACACTTTAAAAGAAATCCAAATAATTTTACATAAAGACAAACACTCAAGCCTTCTCTAACAAGTGATGACAACGTATTGCCTAATTTACCAATAAACTAATTTAATAATTAAATGGTTTTATGTAATTGTAACAAATTAATTTTTGTATTAAATTTCAAAATAACAGCAAAGTTTAGTTCAGTGTGTTGGTGTTTTCTTCAATACACCTTCTTTACATCACAAATTCATGTGTATTTTCTTACAACCGCATAATATCGCAATGGAATATATAAATATGGATAAACGTTTTAAAATATCAAAAATATTAATTGTAAGTATTAAATATGTTTGTTTTTGTGCATAAGTTAGACAAAATGTTTGTGTCTTAAGTCTTTTGTTTGCTGTGACCAAACAAAATCTGACAACATCGTCTTTGGATTTTGTTTTTGTAAATTAAGCTTTGTTAGTTTGAAATTTTATTTCTCTGATAACAGCATAAACTTTTCCCTAAATCGTAGTTTATCGGTTAGGCTTTCCTAGTTTACTTTTATTTTTCCACACTGTGGAATTGAACAATGACCAACCAGTCGCTTTTAAAAATTTGCATAATTCAATAAAAACGTTAACATATATGTATGTCATTAAATTATGTAACAACCAATTAGACCTTTTATTCGATAATTAAATTAATTACAGAAAGAAAATCGTGTTATTAGAACTACCTATAGATTTTTTGTTGATTTTGTTATATTTTGGTAAAAAAAAAATATTAATTTTAAAAGATCAAGATTTTATGCATAAACCTTTTAAAATAAAGATGTAATGTGCCTCAAATTATGATTATAGAAAAAGAAATTTTTCTTTTAATGAAATGTCAGACTTTCTGTCTAATTTATCAATCACGAATTTTGTGCATCACTTCTTAAACAAATATAAATTATTTAAAAACATTTAAATAAATTAAAATCAGAAAAAGAATACCAGACATATAACATTGTGAACTAACTACTGAGAGTTTCGATAAATCGTCTTATGCATTTAAAATAATCCCATAAGAACAATTTTATTGATATCAAACCAAATTAGTAAATGATGTGATTGAGTAGCAATATGTCAAAGCCTATTGGAAAAACTTTTACATAAGAATTTGCTTTTGAATTGTCTTTCATAAATAAATTTATCTTAAGCAATTGCTCATCATTTCCTACCAATAATTTGCCATTTGAGATCGAAATACTTTTTTTTCTTTTTTAATCCGAAAAAAATCATTTAACATCCTGCATTAACCCAATACAACATTTCGAAAATTGTATTATTTTACAAAACTAGTTATTGGAAGTTACCAACAACAAGCATATAGTACTATAATTAATACAATAACAGTACCAACTATCAAATTTTTAATATAAAATTTATTAGTTTTTAAAACTCATGAAGTGTGAGTATAGTAATCGTAAGAAGACAATATTTAGTAAAATATTGATCTAAATATATTAAGCTTTAAAATTTTAAGCAAAATATTAATTAAAAAATTAGTTCCAGAATCTTTCTATACCATTACTGGGCTAATTTCAAAGATGATTTAATAGAGTAAGGGCCATTATTACAACTTGCCTTTAGCTAACGGCAGGATTTTGTCGGACCGATAAATGGCTTTACATTATAAAGCATTCATTTAATATTTTTTTATCTAATAAATATTATTATTGCTGTAATAATGCTAAGCTATTTGTCAGGCACAAAAAATCCTACCTTTAACTAAAGGCAAGTTGTAATAATGGCCCTAACTGTCTTATTTACTTATTTATAAAACTTTGAAAAACTTTATAAAGGGCTTATAAAATTTATTTTCTATGGAAATCTGATTTATTAACGCTAAAAATAAATAATCAAGAAGGACTTCAATGTCTAAACATCCGAATTTAAAAAAAATCACACCCACCTAAAGAGACAAACCAATCTAACAAATTTTATATCCCTAAGAAACAACAAACAGTTATACTTCTATTCTATAAACAGATAGACAACTTACAGCTAAACCTAAACAAGGCGGCAAGCGTTGTGCTTAGCGCTAACAATTAAGTGACAAACCCAAATATTAGCGACAACATTGTGTAATGAACACTAATGTTTACCAATAATATTTAAAAACCCACTTTATAGAAATAAAAATAGTGTTTAAATCACTAGATTGACTTAAGAAAAGCTAAAACTGTTTTAGTTTTCAAGAATTACAAAAGCAAAGCAATTAACTACTATTGTGCTGCAGCCAACTTCGCTCTGTAAAAATTGTACTTTCAAATTGCTAAACGTTGTTGCCGTTGTGTTTCGATTTACTTTATACAAATTGTAATGGTATGATCAAACATTGCCGGTCTTGTTTAGATTCGGCTGCCAAAAAGTTTTATTTTATCTATATATATAAAAATGAATCCCTTTTTCCCTTGGTCACGACATCACGCGTGAATGGCTGGACCGATTTCACTAATTATTTTGTTGTTGTATTTGTTATTATAAGGAGAAGGTTCTTATGTAAGAAAATAATAATAATGTGTCACTGGCAGTATTATTCACGTAGTTGACATTAAAACATTAAGAAACGTAGTTTACATGCTCTTTGCAAATATATCGGTCGGAGTTGGTCTGTGGTCGGAGTTATAATAACAAAATACCTACATAATTCATTTACCATTTCTTAGTGTACAGAATAATTTTTACTGTGTGTTTTTTTCTGAAGTGTTTGTTCAACAAGGTTAGTCAAATTAATATAGTGTTGGAAACTTTTGATAGACCATTTTGATACTTTTACAAAAGAATAGGTACTATAGTTTTTTTTTATTTTCAGCTGAATTTTTGTTTCTAAAAATGCCGGCAATTAGACGTACAAGCTTAAGTGGCGCTAGAAAATAAAACTAAGAATATTGTGTATCATAAAGCATTAGAATAATAAACACTTTGTTTTTGGAATAATTTTGATTTATTAATATACCAACAGCAATACTTAATAAAGAAATTAACTTAATTCAGATAAAAAGGTAAAAGATATTTCTTGATTATAGGGCGGTACGAATTTCGCCGGGTCAGCTAGTTTTAGAATATAATACAAGTTGAACAATTTGATTTAAAAAAGGAATTATTCGATTGATATTTTTGTTTTTCACTCCAGATATAATTTTTTTAATACAATTAATTATTAGAAAAAAACCAGCATTAAAAAAAGGAAATCAGAAATAAAGCAATACAAAATTTTAATATTTGACTTTATGTTTACCATAAACAAACATACAAAGTCTTATTACTGAAAATAATTAATTATTGTCGTGTTAAACACATGCAAATCTCAAAAAAATATTACTTTTAAGATTTATTATTTATTTTAGGTAAATACTTAGATTTTTTATTTACGAACTAGCGGGCTCGGACCACAAAACTGGTCAGAAACAAACACCTTTCTCCTAATAAAACAAATTATATTGACGAATAGTGCCTGTGCATAAGAAATTATAATGCAAGTTTAAAGGAAAATATTTTATACCTTTTTTTAAAACACACAGATTTACCTTGAGGTAAAAATAATAACCAACCAAATATACAAATGTTGATATGTATGCAATCGTAAGTTTCTTTATATACACGACAGTACTTATGTATAAATTGTTCAGTGTATTGGTGTGTCAATGGCATCTTAAAAGTATGTACGTTTGTAAATATATTAAAAACTTTTGCTTTTTTTTGTGGTTGCTAGTTAAAAAAAAACTTAAAGAAAGTGAAACTTTTTAGTATTTTATCTTTCCTCTTCATTTATTTATAAAAATTCACCATATATACACATACACAGCCACACACACACAAATATGCATGATTTCGAAATAATTATTGTAAATATTTAAGTATATTTCTGTGTAACTTTTTGTCTGTCCGTTTGCTATTAGTTGACTTGTTTGTCTTCAAATATATGTGCAATATGTTGTTATTTATTACTCATATTTATGTCTTAATAACTACTTTAGTATTTTTACAGTTACGTACAATTTAGTTAATAGGCAAACATAAAAATGATCAGCATTCTGTTGCATGGATAATTTATTTTTTTGTTAATTTTTTAAATATTTGCTTAAAAAATATTTTTATCTTACAACATACAATAAAGATTATAAATTTAACAATTTTTAAATATTTAAGTCTACATAAGTATATTTGAGTTATTGATTGCTTTTAATTAATATGCATGATATGCGTTTTTTATTTGTCTTTAATTTTTTTTGTCGAAATTTTGTTGAACACTTGAAGTTGTTGGCATTAAATCAACTTTTAATTGGTTAAAGAAATTGAAAGCTTTTTCCTGTCTATAGAAGTAAACTCTATTTGGTACCATTACATATTTCCAAAGCCGATTAATTCTACATAAGTAATAGTCATATGTAAAAAAGTTTGTAGTTGCATGAAAATACTTTCGGTTTTTATTAAGCAATCACTTATAAATCCATTAAAAAAATTGGAAAAATGTGTGTAATTGATCTGTTTTCTAAAAGTATAAGAGTATTGAAGACTTTTGGAAAAACAAGTTTTTTTGCTCCTATTTTTCTTATTACCTAAAATGTTTGAAAATTGATTTTTTTCAAATTCTATAGGTAAAAAAATGCGTAATAAGCATATGGGTACAATTTATACGAAAATTATATTTGTTTTTAATTATTGTTACAAAAACAAAACACATTTCAAACTCCATTTCTTGATACTGAATGCTTCTATTTTGGTTTGGATTATTTTTTTGTTGTTTGTTATTTTATTCACCTAAAATATTTTAAAACTTAAACCCTTTCGGTACATGTTTTTTGATTTTGAGCTTAAAAATATAATTTTATTATTATTTGGCCATTAATATTTTTGTTTAATTTTAATTAATTTTTTTCCCAAAAAACTTGACTGCGAAGTGGGTTTTTATAATGATGCCATATGGCATGTTGTCAATGGTGTAAAAAAAAGATCTAATTGCTCCTGTAGACCATATTCCACGTTGCTTTAAACATCCTACTAAAGCAAAGATTGTGAAATAATTGTCGAAAAATATTTTGAAGTTTTTGTTCTCGGGAACTGTTTTTGTCAAATGAATGGCAAAATCGTAACAGAACCCAAACTTTGTCTTTCCAATTATTGTATTCTTGCCTTAAACAATTTCAAAGTCGTATACGATTCCTTTGGAACTGCAAAGACAAAATATTTTCACACCACTCTTAATAGGCCTGATCTTCCTTTAAAAGGGACCATCATTTCTTCAACGCAAAAATTTTCATCTTTCGGTAGTGAGTATAACTTTCTGTAGAATATATCCAAAAGTGGCCAAATTTTGAATAGCTTATCATTTTTATTTGAACTTGAAGTGAATTTCAAACTATTGCGAATAGAATGGAATCGACTTCTTGTTATACAGTGACGAAGGAACTCAGTTGCTTTCGACTAATACATTATTAGACGATGATAACCAATTGTACCGATCATTATTTCAAGAGCAATAAATTGCAAAATACTCAAAAAAATAATGTATAGGAAACTTAAGACTATCTTTAGATATAAAATTATCGAAATGTGTATCTGGGACGATCCAATCAATCTTCTCCCATTTGTAATTACAAAGCTTCTTAAAAGGTTATAATACTTCTTCCCCAACTTTCACATCTACGGATTGTTCTTGCGTTTCATCTTCTTCAATATTCTCAATATTTTCTTAATCAAATTCAATCGGATTTTGTCGAGAAAGCTCCTCTATAATAAAATTATTATTTTTCTTCAAGGCTCCCATAAAGTCATCTAAAATATCCGAATGATCGGAGTCCTCTAAGTCAGAAATATCTGATTAATCAATATTATTCAAAATCCTTTCAATATCACAATCTTCAAACTTGGCATATTAAACTTATTTGCTCTTTGAGAAACAGCTTTTAAATTAGTTGAAACTACTTATCAAATGCAAAAAAAAATCGTCTTCTTTGACTGACAACTGATTTTATAATGGTTAATTAAATTTTTCAGATCTTAAAGCTTCTAATAACTACTTAACATACAGGGTTGCCCATATTCGACGGACCCATCTGGCAACGCCATAACTTTTGACAGAGATGTCAGATCGCTTAATGACATACCGCGTTTGAAGCGTCAGTCCAAGCAGATTTTTACCATGCAACAATACACGAGACGCGAGCGCTCTGAAATAGTTGAAATTTACATTCAACAGAACAAGTCAATTGTGAAAACTCAACGTGCTTTTAAAATATTAAAAAATGTGAGAAGTGCGCCTTCTAAGAACACCATTAAGCGTTTATACGAAAAATTTTCGACTGGTGAGGCTCTTTCTAATCCGAAGAGGCCAAATAAAAGTCGACCAAGGCGATCGGCCGAGAATATCGCTGCCGTACGAGCCAGTGTTGAGAGGTCCCCAAGAACATCCCAAAAACGCCGTTCTCAGCAGTTGGGCATGGCTCGGTCCACTTTACAACGGATTATTCGCGTTGATTTGCATTTGTTCCCGTACAAAATTCAATTGACGCAAAGATTGTTGCCTGTGGACAAGCCTCGTCGATTGGAATGGGCCCAAAGAGTCATCGAAATGGCCGAAGATGACGAGCAATTTTGGAACAAAATTATCATGTCCGATGAAGCCCATTTCACATTGAATGGGACCGTAAATAAGCAAAATTGCCGTATTTACGCCACTGAAAATCCTCAGGAGATTCAAGAAGTGCCTCTTCATGACGAAAAAGTCACAGTTTGGTGCGGCGTTAGTGCGAAAACGGTCATTGGGCCGTTTTTCTTCCAAAATGAAAATGGCCATGCTGTTACCATCAACCAGGAGCGTTATCGCGACATGATGACCAATTTTGTGATGCCAATTATTCGTCGAAAGTGTATGAGGCAGTTCTGGTTTCAACAAGACGGCGCTCCACCGCACACAAGTCGCATAACAATCGATTTTCTGAAGAATTTGTTTCCGGGCCGTTTGATGTCGAAAAGTGGTGATTTGGACTGGCCACCGCGTTCGCCCGATTTGACGCCGCCTGACTTCTTCTTGTGGGGATATTTGAAGTCAAAGGTTTACGTTAACAAGCCAAGGACCTTAGAAGAGCTCAAGGACAACATTCGTGAACAAATAGCCGCTATTCCGGCCGAAATGTTGGCGAAAACGATGGAAAATGCTGCAAAAAGGGCACAATACGCCATCAACGCCAGAGGCGGCCATTTGAGAGATATCATATTCAAAAATTGATGTAAACAAATCTACTTGGAAAAAATTAAATGATTAAGATTGCCAACCGCCAAATTTTTATTTTTTTCTTTGATTTTTTTAAAAAAAACATGGGTCCGTCGAATATGGGCAACCCTGTATTGAGTACTAAAAACAAGGGTACCCAATTTTCAATACTTTTCCAGCACTCTAAACAAAAATTTAAAAGAAGAAGGTTCGACATGCAACAAAAAGTTCGACAGCGCTGTTTGCTCAAAGTAAGAAATAAAATTTGATCGAATGACTTATAATAGGGATTTAACGGATTATGCAAAAGTTTTAATTAATTAATTAAAATTTATAATTGTATGAAAATAAATAAATATGAAAATAAATAATTAATTGTTTTTAATTTGATTTTAATTTAATGGTCCGGGAAATCCAAAATCTTAGCCACAACTCAAATCGCGTTAACAACATTTTTTTATTTTTTGTTTTTTAATTTATTTTTTTTTTTTTTTTCATCCCTTAAAGAAAAAATTTAAAATTACCAGCCATTTTTAATAAAAATTAGAAATTTTAAGATGTTTATGTACAATTTTCTTATATATATAATTAATCAGGTGTTTAAAAATAAAATTAAAAATAAGACATCAAGCAAGCAAAAAAAACTCATCATCAAGAACAATTATAATAAAAAAAAAATAAACAATTACTTGCAACGAAACCACCAAAAATAGATAAATGTAACAAACAACATTATTTTTTAATACAACTTACCTGTACTGTTCAAACTGATGAACTACCAGACAATCAAATTGTTTTCCAACAGACTACTTTCAGTAACATAGAAATTACACTGTTTAATAACTCCTAATGACTATGTGGCTGTCAGTTTGTCCTTTTGACTTAAAGTTGTTATTAATGCTAGAACAAACCAAATTTGTGTATAAAGACATAAACTTCTCTATTTGCGGTTTCAACAAACCAATAAAATAAATAAAGAAAACAACTAAAGTACTTGTATTGGTAATTTTCTATCAACTAATAAATGTATTTGTTGTTTCGTTTGTTCTTCTTTTTTTCTTTATTCGGTTTTTCATAGAAAGTTTTCTTAGTTTTCTATTTAGTTTCATTGTACAAATGAGCGTATGTGTTTGGATGGCATCATAAATGATGCATGACAACAAAGAAAATTTTAAGGTGTTGCGACACATTTTTTCTTGTTCAAAAACTAGTCAATAGAAAAAGAGAAAAAGTTTTTGCAAAAAATAAACCGACTACCGGCCACTTTTAACAACTTAAAAATACCCTACCGTAAAGGTGAGTGTTGGACAATTTCAATAGAATTATTTTTTATAACGCTGTTTCATTTTGCAAATATTATAATCGTAAAATCACAAACAACAATATCCTTATTATGTTTATAAAAATAAAAAGATATTATTATTATTATATTATTAATCAATTTTAATCAAATTAAAAAATTATATATAACACCAAAGTTTAAGTAAAACAAAAACAAGTAAGAGCGCTATATTCTTATATACCCTTCCAATATACCCTTATGCAATAAAAAAAATAAAAAAAAATAAAAAAATATTTAACAAAAAATTTTAAAAAAAAATTTTAAAAAAATTATTAACAAATATATAATATATATAAAACAAAAAAAAATAAAAAAAAAATTAAAAAAAAAATTAAAAAAAAATTAAAAAAAAAATAAAAAAATATTTAAAAAAAAAATAATAATAAAAATATAAATAATATATTAAATAAAAATTAAAAAAAATATTTAAAAAAAATTTTTTTTTGGCTCAGCTGGGATTCGATGCCATGTTTACTCTAACCAGTATACACGTTTGAATGTATGTATGTTGTTGTTGTAATGTTGTTTTTGTGAAAAAAATCGAGGTGGTTTCTGATTTTCAATACCGATCTACTCCCGAATATTTCTGATATTTTTATACCTCACCCGGGTCCAAGCGATATCGGGGGGCTTCAAAAAGTTGATTTCAACATACACACGGACAGACGGTCAGACGGACAGACTGACAGAGCTTAATCGACTCCCCTATTCATAAGCTTTCAGAAAATATATACTTTATGGGCTCGGAAATGAAAATTGTAGAAATTTCACACGGAATGACAAACCTATATATACCCTTTTTCACTGTGTGAAGGGTATAATAACTATCAAATTTTATTACACTTTCAAAAAACCATATATATGGTTTATTTAATTTTAATCCATTAATCTATGAGGTCTTGAATTAATTGTAGGCTATTGGAATGGTTAATCTTTTACGTAACCCAAAGAATAAAAATCTGAAAGTGTTAAGCTTCAAGATTTTGGATTCCAATTTCAGATTCCAAAAAAATTACGTCTGCATAAATATAGTTGTGTTTCAGCCATACATGTCATTTGTGGAATGCCAAATTCCAAAATTCCTCAGCATTATGGGCTACAACAGCAATATTCTTAATTGTTCTTGAGCAATATGAACAAGATCACAAGCATGATTCACATTACTAACTTGTCCCAACAGCTAATATTTTTTCACCATTGTTAGACAGCTTCTACATTCATACCTTGCCCAGTAAATTTGTTAGATATTCTATAAAATTCTAGTAAATTTTTAATTTTTTTTTTATATAGGCTCCAAATATATTGAGATATCCTACAAGTTAAAATGATTACTTATTAGTATGCCAGTCTATCTTGTGCTCAAATGTAATTTTCAAGATTCAACTGGGGGATACTGATGTACGACACTCATTTCTATATCATAAATATCCTGGTATCCATATTAGACTAACTTTCTTATGAGTTAACAATACCAAAGATTGAATATACCTATTTATATCCTACATGTCTCCCTTAGAGCAAATATTTCAACCTGAAATACGCTACATTCATGAGCTGCATTGTTTAATTTTTTTTTTTTAATAAAATGCACTTGATATAGAAATATAAGGAAGCAAGATTTACCATGGCATCTACGCTGATACCAATTTCAATTTTTAACTAAATATATTTATTTAATAAGTTTGCTTTTCATCTTCTTAAAACAAAATATATTGTTAAAATATAAAAAAAAACAAGTAAGAGTGGTATATTCTGCCGTGCCGAATCTTATATACCCTTCACAGCGTGTAGTCATGCAATAACAATTGTTTGTATCATCATTAATCGCATATGAAATAGGTACATACATACATATAAAAAACATACATATATTATATTTTCCCATTGTAAAATTATAAATTGAGTTTACGTATGTATGTTCCCAAAAAAAAAAATTTTTAAAAAATAATAAAAATATAAATAATATATAAAACAAAAAATAAAAAAAATTTTTTTGGCTCAGCTGGGATTCGATGCCACGTTTCCTAAACCAGTATATTTGTATATATGTGTTGTATGTTGTATGTTGTGGAAAAAAACGAGGTGGTCGTGGTTTTTTGCTCATATCTCAGAAAGTTATGGGGCGATTGTGCTGAATTTTAATAGCGATTCATTCCCGGATATTTCCAGAAGATTGATGCCATACACTGATCTGAGGAACATATAGTTGCTTCTAAAAGTTGATTTCAGCCAACACACCGACAGACGGGCAAACGGGCAGACGGACAGATGGACGGACGGTCAGGTCTTAATCGACTTCTCTATTCATAAGCTTTCAGAAAGTATATAAATACTTTATAGGGTCGGATATGAAAATTGTAGAAATTACAAATGGAATGACAAAGCTATATATGTATACCCTTGTGCACCACAGGGGAAGGGTATAATTAACTGCCAGTTTAATAAGAAAATTAAAACAATGAATTAAATTAAAATTATTTTCGTATACTTTTATAGAAATAAAAAAGAACATTAAGAAACTAGTTAATTAATTAATTTTAATGAAATTTAAAAAATCAAATACTTCGACTATTATACACATAAGTAGTAAGATTTTCTTCGAAATATGCCAGAGCAAAATATAATATTACACAATTTAAGTATTTTTTTTAAACATGTTTTAATAAAAATATACTAATTTGGTCATTTTTATTGAAAAATAACAAAAATAAATATTTCTTAAATTAAGAAAAAACTAACTTCTTTTAGGCAAATCTTTTAAATAATTTTATAAGTACATATGTTATTTCGCTTATAACTTTTAATACTACTTTAATATTATTTTAATTTTCTCGCTGATTTAATAGTCGTTTATTAAATATTTGCTTGTTTTTCCTTTCTCTGCTAAACAATTAAAAAAAATCTACAATTCGTTCATCGTTCTTATCAAAAATTTAAATACACTTTGCCAAAACCACCACTTTTAGATAGACCAGAAGAAATGCAACTCGTGTAAAAAATACAGACATAGCTAGTTTTAAACTTGTCATCACAAAACCACTTTAAACACTAATCACATACTCATTTATTTAATATTACTGTGCTGTTTACAGAATACGTTCGCTTAAATTGGATGTGTTAGCAATAGCAAAACACATGTAAAGTTTTCTCTCGTTATAAACGATTGTTTTCTGTAAAGAACACATAAGCATGATGAACGTTTTTGATGTTAAGTATTTATTTTAAAAATACTTTCATATGGCAAATGTTTATAATGATGAGATTTGACTGAACGCAGTATTATTAGGTTTGTATAAAAATTAATATATGTCTACGACTTAAACTGAAAGACTTTTAAAACAATTTTTAGATTATACTTTTGACTAGCTTCTTTCATTCTCTTTTTATGCCCATCACCAAAAAAATGGTGTGGGGTATATTCGTTTTTTTATTCTGTTTGTGACACATCGAAATATCTAGTACATATTTTCTGAGTCCTGGTTTCGTTTTAGGACGATCTAGATATGTCCGTCCGTCTATCCGTCTGTTGAAAACACAATAGAGCTTTAACCGAAAAAGTTAGGGGGATCAAATTTTTCCAGAATATTACTTTTATATATATACAAGGTTCATTTATTTCTGAAAATAGTCTAAATCGGTATATTAGCAAGAGATTTATAGCTCGTAATTCCAGAGTAGGTCAAAAAAACAATGTCCATCCTACATCGAATTATATGCGATTGTGTCTAAACACATTGACGTAGAGCGATAAAATTACATAAGTGTATTTCCTGAGTAAAAAAAATATTTTTTCCTGAAACTCTATCAAATCTATATATTACGGAAGGAGTTATAGATCAAAATGTATGAGCATTTATACCGCACAGTGCATTTTTCGGTATATTCAAAATTTAAAACGTAATTAAGGTAACAAAATTAGATGTACGATTCTAAAATTTTGCAAACATTGCTATCTGATTAAAAGACTTATAATAATGGAAATTTTAGAAGAATAAATGACTCTGTATTGAAATATTTAATTTGAATTTATTAGCAGAAACTACTTTGGCACGCCTACTTCTTACATAATTTACTGTTAATGAAATTCTTAAGATCATGATATCGACAGAATTAGATGTTTCATGATAAAATTTGCATTTATCGTCAATATGAGTATAATATATTTTGACACGCATACTTTAACGCCCACTTCTCACATGATTTTATGTTAATGAAATTTAAAATCTTATAAAACCGACAGAATTATATGTATTAGATGATTAAATTTCGCACATATTGCTTTCTGGTAAATTTTATTATGCCAGAATTAAAGCATATAACGCTTTATCTTAAATTCATATAATATGTACAGAAATCTGTGACGGAGAACCTAAGTTGAACTCAAACATTAATTACATAATTTAAAAAGTAGGAGGTGCCATGCCCACTCAAATCTAATTTTATTTTTTGACTACCTCTGGGTACCAAATTATACTCTTCAGTTTCCATAAAAATACAACATTGTTGAAAAAAAAGAGTCAGTATGTAGTATCATTTCTAATGTAGAGATACTTAATATTTCATTAAAAGATTTAATTTAAGAAAATTAAATTTATAGTAAATCAAAGTTACACAAAGAAAGTAAAAAAAAAAATAGTAAATTTTGTGCTATAAAAGTACACAAAATTGGTGGTGGGTATCAAAAATTCGGCACAGCCGAATATACTGTTCTTACTTGTTTTTATTAATTTTAGTATGCGTAAAAGTGTTAAATGTTTCGTAGAGAAACTTCTTTCTTCATCACTGTCACAATCATCTTCATCATCATTACCATTTGATGTTTATTTGATTTTCAACACTATTTATGCTAAAAGTTTTAGTTTTTTAGATGATTATTTATCTGTTCATTCGTTATGGTGCCACTAACTGCTTTTTATTTGTTAATTTAATTGGCATTAAGTTGCCACAGACACTCACTTTTTTTTTCTTCTTTAGCTGTTTTGCAGTTTCTTTAAGTTGCTTATTTAGATTTAAAAAAATGCATACACACATACAAACACGGGGACATATGTATGTATAAATAAGCAGACAAAAATATTTGTTTTGGTTTTAGTGCGTTTTCAAATCTAGGTTGATTATGAAACTTTTTGTTTTTTTTTATTAAATACAAACTTTAATACAAAATTATCGTAAGGCTTTAAATATTTTATGTAATCGGTGAAATTATAAAATAAATCGGTTGTTTGTGTTTCAAAAAATTGAATTTAAATAACAATATTAAATGGCTTTTATTTTAATTATGCCTACTTTCTTAAGTTTTAAGTAAAAATCTTATTACTGAAATAACATTTTCCATTAATTTGAGAAATATAATGGAGATTGAATATTTAGTCCAAATTAGTTTGAGTGGTAATGCAACTTTGACACGTTTTTACCATTTTTGTTGTAACTATTTAAAAAACCACAGAAAATATTCTTATATATACATATATATAGGCAAATCGATTTTTCGTTACGCAATTAACGCTTACATTATACAACCGACTTTAATAAGAAAAAAATACACTATTTGAAAAGAATTTCCTGCAGGTACGCATAATCTTAAAATTTTGAAATCCTGCTAAAATTGGTTCAGTATTTTAGGAGTTTTAAGCGATTAAGGTTGCTGTTAACACATGCGCAAACCATTTGTTTGTAACAAAACTAATAAATAAAAAAGCAAACAAGAGCACTATATTCGGTAGTACCGAATCTGATAATACCCTTCACCACCATCTACATAGGTATACTAAGCACATTGTAGCCTAGATTTCATCTTATATGCCATTTTCCTTATTTTACATAGTTAACTATATTCTTTTAGTCAAGCCCTTTCAATTGATACCCATGTTCATGGCGTCACAAATAAATCAGCCATTTTGTATTTTACACTTTTTAATAGTTTAATGTATTCTATTGATCAAGTCTTTTTATAAGATTGTGGGGGTTAAAGGGGACAAGCCGTAACTACTATATTTGACTCATATATTCGCCATTTAAGCTTATTGGATTTACTTAAGGAAATAATAATTTAAAAACTCAAGTCTAAATAAATAAAAAAAAGTTATACTTTGAGCTTAAATAACTATTTAAAGGTAGATTAAATAAATATTTTCTCTTTCCTTACGCAGGGGTTACACGATCAAGTTTTGTGTATCAAGTTTCAATACAATCACACTTTTTTACTAATACACTCATACTTTTAGAACGAATTTTTGTTTTTTTTTACAAATATTCTGCCGCCATAATTTTTTGTCTTGTGTTTTACAAATATTCTTCTGCAATTTAAATTAAATATAATTAATAATGTTTGTGAATAAAAATAATAAGTGTAACGATATGTTGCGATTCATAAAGATATACAGAATCCATGGAATTCCTTGGAATATGAATCTTTCATCATATAGATTATTACATTCCTGCAACACTTTCAGCGAAGCAACCATTTTAAGTTGTTTTCTTGACAAAGACATTTTAAATAATAAAAAAATGCTTTAAAATTGCGTGCAGCCTACGTCACAGCAGTCAATTTAAAATAATTTTGACAAGTAGTATGTGTGAAAAACTTGACAAAAAAACTTGAACGAGTGGCCACAGGGTTACACAGGGGTTACACGATCAAGTTTTGTGTATCAAGTTTCAATACACTCACACTTTTTTACTAATACACTCATTCTTTTAGATCTTGATGCAAACTTGCTTTTGAAATTCCCTTTCCATCGAATGTTTCAATTTACAGTCAAGAAAACAGCTGAGTGCAATTGTTGTGACGAATTTTTGTTTTTTGACAAATATTCTGCAGCCATAATTTTTTGTTTTGTGTTTTACAAATATTCTGTCGCAATTTTTATTAAATATATGTAAATAATAAGTTGTTTTCTTGACAAAGACATTTTGAGTAATAAAATTGCTTTAAAATTGCGGGCATCCTACGCCACAGCAATCAATTTAAATTAATTTTGACAAGTAGTATGTGTGAAAACTTGACAGAAAAACTTGAACATATGGCTGCAATGTTAGTCTTTCGTTTTCATTGAGCTTATGAACCAAGTCTGTTTCTTACATTATTATTTATTGTGGAGTTTTTGTATTTTTAATAGAGTACCGAAATGTTCACTCATTGCTTGAGCATGTTTATACGTGTACGTTTACGAGAGATTAGAAATAATCTTGCTTTTAACCTTTCATGTATTATAGGGTTTGTTTTTGCTTTTCGTTGCTAAACAAAAGTGTAAAATGTGAAAACAAAAAGTTTTTTATTTAGCATACATATATGTATAAAAACTTCGATTTTGAACACTTCTCATAATCCCCCGACCACACAAGCAATATGTTTGGCAATTATTGCCACAGCAATTGTCATATTCTATTGACAACACATATTATAACACAAATTTAGCAATGAATGTTATAATACATTGCTGAGCAATAATCTTTTAATACAAAATGCCAAGATATTTACGTATTCACCAGCTAGAGATATAAGCTTGAAAATTAGCAATTTTATGACGTCATTCTGCCGGCGTTACTGCTTATATTAAGACATAAGCAATCGCTTGTGTAGTCGGGGGGTAAGTTATAAGCAGTGATGCCAGAATAAAGATTTTACTTTTATTTTTAAGATTTTTGAATGAAAATTTAAAGATCTATTTCCCTTAATTAAGATTTTTGAGATTAAGTTGCTTAACACCTACCACACACACGTATGAATATATTTACCTATGTCAACGTTATCTCAATAAATGAACAATTTTTTTAAGGAATTGTTATTTGCTTAAGATTAATTTACCCATTTTGTTGGGAAAAATGTTGTCCAGGGAAACTTTTTTATTTAAATTTTTCTGCATATGGAAATAAAGCTACGTTCAATTAGGCAAATATTTGCTTAAATAAGCGTAACCACTATTTTTGTTCAATAATTATTTAATGTTATGCGGTTTTTCTTACACAAAATATTGTCAAATCATATACATAACAAAAGATTTTATTGCTATTGGCTTAAATTAAGATAATCTGTAATCAAATAAAAATTTGTTCAAGTTAAGAGTTTTCCAAAGAACCTTATTTCTCTTTCAAAAGGATAGACGTCGAATTTATTTAGGTATAAAGAAATATATCATAACATAATATACATATATATAATAAATATTAGAACAAAAAAGAAACTAGACAACTTTGTCAATGTAAAGGGTGATTTTTTAGCTATCTTTTTGGCAATACTGGATTAAACAGCTGACGCACGTTTCGTGTTTTGTTTCACTGTCAAACATTCAGTTTGGTCTATAATTTAACCATGAATCGTCTTACAAACGAACAACATTTGCAAATTATTGAATTTTATTATCAAAATGCTCTGTTAAGAAAGTTCATCGCGCGCTTCGTATCGAAAAATTGTGTTCAGCGACGAAGCTCATTTTTGACTCAATGGGTACGTTAATAAGCAGAATTGTCAATTTGGGAGTGAAGCTCAGCCAGAAGCATTGCAAGAGCTACCAATGCATCCAGAAAAAGTTACAGTTTGGTGCAGTTTATGGGCTGGTGGCATCATTGGACCGTACTTCTTCAAAGATGATGCGAATCGTAACGTAACTGTGAATGGTGAGCGCTACCTTTTGATGATATCCATCTTTTTTTGCAAGAGCTTGACTTGCATGACATGTGGTTTCAACAAGACGATGCCACATGCCACACAGCACGCTTAACAATAGACTTATTGAGAGACGAGTTCGGTGAACATTTTATTTCACGTTCGGGTCAATTGGCCGCCTAGATCGTGCGATTTAACGCCTTTAGACTATTTTTTGTGGGGCTATGTTAAAGCTCATGTCTATACACACATGCCCGCTTCAATTGACGCATTGGAAGACAACATTGAAGCATTTATTCATGAGATACCGGCCGAAATGTTGGAAAGAGTATGCCAAAATTGAACTAAGCGGATGGACCATTTGAGGTGCAGTCACGGTCAACATTTGCATGAAATAATCTTCAAACATTAAATTATATGGATCGTACTATCGATTCAAATAAAGCTTTCATGCATTTTTCTGAATTTTATGTTTTTTTTTTTAACATTCCTACAGCTCTTAAAAAATCACGCTTTACATATGTATGTATGTTTGCAAATAGGAATTTTTAATTTTAAAAAGATTTTGAAAAGAAAGGCATTTATTTAAAAAATAATATCGTCACTGGTAACTGTGTTGTACTTTATAGGTTTCTTATCTTGACCCGCTATACTTGTGGAAGTTTTTCAAAAAATCTCTCAAGCAGATAGTGTGCTAGTTTTTCCAACGTTGTCCAAATCTGCTTTTAATTTAATATGCTTTCCTATTTTATCTGCAGGAGTTAAACGTTAACAATATCCATACCTTAATTTTTAACTTGGATAAATACTTTGAAAAATCCAAAACCTTTACAGCATGATGGATAAAAATTTGTGAATTATTTACACTTATTTATAGAATAACATGAGTCCTGACATAACTTTTTGTCTGATAGTTCAATCTCATAAATGTTAAAAAAGAAAATTTCTGGTTATAAGTAAAAAATGTCTTTTATAAAATTTAGAGTGCAAAAACAGACTCTAAATTTCGCACTTCTAAGTCCAACCAACTACAAAAAGAGTAAATTTTTGAATATTCGGGACGAATAGGCTGAAGCAGGCAGCAGTGTTACAGAAATAGTTCGATTTCATTTTTACTTAGATAATTTATTTCCTCTATCTATTATTTACCCTTTTACACATATACATAAGTAATAAAAATTAACTTTATAAAAACGAATAATGATATTTTATTATAATAAAAAGTTTTTAAAATTAGTATACATACATATAACTAATAATATTTTACAGCGACTTCATTTTTAATAAATACCAGCAATTGAGAAAAGTGCGCTTCAAACTTAAACAATTGCTTTAAAAATAAAAATTGTTACATTTTTCAATCAATTTTTTCTGCCATTTAATACCAGCAATAATAAATCATGTTACACTATCAGGTGAAATGCAAATTTAATCTACCAAAATATATTAAAAATATACACAATGTACACACATACACATACATATTTATGTAGAAAGGAAAGTAAAAACGTTTTAAAATTCAATTTATTTATGTATATTTTTTCGCAAACCAAAGAAAATTTAGTGTTTAGACTATGTTCAGTATGTGCATAGCAGGGATGTTAAAGTTGGTACAATTGTACTTTTTTTGGTACATTTTGACCATCAAAAGTACCGTGGTACTACCGCTACTTATTTGGTACAATTTAAAAATTTTAGTATTGTGGTGTATGGAGCGCTTACATACATTGACACTTGTTTGTTGCAGCCAACTTCACTTCTATTTTGAATTGTTTTCTGTGCTTACAAAAATGCTAAATAAGTGAAAATATTTTTGTGTTGAAATAAAGTTTCTAGTATAAATAACTAATTTTTGTTGTACCACTTCAATTTCAAAATTTTGCAAAAATAACTACTATTCATTAGTCATAGATGAAAGTACCGATTCTAGCATATCTAAAAACTTAGCGATAGTTATTCGAACATTCGAAGGTCAATGCCGAGATAGATTTTTAGGGATGGTGCAGCTAGAGGACTCTACTGCAAATGGCATATTTGAAAGCACCATTAAAGCACTACATGAAAAAAATATTCCCATTGAAAAAATGGTTGGCATTACAACAGACAATTGTGCGGTCATGATCGGATCTCAAAATGGAGTCCAAATTAAATTTAAAAATATAGTGCCTCAATTATTTTTAAATGAGTGTATTTGCCACATTTTAAATTTAGCTTCTTTGGAAAGAAATCGGCTGCATGTGCCAACATTATCATGTCTTATACAGACAAAGGATTGGTTAAGATCCACAAATTCATGCTGCTATGATGTAAAAATTTCAAATAGTTTGTTAACTACACAAATAAGTGCCTGATTTTGATCTCATATATTTATAAGACTTTTATGTACCTTGTTTTATTCATACATATAATGTATGTTAATGTTAAATTTTTTTTTTTGTACAAGTGAATTTTTATGTTATATTTTTTGTTATTTTACTAAATAAACTTAAAAAAAAATGGTACCGTGAAGGACTATAAAGTACATTTCTTTTTTTATGGTTGGTACAAAATTGAAAACCCCATTTAACATCTCTGGTGCATAGCTGTGTTGTTTGTATACATGTGAGTATATTATTTAGCAAAAAAAAAATCAAACCGAGTTACACACGCACAAATCTAATCAACGTTGACAAAGTCAGGTGAATCAAAACTATAAAAACAGTTCAATTAAAACTGAACAAAAACCTAACAAAATATTTGATGCATAAAAATGAAGTATAAAATACATACGTACAAGAAAATATTTACAAGACACAAAGTAAAAGTTGTATGATAAACAAAAACCCAATTTTTCATAAAAAATTATTATTTTTTCTTTCACTTTTATCCAAGTATTTAAAAGCTGGAATAAAAGTAAAATGGCCAATGAAATAACAAAAAAAAAATCAAACAAGTCAATTTTAAAGTTTTTTTCAAAACCCTTTATGGGGGAAATTTATAAATGGAAAAACTTTCCATTTCACTTAAAACTTATTCTGGTGGATTACATAAAACTCAATGTTATGGAAGCATGGCTAAAATAAAGAAATGACCGGTTAATTGGCTAATAAAAATTATTATATGCTTAATTAAATGTTCATTTGTCTTTCAGTCCGTCAGTCAATCAGCCACTGGGAGTGTGAGCTTTTAAAATGGTTATGAAATGTTTATGCTTTAATTGCACAATTATAAATTAATTTAATACAATTAATATGTTAAAGCTATTCAAAAAATATAAGTGTTTCCGATTAACTTATTTCCCATGAATATTACATATTAAGGGGCTAAAAGGAAAGTTTAGGCGGTTACGTTCGGCAATTACGCATTTTACCATCAAATAAGACCTAGTGATGTTAAACACGTACAACTCTTGAAATAACGTTTTTTTTAAATAATTTATTTTTATATGTTAAATATAATTTATGGAAATTTAGCGTGACTATGTGTGAAATATGACATCAGACAAATGACCACCATTTTGCTCGATACAGGCATTGGCTCCTTTTAGCGCATTTTGCATTACACGGCGTAATTTTTCTGGTTGCAGGCGCCGTATTTCGTTTCGAATATTCCGCTTGAGTTGTCCAAGTGTCTCTGGTTTGTTAACATACACTTTGTCTTTTAAATAACCCCATAAAAAAATCGGGCGCAGTTACATCTGGTGAACGAGGAGGCCAAGGGAAATCTGAATTTTTTGAAATTATGCGTTCACCAAAAATTTCACACAGCATGTCCATAGCTTGCCTAGCATTATGCGCAGTGGCTCTCATCTTGTTGAAACCACAAATAAGGATTTTTCTCCACCATTGGCCGCAAAAAGTTGTCGATCATTGGTATACCCAATTGGACGGAACGGCGACGAGTTGAGACAGATGGATCATTTGCAACACACTGCTGCACAGCTTCCACGTTGTCTTCAGTACGAATATTTCGATGAGCACCTCCTCCTGGACGGTCGGCAACTGAACCCAGTTCCTTAAAACGGCGAACTAAACTTGTAATCATGAAAGATGTGGGCGCTAATCTTACGTTAAAAAACGGCGATAATTTCGCTGCTTCAGAACAATTTATCGTTGAGAAGAATAATAAAAAAAGATAATTTTAATGCGTTGTTGTTGACTGTACGTATTCCTTTTAAATTTCCAAGAGTTCAGTTATAATCTGCAAAAGAAAAAATAAATTATGTTAAAAAATAAAAAAGTTATTTGTGTTTCACATCAGCTGATCTTATTTGGGCCAACATAATTTTTACTGAAAATTACAATCGTTGTACAAATTTTATTGATAGTTTATGTAAAACATATTTTACAATATATACAACAATTTAACCCATATTTATAGAATGTCTTATCATCAAAGATGGACAAATATTTTAAGGCGCACAGCTGGAACGAACGACGAAGTTTGCCCAACAAGATGTATTTGTTGGTAAAAAATCGCTGCGTAAATGAAGCACAATATCGACGAAAAAACATATGTTTTAGAAGATAAAGTTTTTAACAGTTTGTGCAGAGGAAAAACAAAAATAATCAAAGAGTTTTAATTTTTGTAAAACTCAACAGATGTATTTTAATAAAGAAATATCTACAGAGATAATGCATGCTGGATAATTCGTCTTAAATAGGGAAATATCTAAAATATATAAGTTGTAACATATTATATAAATTGGTGTTACATACGTTTTACCAGACTCTTAAATAATGAAATCCCCTAAATATATTTTGCCTCCAAAATTCTCCCCTAAACAATATGTTTCCCTTAAAGTTTTGAATAGTAAACAGCTTCAACTAATATTTTGTATTTCGAGATAAAATCAATTGTTTAGAACTGTGATCGCAGTGTTGTTGTTTGTAATGTAACTAATTAATAAGATTATTCGAATTTTTTAATTTTTTATATATGAACAAAAATCTTAGATCTTAAATCATCTAATGCCTTAAATTTTAAATTATGCATGTACTTACATTCGCTTTTCTTTGCAGGGAAATTTAATATTTCTATTGCTTTTTGCTCACACAATCGATGAGACCTTTTCCTTTGGTTTCGATTCGGCAACATCATGTAGCCCAAATGTAAAACAATCGAGAAGAGGACGTGCCCAAATGTTAGCTGCAATACCCTGTGATCTTACAACGCAAGCCTATTGTAATCTACCAGGAGCTGCTTATCCATGGCATGCCGTAAGAAGATTTGTTCATGAGAATCAAGGTTTAATGAAACGAATGTACGGTGATGTTCGTCATATATCAGTGTTACGTGATGAAATTATCAATAATGAAATCGATGTCGAAGATATAGAGTTGGCAGCTGAAAGATATTCCCGTGATGGCTATAATCGCAGAGCCTCTAAATTTATGCATAATCAAGAAGAGTTTGAACATTTCAAATCGAATGATATATTGCATGAACCACATTTTAGGCCAGTAGCAACTACAACCACCACAACAGCAACCACAAAACCGACAGTAAGCACAACTGAAAACTTAGAGACAACAACTAATAACAGTGAAATAGAAAAGGCTACAAATTCAGAGACAGAAATAAAAACACTTTCTGCCGATTTAAATATCACCGAACCATCCATAGTATCGAATAAGAAATTAGAAAATAATTTAAAGTCGAAATTACTTGATATTGATGGAGAACTAGAGATGACAACTAAAACCGTGTTGGAAAAACAAATAGTAGAAGATGACACTACATTGAAATTTGAAGAAGGCGAAAATATTAATTTTGAATTTAACAGTGTTTATGAGATCGCCAATAGAACTGTATCTTTTCAAGATACTTCTGGAGATAATATAGAAATTATCGACTCGCCACAGTTGGGCGCAAGTAATATAACAACTGATTCTACATTACATCGAACAACTTCTACAATAACACAAAACCTAGATACCACTACTATTAGCACATCGACAACAGCAAAAGTAACCACTACAACAGTTAAGCCCGAAATTGTTGCTGAAAGAGCACCCGCAAAACAAAGGAGACCATTTGTACCCTCTTCCCAACGTCAAAGGCCATTTCAGCATTTGCACAAAGTCGATTCCACAATATCGGTCAAGTTGAAGTTAAAAACAAATCCCACACAAACCACTCCCTTAAAAATATCTACGACAACTTTAGTGTCTTCCAGTAACAACGAAACAAAAACTGGTGAAACTTTATCTTCTACCACACCTTTTACCTCAACCAAAACTTCACCGTTTAAAAGTCATATAAATAAAAACTATAACCGCTACACCACATTACATCACAATCGTTATGCTCTTTCCACTACCTCACCATCTGCGCAATCGCTTAAATCGAATCCAGAACTTTTGTTGGGTGAAAAAATACGGAAGCCATTAGGAAGTGCTACTCCGTCTATTGCAGTGGCAGGCTTAGCCTCTAATAAGCCAGTTCTAAAGGATAGTCAGCTATTTCAGGATACTATTAAACAAGAACCGGTTGCACCACCTGTCAATGCAAGAGGAGTGTAAGTTACTTGTTAATCCACACATATTTCTATTTGGTTCAGGATAGCGATCATTTTTTTTAAATGAAGAAATTTCAACTTTCACAAAAACCTTATTGTAATGAAATAAATGTAACAATTATCGACTTTTTTATAATTTAGCGACTTGTTATTTCCAATTTCCTTCTATATAACTTACACAATAAATTTCTGTTAAAATTAATATATAAAATTGTCAACCCTAGATGGACTTATTATACCCTTCACACAATGAAAAAGGGTATATATAGGTTTGTCATTCCGTGTGAAATTTCTACAATTTTGATTTCCGACCCCATAAAGTATATATTTTCTGAAAGCTTATTAATAGGGAAGTCGATTAAGCCCTGTCAGTCTGTCCGTCTGACCGTCTGTCCGTGTGTATGTTGAAATCAACTGTTTGAAGCCCCCCGATATCGGTTGGACCCGGGTGAGGTATTAAAATATCAGAAATATTCGGGAGTAGAACGGTGTTGAAAATCAGAAACATCGGTACATAAACAACTGAGATATGAGCAAAAACCCACGACCACCTCGATTTTTTTTTCACAAAAACAACATTACAACAACAACATACATACATACAAACGTGTATACTGGTTAGAGAAAACGTGGCATCGAATCCCAGCTGAGCCAAAAAAAATTTTTTTTTATTTTTTATATTTTTTTTTTATTTTTTTTTTATTTTTTATTTAATATATTATTTATATTTTTATTATTTTTTTTTTTTTTTAATTTTTTTTTTAATATTTTTTTTATTTTTTTTTTTGTTTTATATTTATTATATATATTTGAATTATTTTTAAATTTTTTTTTTTTTAATTTTTTTTTTAAATTTTTTTTAAATTTTTTTTTTTAACATACATACGTAAATTTATAATTTTACAATGGGATGTTTTTATATATGTATGTTTTTTATATGTATGTACGTATATCATATGGAATGGTGATACAAACTACTGTTATTGCATGACTACACGTTGTGAAGGGTATATAAGATTTGGCACGGCCGAATATAGCGCTCTTACTTGTTTTTAATACACTTAGTACTTTCTTCGCCGCTCCAGATTGAACAAAATATAAGAATATATATATTTTTTTATTTTTAGATAACAATATTATTCTATTTGTATTCATATAACTAAAAAAACAAAAAATTGTAAGTTTATTATTAAAAAAACAAAAACTTAACTTCAATATTTTTTTGATTTTTAAGAAAAGGGAGTTTTGAAAAGTCTTTAAAGGCAGTATTTTGAATCACATAATGTTAAGTTATTTGAGATATTCTTAATACAGTTACTTAAAACTAAAAAATAAAATCAGTCTTGTTTAATTTGGACGTTGTTTACTGCAAGAGACACAGATATCAAGTTTGTGTTCTCCACAGATGTCCTTTTTGCATGTCGCACATGCCGATTTTGTCATTCGTCGTTTGCTGTATGGACAAAATGCACAAATTTTTCTTTTGGCGCTAGTTGTTGGTTCTGTACTATTGTCTGATTGACCGTTATCAGCACTTCATTTTGTATATACTGTGAATAAAAACACTTAAATTTTAATCCAAAAAGTTACATAAAGAACTTTGTTCGTCGTTTCGGCGAGCACCAACTTAAAAAAATCACACTTACACACAAGTTACGGAGCTGTGTGTTTCAAAACTTCAGCAGCTTGGCAACAGCTAAAGCTACAAGAGAAATATGAGTAATATGCCAATTAAATCACAATTAAAAACCGATGTTCGTCGATTCGACGAAGAAAGTATGTGTAGGGTTAATCCGATTTCAAAAATTCGCTCACCAATGTTTACAATGCTCATCTGGGATGGTCAGAGTATATATATTTTTTACAAGATCGGAGCAGGGGAAGTAAATAAATAAATTACAGGACATGTTCAGGCAACTATAATAGTAATACAATAAAAATTTGGCACGAGTCAGTTATTTATTCAATATCGAAACTACAACAAAAAAGCTTTTCCAGGGACCTTTTAAACTTAATTAAAAATGGTTTGTTAAAGCTTTAGAAAGATGATTTTGTCCAGTACATTGGCAGACGAATATACCTAAATTGAATTCTATATATGCAGATAAGAATTTCGAATATATATACATACTAACGCTCACGGTGCAGGTTATATAAACAACAATGGCGGTACAGGTTATACAATGGGCCAATTCAAAGTGGTTGCATATCAGTCATATTTGTACTATTTCATATTATTTTATGCATGCATAAAATTTTTGTTATTAATTTCCATAAAAAAGAATAATATGACTTTACACATTTGTTTCCTATGTATAAGAAATTGTTTATGGCATATTTTTAACCATACTGTCTCTCAGAGAGAATATTTTCTATTTTCTTCTTTCCTGTATACATACAATTTTTAACAGCGTCATCTCTTTGTCTTCTTTCTTGTATTTAAAACATAATTTGTTAACAAAGGTGTTCAAAGTCACTAGTCATATTAATATATATGACATAGTACAATATGAGAGTCCATTTTTAATTGGCCTAATGTTTTATAAATATCGCTTAAACCATAGGTATTAATGATTCAATACGAAAAATCATTAAAATATAGAAGTGTTTTTAGTTTTAAAACTCATTTTAAACCCATTTGTTTTTTATTTATTACAGTAACGCCTGTCCTGTAAAGGAAGAAGTTGTCGCACCATTTTGGGCCAACAACACACGCGGCGAAGTTTTGGCTCTACTAAATCTTTATCCTTTTGAACAATATGTGCACTGGGAAAAATGTACTCACGAACACAAACAAATGTACTGTCGTGAAGGTTGTCGCTGTGAACAACAATACCGTTTACATCGCCTTCTCGCTTACGATCCTCACAACGAATGCCGTGGCATATTCTCGGATTGGTTCAGGTTCCCCTCATGCTGTATCTGTAAATGTTATAATATTCCCTTGGACTTTAGAGCCACCTCAAGGTCTCCGCGTTCCGAGAGTGGTACCAGCTATTATCGACATCCCATAGAGATGGCCGAGGAACAAGTTAAAAATGCTATTTATGAACATGCTACCGAGGAGTGGTATCGACCAAAAGATGAATTTGATTTCTATGAAGGTTAAGTTTTCACATCATTTGCACGCGTGCCTATATTTTAAGTAAATTACTTACTTATGTATGTAAATATTTTGTTTTAATTATTTATCTTAATTGTTTTATGCAATTGTTGTGTTAAACTTTTTTTATTTTATTAATTTGTTTTTGTAAACTAGTCGCAAAATTTGTTGTTATTTAATTTATTTAATTAATTCTTATTTTTAAGTTATGTATGTATATTTTTAATTATGGACATTATGTTTTTGTAAATATAGTTTAAGCATAGTGTTGTCTTTAGCGAAAAACATAAATACAGAGCGTTTGTACCTTAAAAATACTTTAAAACTTTGTGCGTAAGCCTTCATCCATCCGCCTGGAAGAAGATAAAGTTTTAAAATGTTTAGATTAATTTTCATAATCAAATTTAACATTTTTATTGTCACACAAAAAAGAGCCATATAAGTTTATTTATAATTTGCATTTATTTTTTTAATATTAAAATAATTTTCGAATTCATTCTTTTAATTATATTTCACCATATTTTTCATAACACTATTTAAAAGTTGTTTTGTAAATAAATTTTTTAAAGCATTTTACATTTTAAGGCTAGTGATAATAAACATTTTTTGTATGAGCTATTTAACGATATACATGTGTATTCAATATATTCTATTAATTAACAAATCGATGGTGAATCATGATAACAGCGGCACAAGATACTGACGGTAACGGATTTTTCCATCATAAAGATTCTGTCTGCCAATATTATCTCAAGCCCATAAAAGTGTTTCAAAGATTTAATCTTCGGTCATCGTTATGTTTATGTATTTATTATATCATTATACAATAAGTATACACCCTTTTTTTATATTTATAATCAATTTTTAAGTTTAGCAAAGGTTTATTGAGCAAAATTCAAAACTCGTTTTATAATTCATATAATTTGTTTAACTTACAAATTGATTATGGAAAAGGCGAATAGTGTTATAAATATTATCTTTGAAATCAGAGTTTTTATTATTATTTTTATTTGTAATATCATTTATTATTTTTTTAATATTAATTTTCTGTATTAATAAATTTTAATCATGAATATTTTAAAAACCACATCCATAAGTGTTTCATTTCAAGCTCTATATACTTTATAAAATAATTTTTACGTTAAAATTATGAAATCAGAAATCTTATTAAGGCCTTCAAAATGCAATTTATATTTTAAGCCATCTATATCCTTTAAACTGACGGATGCCTTTTATAAAGATAGGTTTAAAGACTTTTAAAACCATAATAATAAAACATTTCTCCAAATATTTAGAGAATATTATGAACATAAGAATTTCACTTGATGACAACCAGTTATACGGTTATGTGTAATACGGTCGATATATTTTAAATAAGCATAAAAATAACTATTTTTTTTTTTTTTTTTAAATTTTTATTTTTATATTAAACTACCGTACGTGCTTCGCTACGTATCAAGTAAAAAATAAAAACTACATGCATTAGGTCCAAAGATACAAAATTACCGATTTCACCCGTTTTTAGCCCTTTTCCACCTAAATTTCAAAATTTCGAAAAAGTACAAAAATTCATTATACATTGTTTTAAGGAGGGTAAAACTACGTTTTTACTTTTTTCCTATTGCTATCCCTCTCAAAGATAAATGCTGTTGAAGAAAGTATCAAAATTCAGTTTTTACCCGTTTTATCCCCTTAAAACTCAAAATTAAAAAAAATACCAGACCCTATCCAATTATTTTTAACAGGCTCTTTGATCCTTTCTGAATTTTTGTGATATCTTTTTTAAGCCCGGAGATACTGTGTTACCGATTTTACCCGTAAACCGCTCGACGGATTTTTGTGCAAACATAAACATAAACTATCTACACGAGTATAGGGACAAACCCTAAAATTTTCATCGAATTCGGTTAGACCGTTCGTGAGTAAGAAAGTACAACGCACTTGCAACAATTTTTATATATGTATATATATACTATGTACATAGATTATTACTTTTATAGAAGTTTATAGAATATTGCAGATCGTAACCATTATGGCAGTAATAATATAAATAAGTAGTTGAACAATCGCAGGTGGCACAGCAGTAATATAACAAAGTGTGTTGAGTGTAAATAACAAGCTACTTAACAATAAGTGAAATCTATTTATCTATATATGTATGTATACATATATAAAAATGTAACGTAAATGACTAACTCAATGGCTTATTCATTATTCGAGGCAACAAAATTTTAAAAATTGTATATGCTTTTAAAAGTACTATGCAATTTTGATGTGTTGTGGTTCCAGTAGTACAAATATCGTCCAAATTTTAAATTCTATGGAGAGGTTTTTTTTTTTAAAAATTTTTTTAAATTCAAGATTTTTTTAGACGCTGCTCCACATATTAATAATAACTCGAAAACGGTTAGTCCGATATTCTTAAACTAAACTCTAAAAAATTTAGATTTACATAGCCTTTTTCGGAGTTATAATAAAAAATTAAAGAAAAAAATATATTTTTCACGTCAAAATAGCAATTTTTTTGTTTTTAAAAAATCATGAAAAATCGAAAACGGGAAAAACTTTAACTTTTTTAACTTTAACTTTACTATCGCAATCGTAAAAATTAAATAACGTTTTGTTTATTACTTTTCTTTTTAATTCTGAGAATCACCAACATGTCAAAAAGGTTTTTTCCAAACAATTTTATTAGGAGAAGATCATTAATTACTCAATTTGATGTATATCAAACAAAAAAGTAAAATTTTGCGAAAATGAGCGAGATTACTTAATTGTGAATAAATTCGAAAGGAATCAACCGATTTTTATGATCGATATCTTATTTTGTTGCTATTACATGTGGCTTTGCGATAAAGTAATAAATTAACAAATTTTTTTGCCGTTTTCGATTTTTCATGATTTTTTTAAAACAAAAAAAATTGCTATTTTCAAGTAAAATATACATTTTTTGCTTTAATTTTTTATTATAACTCCGAAACTACGGATGAGTTAAATTAAACGCAATATATAAACGGATTAAAGGCTATGTAAATCTAAATTTTTCAAAATTTATTTTAAGAACATCGGACTAACCGTTTTCGAGTTATTATTGATTATGTGGAGCAGCGTCTAAAAAAATCTTGAATTTTAAAAAGTAATTTGAAAAAAAAATTATCTATAGAATTTAAAAACTTAACCATTTTTGTACTTAGGTATCCATGATGCATCAAATCTATATAGTGGTTATCAAACCCTTTTTTTGCTGTTGACCTGTGTTATCACACAGCCCAAACGAAAAATGTCAATAACTTGAAATTTGTACAGTGGGTTCCTCTTCTAGAAATTCGAACTTTAAGGGTTACCCAAATGTAAAGATGGTAACCTTATATTTACTAAACTAAATACGATATAGATTAATTTAAAAATTTATTTTTTTCAATTCTAAGCCCTAATGGTACTTCCATAATACATAAAGCTAGGAAAAAATTTAAGTTGTTGTATTAGTTATTTTTGGTACTTTAAAAAAAAAATCTTATATTTTTCAACATTAATTGATATAAAAAGGGTGGTTAAATTGAAAGGACCGATGTTGATTTTGAATAAAACACAAATTATTTAGGAAATTATTGTCATAATATTGGTATGGTTCAATTATGTGTGGAACAAAATATCGGCCAAATGGCCGTCGCGACCTCGGCGGCACATCTCCATCTGATGTTCCAAATTTTCACAGACAATGTTGATGTTAGGCACGACGATGAGTCGAGATTTACTGCTCTTTTGCCACACTTAAATATTTTTCACAATTCTCCCGATTGTGGACGAATTTGAACGATTATGTTGACCAAAAGAATCACTAAGTCCAGAAATGCATTTTGATTTGAACGCCCATTTTCATAATAAGCCTCAATAACTTTAACGCGTTGCTCGATTGTATATCTTTCCATGGTACAAATTGAGTTAGTCTGAAATTAAGAAATGTCAAATGAAATGAAGAAAACAACTGGACGTTTAGGTGTGATTCACATTCAACATCGGTCCTTAAAATTTAACCACCCTTTATAATCGCCTAATAGAATATGGACAATTATTAAGATGCAATTTTTGGAAACGTTAAAGGAAACATTAAAGGTCAAAAAAAGAAGAAATATACATATATAATTCCTAATTACATTGCCAACTCGAAAAAAATATATCAGATTACACCAGAAATAAACATTGGGCCAATTCAAAGTAGACTCTCATATTGTACTATTTCATATAATTCATATTAATATGACTAGTGACTTTGAACACCTTTTGTTAACAAATTATGTATTTAATACAAGAAAGAAGACAAAGAGATGACGCTGTTAAAAATTGTATGTATACAGGAAAGAAGAAAATAGAAAATATTCTCTCTGAGAGGTGAGAGGCGAAGAAATTCTCTCTGAGAGACAGTATGGTTAAAAATATGACATAAACAATTTCTTATACATAGGAAATAAATGTGTAAAGTCATATTATTTTTTTTGTATGGAAATTACTAACAAAAATTTTATGCTTGCATAAAATAATATGAAATAGTACAAATATGACTGATATGCAACCACTTTGAATTGGCCCATTATGTAATTTAGTAAAAATTAAAAAACATTCATAACAGTGTAGAGAGGGGAAAATTCGGTGATACTTTTTAAAATATATTTATTTTTATGCAAAGTTTATGAATATGGAATTTTAAAATTAGTAATTTTTAATTTAAGTTGTGGTTGAAAGTAATATGGACAAGTTAAAAATTACTTTTTTCCATATTTATGAAGTTAGATTTTTGGAATTAATAATTGATCCGAGGTAAAACATTTTTGTACTTCTGATATTTTCTGCTTTGAGTAGACTACTATAAAGTATTTTATAGCAAGCATTGTACCTTGTTTGTATTCAGTAATTATTTTTTCTTTGTTTTTAATAAAAATTTATTAAAATATATGTCATGACGACTTTTTCCAGTTTTTTGCGAATTTTAGCGATTTGGATAAATCAATTTTTTATTTATAAAAAAATATTTTATTTATAAAAAAATATTTTATTTATAACTAAGAAAAAGAAGATTTTGTGATTTTTAATATTGATCAAGGCGAATTTATTTATCAGGTGGTGGTAATTCTACAACAAATACAACATTAAAAAAACAACATGGTTTTTTATTGTTGCTTTCGACTGACGATGTGTCAAAAACTACATGGTTTTTGTTTGTGTTTTTTTGCGCGGGAAGGAGTAATCTATGTAAACATAAATAATATTTGACAATTCAATCATCATTTTTGCAAATAAAAAAGTAGATCAGCTGCGTTGTCAACACCACGTGATAATGAATTCGCCTTGATATTGATTTTGCGAAAAAAGTTTAAAATAAATCTGTCAAAGATGCACACAGGTGATAAACCTATAGGATTGCATTTTTTCAAAAGAATTCTATTTAAGGTTTTAAATGTTTGCTTCAATTAATTTCAATATAGTTCTAAAATAATATTGTCAGCACTAATTCATACGGTTCTATCGCTAAGCGTTTAAATACTATTTTTTATTGAACAGAGCTTTTTCCGACATACATACATTGCAATACCACACAAAATAAAAAATGTTTAATTTTTCATATATTCTGTTTTTTGTTTATTTATTTATTTATTTAATATTTAAATTGCTTTTAAGTATTTATACGTATATTTTATTAAAATTATACAAAAAATATTTTTGTGTAGAATCAAAGCAAATTTATTCATCATTTAGTCTTGATTCGTCAGCTGATTATTTATTTCGTCACTTATTTTAAACCTCAGTCGTGAATGTCGATAGATAAAAAAACAATTCTCTTTTTTCTCTTATTTTGATCAATTGCCAAAGTTCATATATAAAAAACGTAACCGAGAAAGCTCCACATAGCGCCAAAGTTGTCAACTTCGGGTTAAAAAGCTTTTGAGTATTATACATTTTTAAATGTAAACAGATTTGAATGATTTTAAGCTCGTGGTAATTTCGATTTAAAACACAAAAAATAAAGTGTTTTGCAAAATTTCTGGAACATACTTTTGAAAACATAAGCACTAAACTGAACCAAAAAATACCACAGACTAAGCCATGTAAGTTGTAAAGAAACCTTCAAAGTAAGAAATTAAAATATTCAAATATTTTTCTAATGTTTTAACATATTTATTTTAAAAAAAGAAAGTATGTATTTTTTTTATTTGTATAAATATTAGGTTACATTTCTGTTATTTCAATTTAATAATGGTTTTGCATTTGAAATGTAAATTAATAAAAAAAATGTTTTAAATAGAACCCTGTAACCCAGATTATATGTGTTGTATATAAATATGTATTTAAATATAGGATATGTAGTAAATATATATAAAGAAAAATATAAGTGTAAAATATTATTATAAAATTTTATTATTGTCTATTACAAAACATTTTAACAATTTTTAATTGTTAATTGGAAAAATAAACACTTAAGGCACTTAATTTACATAAGGTTTTTTATCATAAGATTATTAATTACTTTTTTTAATAACAGTTTTTATAGTGTAATAGTTAATGTGCTACAAGAAATAGGTTCCTTAAAATACATATTAGAAATTAAATAAATACAACAAAGAAGATGTAAAATATGTAAAAGTGTAACTTAAAATGTTAAACAACTAAGAAAAATAATTTCCAAAAAATATTAAAGCATATTGTTTTTCTTTAAATAGTAGATAGTATTAAATAAATTTAAAATACTTTAGTAGAAGAAAAGAAAAAAACAAATACAAAATTAAGAAACAAAAAGTATTAGGGGCTGAAAGAAAATTTCATGTTTTTTTATAAACTGAAATACGGCTTAATAACTTAAAAAGCTAAAAAAATAAGAAACAAATTAAAAATATAAAAAATTCTTGTGTTTACAGTAATATAGCTTGTGTTATACAGCAATATAAAGTAAACTATTGCTCAATTCACAAACTGTCGTAGGAGTTGTAGGTTGCAAGAAATTAATTTCTCTATATTGAAGAAAACGCCAATAGTACTTACTTTTCCAACTATGATATATTTATACGACATTTTATAAACATAGGTAAAATTGTTGTAAGTGTTGTATAAATAATTAATGTAGAATTATACACTAAATGTGTACAACTACTACGACGTACAACACTTACGACAGTTTGTGAATTGAGCAAATATATATGCGGTTTTTATAGGCAACGGCGTATGCCTTGAACTCAAATTTTTTTTTGGGAGAGCCAAAAAACGTTTCAGATCAAACCATGGACTAGGCATTGAACTTCTTCTTTAACATTATACAATCTTTATATATAAAAGGAAGTGAACATTTTGATGTCACCACTAACTGCGGAAACAGGTCAACCATGTCACATAGATCAGGGTACGTTGGGGATGGTCTGCAGATGGTTTATGTGAAGTTTGAACGAAATCGACCAAGTAATTACAGAGATATAGCATTAAGATTTGCATACATATTCTCATACAAATATTAGGGAAATGCCCTCCAGTTTCCATAATTTAATTTTTTAATTTTTATGTTGTCACTTGAAAAGTTGCCAAAACCATGTATCGTAATGTCTTATTTTACAATGGCATTCGGTTTTTCTAATTGGAACTGAAAAGGGAGAGTAAAGTGAGTGATACCCTAATATGTAATTAATACAATGCAGTGAGTTCTGCTAGTTTTTTTTTTATAACAATTTCAGGCAAATATTTTTAAAATTAGATCCCAGCGAAATCCAAAATAAGCAAAGTTGTACGAAAATTCAGGTGGTTCTCAACGAACAAAAATTTTGGTAATTCAACTACTCAAGGAGGTTAAGGTTGTTTACAAGTAATTTTAAGTTCTTATAATAAATATTTAAAAAAACAGTTTTTAAATGTATTTAGAAACAACAATGTGCTAGTGTATTTTCAAAAGCAGATCGCATTTTAGAAAAAAATTTAAAGTTACGTAGTTATTCCGTTAAAAAATTCGTGATTGGTATGCCTTATTTCCGAAGAGTTTACAACTATGTATATAAAGAGCGTTGAAAATTAAGCAATATGTTATCAATAACATAAAACCGTAAACAATTGACATACGCGGTTGCCCATGAAAACATGTAAATATATTAAAACAAAAATTATAATAAACATATTTTAGTATGTATAGTAAATAGATTGATGTGCGCACAAAAGAAAATTTTATCAGTACAAAAATACTAAAGTTATTTTCATTTTTTATTAACCAATACGTTGTTTTCTGTTAATATATTTGTTATCAAATATTTGAAACAGGTACCCATAAAATTTTATCTTGTTCCTTGTCAACCGCATCTTTAATTTGAGTACACATGTGTTTAATACTAACACCCGGTATGACGGCTAAATAAAGATAAATTAAATAAATAAAAAAATAATTTAATACATTTAATAATTTCAAATAAGTTAAAAAAAAATTATGTCACAAAATTCATTAAAAAACCTACCCGATATATACTGCTTGTAATCACTTTCTAATTTTAGTGCCCGCTCATACATTTCCTTAGCTGCCTTCGCAGATATTTTATCAGTGCCAAAGTCACGAATTTCTCGTATTTGTTTAGCTGATTTAAAGCGCAAAAGTAAAACAATAGGGTAGATTTGTAAGCGTTGCAAACGCTCTACAGTTGATATTGATATATCGAGTATACAGTGACGACGATCCTGTGTATTTCCATACAAATATTTGATTTTTTGTTGTCTAAGAAGTTATAAAATATTTCTACTTACATTCTTGCATGCGTTGTTAATAGTTTCAACCGTAGTACATTCAAACTTATTGCCTCGCCTGCGATAATCAACGAATATATTTTGCTGTAGACCCTCTTCCATAGCATCTTGAGAGCAATCCATTGAAGTTACTTCACAAAACTTAAAAAGATTTGAAAAATCAATTGTCAAACGTTCCATAACACATTCCGACAAAGGTCCTATAATCAAAACAGGTCGGCGAACGGGAGCTAAAAGTAAAATGGAAAATTAACCTTAAATGGAACTTAGAGAAATTGTACATTATTTTAAATTTTTAATAACTCCAAAGTAATTGAATTATATATTAATTTATTGATATATTTGCACATTTATCAAAAAAGATATTTGTGGTTAATTCAAAGAAGACTTTCATTTTGTACTAAATATTTCGTATACATATTTCATATTAATATAACAAAAATATTTGATCGTATTGCCTTTTTTTTGTCCTAATTGGTGACGCTTAACCTATTTTGGTTATTTTGATTTTTAAGACAGTTTAAGATTAATCGTCTAAAATTGTTTTTTTTTTATTATCAATTATTGAATTTTATTCTTTATGTTTCTGTTTTCTTATTTTATGAAATCACATTTTTATTTTATATAGACTTTTATTTATGCAGAGCTACTAACAACTTCGCCGCATTCCTAAATAAAACACGTTTAGGTGTTAAGTGTAACTAGGAAAAGATCTTAATTGTACGGCTGTAAAATATATACTTTTTTTAAAGTTAGTAGTTCTCAAGAATATTTAAATATGCAGATTATCAATTTTAATGAAAAAAATTAGTTTCAGATATGCAAATTATCAATTTCAATAAATACTTCAAAAGTAACTTCGTGTGTATATAAGGATTAAATTTATATAAAAAGTTTTTATATTCATGTCACAAAAGATGCTGTCACCAAGTATTCTTAATTTAATTTAATTTTGTTTATTCAAACATACAAAGCACTAACCTAAATAATGGTTATTTTTCAGATTTAAATTTTCCGAAATTGTAAAAACTAATTACTATGTTAGGCATAAGCTGCATTAGGCAAATGCACGAAACTCATTTAATGAAACATTACTTCCTTAACTTAGAGCAAACAAAAAATGTTTATCCAAATACTTACAGTCCAAACGTTCGACCCGTTGATAACTTAAAATTCCACCATCATCATTAAGAATGCCTGAGTCAGGAAAGTAACTTAATTGTGTGTTACTAAAACTAGCGATTTCTGTTGAATCTCTTGACGAGCTACGTTGGTGTTTCTTGCGACGAAAAAACGAACGACGTGTAGAAGTGCTACCACGACGGGTCGTACTACCACTTTCACACTCTACCACCTCTGCAGCTCGTAGTTCTTCTTCCACTCTAAAGAAAATTTAAATAAAGCAAAAATTATTAACAACTAACTTTGGGTTATTTAACTTACTTCATTTGTGAAGGTATTATGCCGCATTCTTTGCGATATCCTTTGCCATCTAATTTCCAAGCGCGCCATAAACCGAAAGTCCCATTAAAAACCGTATTATCGACATAAAGAACTTCATCTTTAACAAAACGCAAATCACCTTCATTTAAATCGCCCGTACGATCAAACCCCACACGTATGTAAAAAGAATCTCCCGACTTATCCTTGATTTGCTTTAATTCTATTTAGAAGATATAAAAACTGAATGAATAAAAAGTTCTCTTAAATTTAAAAACAAACGGACTTTTTAATTTATTTTGCACCAGCATAGTAACAGTATCGGTTAATTTCGAGATCTCACTAGCTGCCTGTTCCGCAGTAACACATCGCAAATCCACACCATTATATTCCAATATCTGATCGCCTTTACGTACACCAGCGCGATCTGACGGCGATCCGGGATGAACGTCGTGCACAAATATGCCAACTTTATTACCACCAAATAGTTTTATACCCGGGTTTTTTGACTTATCCATATGGAGTGTAACATAACGTGGCTCTTCTTCGTACGGTAGCGTTGAATTAGTTGAGGCCGTAGTTGTTGTGGTTGCATTTGAAGAGGGTATATCTTGACTACTACTTATATCAGACTGATTTTCTAAACTATCGGCAAAACTCTGATCTTTAATAGATTTTTGTGAAATCATTGAAGATGGTTGGGGCATTATTGCACTTTGTGTCATTGAATTGGAGGGGGTAGATGTTGACATTGACATTGGTGGTAAGGAGGCCATCATGGGACGTATAGGTGGTCGAGGAGAATTGCGTGGTGTAGGTGATCCCGAATGATTGACCGGAGATTCAGGTTCTAAATTGTGAGTGCCTTCATATTCAGTTGAGTGAAATTCTGTAATGGAAAGAGCTTTTTAAAAAAAGAATATCTTTCATATTTGTTCCTTAATTTTGCTCTAAAGAACTTGGTTCTTCAACAAATAGTTAACATTTTTTATATCAATTTCGTAGAAGGTTTTGGTTTTTGTTAATAAAAACAACTGATTTATATTAAAAGTTTTTCTAACATACATATACACATATATACTTACTTTCAGGATTGTATTGCACCAGCATAGTTATTGAATTACCACATTGACGCAAGACATTAGCTGCTATATCATTTGTAGCCGAACGCATATTCAAACCGCATACTTCTAAGAGTTGATCGCCCACCTGAAGACCAGCACGAGTGGCAATACTTTTGTCGGCTACAGTTGATACAAAAATACCACCTCCATTGTTGTTACATTGAATTGTAATACCAAGCGATTTATCGCTCTTTTCAATCGTGACTCTTCTAAGATCTCCAGGGCATAAAAAATCCGACGGTACATTTGAATTGCGTTTACTACCGCCGTGCGACAATACTTCAACATGAACTTGTGGCATAGGCGAACCGCGACCACTGTTGCCACCATTAGCTGCCACATTTGTCAGGGCTGTGTGATGGTGATGTGCAATTATACCGCCAGCTCCACTGCCTCCAGATGCATAAGGCGTTATGGATGATGACATTAAGGCGGCCGACGGATTATTCGATGAGGCATAATGATGATCAATGGAACCGGAACTGTTTTTAACACCGCTATTTTTGCTAGCTACACTTGGATTAGAGGGTATTCGCAAACGCTGGTGATCTTTTTTGCGAGGAAAAGTACCGCCCTCATAAATTACCCCCTGCCCCGAAGAGGGTATACTAGGTAGAGGATGGTAGGCGGCATTGTGGTTAGGAATATTGGGCGGGTAGTCATTTAAATAATGGGGATGTGTTTGTTGATGATGTTGATGAGTGTGTCCTGAGGAGTTTATATAGTCCATATCAAATTTATCCACGGACGAAGTTGGTATACCAATCGACGAGTCTAAATGATGGGGATGAGCATTGGAGGCGGAAGCAATACTTCCAGGATGTAAAGGCGGTGGCGAAGGCAAAGTTAAAGGACTAGAGTGACGTATAGGTCTCATAGCTGAATGTGTTGACTGGGTAAAAGAGGGAAACAGGGGCATATGTCTAGAGGGTCCTGCATTATTTGACGAATGAAAAAGTCCACCGCCGCTTGTTATGCCTGAGGCAATACTCTCACTATCGCTGGGATATTTCGAGACATTTTTCGATGCCGACCCAGGCAACGATTGTGGCATAGGTATGCCGCGCTTGGGATAGTTAGTAAGTACGGCATATTCGCTAATGGGCGGACTTTTTGTTGAGAGTATAGAATCTATTGAGTTTTGGGATTTTAAGGAAATCATATCTAAAGAATTTTGTTGCTGTTGATTCGAAGAATTTGAACGCATAAAGTTTGTTGAATGAGGCGGAGGTTGGGGTGGCTGTAATGGCACAAACAAAGCTGCATGTGGTGCGGATTTATTGTTTGGCGGTGACGTATTATTATGAAAAATGTCAAACAAATGCTGTTTACGTGATATCAAATCTCCCCCTATCATCATTTGCTGTTGTTGCTGTGAATTGTGATGACCTCCATTATTAATAACCTGTTGTTGGGCTTGTTGTCCCGTAGTTTTATACAGTTCTGTGGGCGTAATATTCAAGGAATAACGATTTTGATAGTTGTGATTCTGTATTCTTTGATTTCCATATTTATCGGTCTGCTTCAACCTCATATTAGGAGCAGCTCCCATTATAGCGTTTGGCCTCTGCAATGGCTTAGATTGTTCCATAACTAGAGGTTCCGACTCCATACTAGATGGTGTGGCATAGACCGAGTGTCGCATATAGTTATTTACAGTGTAGTTGTTGTTACCATTTCCGGTGGAAGTATTCGAATTTTGATACAATATGGAAGCGGGTATAGGATTTGAGTTCCGATTCGGATTATGCTTAGCATTCATACCAGTTATACCGCCATTGCGAATATGGGCCTGAGGTTTATTTTGCATGGGTGGCAGAGGAGGAGGTGGTGCATCATCGGAATCAACGCGTTCATCATCTTTGTCAACATTTATGGGTCCCGCTGTAAACAAAGACAAAGGCGCACGCTTCTTCTCTCTCTGAACTATTGTGCCAGTAGGATTTTCTTGCGATGCTTGCAGTATGTTAGTTCTTGGCCAAGTTCCCATACTTTTAGCCGCAGCTTCTTTTTCTTTTTTCTTGCTTTTGTTACGCTTAAACAGGTTTTCTTTACTTTTCTCTGAAGAATTTTCACTTAATACTGAATCTAGGGCAGCTAAGGCATCATGTTCTTGGGCAAAATGATCGCCATCGGAACCCGGTTTTGAAATGTGTATTTTTTCCTTGAACTTAATTAGCATTTCGGCTATTTTTGAAGGATGTTTTGTTCCAGTTACACGATGCACTGAATCAATGGAGTCTGTTTGTGCGGCCGATGTAGTCATTCTTCTTTGACTTTCAGAGTTAGTAGAATCTTGAACATTTTTTAATGCAAATATTGTTATAGACTCATTCCGTTCATCATTTAAAATTGAGATAACATCTTGTACAGATTGTATACCTTCCATGGACTTGTTATTAATCGACAGTACCCTATCACCCGGTTCAAGTTCAGGTTCAAAAGCCGACAAAGAATTAGGTTCAATTTTTGATATAAACACTCCAGTGTCCAAGTGCAGACCATGGTTGGGATTCTGTTGCAAATTCAAATGCACTGTATAGAAGTGTCTCTTGCTCTGGCGAGTACGAGAAACTAAAAGATTACAACGTGGAGCTGAGGAACGTATTTCGTCAATTAAAATACGCTTACTAACACCCTGGCAGTCCAAATTATTGACTTTGACTATAACATCATTTATTTTCAGTTTACCAAAAGCAGGCGAAACATTTGTAACGCCACACACCAATTGTCTTTGTTGGCTGTCATCAATAATGATGCCGATATCGCAGTCGGCGTGATAATTTGTCAACTCAATCTCCATTATATCCTCCGCCTCATAAGTACTCATGCGAAAGCTGCGCCGCGAGGATGAGTCATTATTCTGATTTTGTTCCAATTGCTCCTTAAGCACATCAATTTTCTTTTGGGCTTCGTCTTTTTGCTTTTTTATTTTTTCGCTATCTCTTATGGCTGACAGCAGATCCGATATAGCTTTGTCTCTTTCTTTACGCAAATTATCGCACAATGTCTTCACTGAATCTCTTTCTTGCACTATTTTCTCCCTCTGTGATATGGCCCAATCTCTCACCCTCTTAGCTTCTTCGGTATCTTGGGCTGCTCGTTCTACCTCTGCATGAGCCTTTTCTAAACTTTTTCGTAACTTTTCAATTTCTTTAAAATCATCTTTGCTATCGGAAAATTCTTTGGACCAAGTACTTTCCCGTGATTTTAACAAGTCCCGTTTTTTTAAATCTGCTATTGATTGTTGTAAAGATTTTAATTCATTTTTATACATTATTTCATCTTTTTTATACTGTTCAAGCTCTTTGTTGGCCGCCGCCAAGTCATCCGACATTTTTTGATGTTCTTGCAACACATTATCTTTCTCCGAAAGCAATTGATTCAACTCCTCTTCAATTCGACCTTTTTGCATGGTTATCATTAACATTTTATTCGATTCCGCAGCCAATAAACTTTTAAGCTTTTGATTTTCTTTCTCCATTATTTCACGCTGCAATTGGAATTGTTCTCTTTGCATGTTGAATTGATCTCTAGCATCGCAAAAGAATTTCCTTTCCTTATCGAAATCCATTAAGGCAGCACTATAGTTTTTCTTATATTTTTCCTTTTCTTTTAGCAAATCATTATTTCTCTCCGTGGTGAGAATGAGTTCATCCTTAAGTTGTTCATTCTTAGGACAACTGCCATCACATTTAACCACTGTCGTTACATTTCCCCCAGTACCACCTCTACCACCATCATTGTAATCACAATAATACGAATTGGCATTTCTCTCCGTTTGAGGATTAGTGCTGTCATTCTCCAAACGTATTAGTTTTCTTTCCAAAATAGAATTTTGTTGTTTCAAACGCACATTTTCTGCAGCTATATCAGTAAGTTTATTGCGTTCGGAACTTTTGATTTGATTCATAGCTGCATTGTATTGTTCCTGATAAAATGCCAATTGATTTTCTAGGTTATCACATCTTCGCACTGTGTCAGCATGTTGATGCCGCAATGTTTTTAGTTCCATCAGTGCGGAATCATATTGTATTTTAATTGTGTCAAACATTTTTTGATTACCGGATCCACCACCAACACTACTATTGCCATTATTGGTGTTATTATTCATGTTGCCTGCTGTTATACTGCCACTAGAATTCGACGGCGGTCGTAGAGTACGATCGTAATCGGCATATTCAGGGCTTTCTTCTAAAATTAAAATATGCAAAACAAATGTTAATAACGTCTAAAAGTTAAAATACTCATACATATTTACCTTCTTGACTACTTGTACTAGTTAAAGAGAGATCTCCAGAAGCCATTTTAGCCATCACATCATTTAGTTTAAATTACCAATTCACTTACAAGCAAACAAATCTGAAGATATATGACATAGCAAAGCTAATTAGAAACTAGGTTTAGAAACCAAATTAGAAAAATTAAGTAAGTGAACAGTGAATAATATAAGAAATGAAACTTAAAAAAAAAAGGTAAAAGGAAATAAAAAACACATTGCGTAAATTACAAATTATTAATGTTAAATGAATTGACTTATTAATTCAAGATAACTATCAATTATTTCATTACAACTAAAATTACAAAATTAAATCTTGAATCTTGCTTAGTCCTTAGCAAAAAAATTAGATTTTAAGGATTTCTAATTCAATAGTTCAATAGTATTTATCTAAACAACTCCCAAAATGCGAAATGATTTGTCATAAATGATGCATTTGAAAATAAATGCAAAAATAATGATATATCTTAAACAATTCATGTAAAGAAACAACATGAATTAGAAACAAATTTCGTGAGTTAGAAACATCTGATTATTTTTATCGAAATTGGATAATGCTCAATCGAAACAGTGGTAAATCACTAGATGAGTTAATAATACAATTGTGCTTATATGAAAAAAAAAAACTCTAAAAGAACTGAACTAACTGTGATAGCCAAAAACTTTTAATGGTAAACCAAGGAACGAAAATTTATTGTAAAAAGAACTTTGTTGCATAGAATAAAAAATGTAATTTCTCATTAAGTAAAAAAGATAATGGGTAAGAAAATGTCGCAAAATGATTTTAGATGGGAAACCAAGTGTTTCAGAAAGAACAAGTAAGAGCACTATATTCGGCCGTGCCGAATCTTTTATACCCACCACCAATTTTCCGTACTTTTATAGCTAGTGTTTTTCCCATATTTTGTTTCCCGGAAATGTGAGATTTATTTTTTAATTTCCCAGGAACCCGCAGCAAAACAGATAAAAAGTAAATTTGTTTTTATTAATAAAAAACTTTTTATTAAAAACCATAAAATAATTTATAATGTAAAAGAAACACTTACAAACTATAAAAATTAATGAAGAAACTTGAATTTAAAATATAAATTGAGTTAAAATATTTTTTATTGAAAAAAATATTATTCTCTAGATACGAGATCAGATATGAGCACAAACAACAAAAATACTGGTACTTCAGTTATGAGATCAAAAACAAAATCATTAGAATTGAATTAGAAAGTAAATAAATACAATATATAATTATATTTATATTTTATTCGAACTTTTTTCTATATATTAAATTTTAATGTGAACCATTTTTTATTTTGGCTAAGTTCATTTGTTCTTTTTATTTAATTTTATAATTCAAATTAAATTAAATTGTAACCATTTTAGGAATATTCTTTCTAAAAATTATTTCCGATATTAGCCGAGTGGAATGCATTTTCGAAATCAGCTACGATTTCATCATCAGCACTCTTTATCGGTATACTACTATGTAACTTAAAATTCATATTTATGTTATTCAATGAAATTTGAATTAGTGAATCTTAGTATTAATTTTTATATTTTGTTGAATATTTAATTTCACCTGTCAAATGACAATTCATAATTCAACATGTTCATATTATGTATTACGAATATAGAACGTTATGATGATAACTTGGTAGTGTCTTTACCTGGTTTGGTTATCATGATTATTTCATATTGTCTATATATATAAAAGTGAAACTCTGTGTGTGTGTGTGTGTGTGTGTGTTAGCTATAGACTCAGAAACTGTAAAACCGATCGGGCTCAAACTTTGGTAAGTTGTTGTACACATACCAGGGAGTGTTTATGGGTGAAAAAAAGTGGGCGGAGCCACGCCCATAAAAAATTATTTATCAGTTTTAGCTACTTGCACTTGACCGATTTTTCTGAAACTTTGCACACATATCGAGCTGTCATGACTAAATAATATCGTGATAATAAAAGTGGGCGGGGCCACGCCCCTAAAAAAGTTTTAATTTTGAGATGCTTGCACTGGACCGATTTTTCTGAAACTTTGCGCACATATTGAGCTGTCATGGCTTTATAATTTCGTGACTGAAAAAGTGGGCGGGGCCACGCCCATACAAAATTAGTTATTAGTTTTATCTACTTGCACAGGACCAAATTTTCTGAAACTTTGCAAACATACTGAGCTGTCATGACTTTACACTTTCGTCATTAGAAAAGTGGGCAGTGCCACGCCCATAAAAAAAGGTATCATTTTGAGGTACTTACACTGGACCGATTTTTCTGAAACTTTGCACACTAATTGAGCTGTCATGACTATACAGTTTCGTAATTAGAAAAGTGGGCAGTGCCACGCTCATAAAGAAAAAGTTATAGTTTTTAGCCTTGCACTTGATATTTGCTTAAAATTTAGAATACGATTAAAATTCATGAAGGGGCGTAGCAACGCGCGCCGGGATTGGCTAGTTTAATAATAAAGGGAAATAACTAAATCGCAACATTAAATTTAAAATGGTGTTGAATTTTTTATTGAATATGTGATGCATTGGCAACTAACTGCTGTCAATTTTATTCAAAATGTAAAATTATTTTATATTGGCTACCGTAAGGTTTACGCAAAGAAAAACCATGATTACGACGATCATATTATATTCCCTAAAAAAATATTTGGTTATCAAAAACAAGTAATCAAGTGTTTGTTTTATTTATTAGTTTATTTTATTATTTAATGTTATTCTTCTATATATATAAAAAAAATTGTTGCAAGTGCGTCGTGACTTTATAACTCACGAACGGTCAAACCGAATTCGATGAAATTTTAAGGGGTTGTTCCTATGGTTTATGGTTTGGTCGACGATTTAGTGAGTTATGACTTTTTATGTCAACATGTGATTTTTATTTCATATAAAAAACAAGTAACAGAATCTTAAATACCCTTCACAACGTGCAGTCATGCAATAACAATTGTTTGTATCACCATTCATCTCATATAAAATACATACATACATGTAAAAAGCATACAAAAAAAAAATTACAAAAAAAAATATATATTAAAAATAAAAAAAAATAATAAAAAAAATTAAAAAAAAAAATTTTTTAAATTAAAAAAAAATAAAATATAAATAATATATTAAATAAAATAAAACAAGATTTTTTTGGATCAGCTGGAATTCGATGGCACGTTTACTTTAACCAGTATGTATGTAGGTTGTTGTTGTAATTGTGAAAAAACGAGGTGGTCGTGGTTTTTTGCTCATATCTCAGAAAGTTATGGATATTTCCAAGATATTGATACCATATAGAGATCTGAGGAACATATAGTTGCTTCTAAAAGTTGATTTCAACCAACACACGGACAGACGGTCAGGGCTTAATCGACTCCTCTATTAATAAGCTTTCAGAAAATATATACTTTATGGAGTCGGAAATAAAAATTATAGAAATTTCAAACGGAATGACAAAGCTATAAATACCCTTGTGCACCACAGGTGAAGGGTATAAAAACAACAACAAATATGTATTCGACAAGACCTAAAGATCGCGAGCGAAATAGTAAGTAAATCAATAGTAGTTTGATGTTATAATAGGACTATTTTCATTAACATTTTAACTGTGATTACGAAAGGTTATTTTATATAGTGCTTGTGTCATAAGGTAGTGTTTAACTCAAGTGAAGTTGTGTGGCATTTTTTTTTTTTTTTTTGGTGTTTAAAAATTTTCCTTTTGAGAAAGTGTGTTACACAAAGGAAGAGTGGTGTGCAAGTAGAAGAATATAACACTGTCATTTCTGGGTACACTGTACCACAGAGCTTGTAGAGTAAAATGGAAAAGGACGCTCAGGCGTCAATAATTATTTCGACAATTACCAATAATGAACCCTTCAGAACAGTAAGGAATAGAAAAGGTAAGACTATATCAAAGCAAAATGCAACTTTAAGAAAGAAGAGAAATAATCTTAAAATTAATAAAATTGATTTTCACAAAATGTGTAACAAAAAAGCTAACGGCTTTAGCTGGAAACGTAAGGAAAACGAGTTGACAACGCATTTTAATGTAGATAACGGGACGTTTAAGAGTGTAGATATCTTAAAAGAAAAACAAAAAAATATGGCGGATAAAACAAGTATGCAAGTTGACTCGAATGTCGTCACTACAATGTATAACAATAGTGAAAAAGCTGACATTCACAATAGCAATATTCAAAGTATTGATTTTCCCCTTTACTCCCCTAATTATGCTGGTGACTTTTCAGTATTGGCGGATACTTCTAAAGTAGATAAAGAAAATAAAAGAGTGAGAAATGGCTTATTTTTGTTTGAAAAAATAAGACCACTCAAAATAAACGGTATTAAAAATATTAAGGCGGTAGGTTTTACCATGTATAAAATCACTTTTGGCAATGCTGCTGATGCAAATGCATTCGTTAAGGATGAACGGATAGGGCAAATTAATTTGAGAGCCTTTATACCAAGATCATTCACGGAAAGCTATGGGGTCATTAGAGATGTGCCTTAATACCTGTCTGATGAAGATATCTTACATAACGTTGTATCTGATGTTGAAGGTTAGAAGATTTCAGAGAAAAATGATCACGGAGAATTCTGAACAAGGTACGTTAAGACCAGTTAAAATAGGTTTTGCTGGCAACACAATTCCCAACGAAGTTTTTCTAAACTTTAGTTGTCTTAAAGTTGATATCTTTTATACAAGAATCAAACAGTGTCACAACTGTGAAAGAGAGGGTCACACAAAAAATACCTGCAAATCCAGGAGCAGGTGTCTTCGGTGTGGTAAGGAGGCCTGTGGTGATGGAAACTGTAGTGAAGTCGTGTGCATTTTATGTGGCAGCAAAGAACATGTGACATGCGAAGAACCAAAAAAAATTTCCAATGTGGGACAGAGAGCAGACTATCAATTAAATTATGACTGCAAAAAAAAATGTCTAAAATGGAAGTCTTAGAAAACTATGGCAACACCAACAACAGATTTTACCTGTTAGCGGACAATGAAAAATTTCCGGCACCTTAATCTTCCAATTCAAATGTTAAAAATATTGGTAGGATAGTTAATAATGTCCTTTTGTCTAGAAGCTATAGCTCAGTTGCTAAAAGAAAACCTGGATTTGACTTGATCAAACCTAATTTTGTCAACCAGGATATTGATTCATATCTCAGGCTTGATTCAGACTGTAGAAATATCTATAACACCTATAAAAATCAGATTAAAACAGCTACATACAAAATAAAAAATAATCACTCACCGAAATTTTGGTGGAATGATAATCTTATAAAATGTTTAGATGCTACACAGCTGCCACAAAAAAATATAGGAAATATAAAAGTCCTGAAAACTTTGAAAACTTCATAAAAGCTAAAAAAAAAATGGAAACAGCATGTTATCCAAGCAAAAAAAAAACTCCTACAATCAGGCTATAAACAACCTAAATAAATATCCTAGCTCCCAAAAGTTGATGGAGGTTCATTAGACACGTTAAAAAGGGCATGCATAACAATCCAATTTTACTATGGAATGCTGAAAATAATTTTGAGTTTTTAAGTTTTCTAAATTCACAATCCTACAATGGTTAATTACTTTTAAATCGAGAACAATTTAAAGGGGTCTCTCTTGAAGAATTGGATGGAATTCTAATAACAAGAAGAAAACATCAGCAGGAGGATGCGATGGTGTAACCTATGAGATGATCAAGGCACTTCAGAACCCTGCTAAGAAAAAACCTTCTTTCTGCTTTAAACAACGCCATTAATGAGAATAAAATAATAGATGAATGGAAAATAATCAAAATTGTTCCCATCCCAAAACCTGGTAAGGATTTAAATGATTTTATTAATTTTAGACCGATCTCTCTTATAAGCGTTTTTCCTGAACTGATCAACATGATGATTAAAAAATATATAAACTCTTTTATAGATTCTACCAACTCTCTTCCCGAAAGATCTTTTGCCTACCGTAAAGGCAAATCTGCGTCTATGTGCATAAATGATTTCCTGCATAATGTATCTATCTTCAGGAAACTGGGACGTAAAGTTGTATGCTTGTTTTTAGACATAGTAAATGCTTACAACTGTGTCAAGATACATAAACTTACTAATCTATTATATCATATTGGTATTAATAGCACATAGTGTCTTAACAACTTCTTTACTAACAGAATTTTAAAAATTGGAAATACAACGATACAAGGCATCAACTCCTGTACATGTTATATATGCCCTGGCAAATGAACTTCCTCCTAGGGAAAGAAGCCTGTTTCTTACAGCAAAGGAGTTAATCAAAATCAAATTAATTAATCCTATACTGTTTGAAAGGTTGCATCCTTTGAAGATATAGAATCCAGTTATAGTATCACATATAAAAAATACAAGCTTCTCTTGGACAAAGTTAATACTGATACATCCTTTACAAAATCTACTAGGCTTAAGAAAACAGTTACCAGTTATATACTGGTATGAAATCCAACGTTATCGTAAGAACAACTACTCTTTAGAGACAGGTCATATGTAAAAAATAACATATCATGCAATGAGAAAGCGGATGCTGCAAGTCGATTATATACAGTACTGGTCAAAAAATTTGGAACTGGGATTGAATTTGTTACTTTCATTGATTTGTTTTGTTGAAATAACAATAAGTTATTAAAATATATTTTTTTTAATATCTACATACGTTGTTTTTGTCAAACAAATAAAAAAAAATCATAACATTAAACTAAAAATACAAAAAAATTAATTATATTGGATGTATTTATTCATTATGCAAGTGTTCAAAACATTTGCAACTCTCTCTTTACGAAGCTATTTATACTAGCAAATTATAGGAAATACCGGTAACTGCAATCCTTTTTAATAATGTGAGATTTAGGCTGTTATATTTTTTAAAAAATTTGACTATAATTATTGTTCTTTCATAGTTATGACTAACTGCTGAAAGCTTTAAAATCGTCAGAATAATTTTTATAAAAATGGCAGGAAACAAAGACAATTTTGATTTTAAATAAAAAGTATTAAATGATTTTAGAAATAGACTTTCTCAAAAAGAAATTTCTATAAAGTACTCTGTTCCAAAATCAACGATTGCGCGCATTGTTTATATTGGTAACATCTATACAACCCATAAAGGTGGTAGACCCCGTGTTACAACTGTAAGAGAAGATCGGAAAATCAATAATTTTTTACAAAACACCTCAAAGCAGTTCCTAGAGAAGCTAAAACTGAACTTTTAATAGATGCCAGTCATTCCACCATTAAAAGAAGGGCCTGAGAATATGGTCTCAGAAGTTTCAGATGTAAATTGTTGTGTTTGTGTTAGAAAAAACCCGAAAAGCTCGCCTTGATTTTGGACGTACCCATTTAAATTGGACTCAACAGCATTGAAAGAATGTATTGTGGTCAGACGAGTCAAAATTTAACCTCGGGGATCAGATGGAAGAGTCACTGTTAGACACAACTGCCACAGTAAAACACGGTGGTAGAAACATTATGGTGTGGGGTTGTTTTTTAAGAAACGGGATTGGCCCAATTCATCGCATATTTAACACCCTGACGGCCACAATCTATAGAGATTATTTGAGTTCTGTTATGCTTTCGTATGTTGAATGGGAAATTCTACTATCATAGACATTCCAGCACGACGGCGTCCCCAAACATCCGGCAGGGATTGTAAAGCTTGGCTGGAGGATAATAAAATTAATACCATGTTATGGCCGCCTCAATCTCTCGATCTCAACCCGATTGAGAACATGTGGATGATTATAAAACGAAATATTAGCAATAATGTAGTCCGAAATAGTGATGAACTTTTCATCCAGTTGGAGAAGCAGTGGAATGAATTTTATGACGATTTTATTAAAAATCTCATTGCCTCAATGCCTAAGAGGTGTTCAAAAATCATAAAAAATAATAGCTACACTACCAAATACTGAGCAATAAAATCATTTATTGTATTTTCTGTTAATTACTTAAAGAGTTGCAAATGTTTTGAACACCTGCATTTTGTATACATCCATTATTATTAATTCTGTTGTTGTTTAAATTTAACGCTATTAATTTTTTTATTTGTTTAACAAAAAACAATGTATGGAGATGTTATAAAAAATAAATTTTACTAACTTAGTGTTATTTGAACAAAATAAATCAAAGAAAATTACAAACGCAATGCCAGTTCCAAATGTTTTAACCAGTACTGTAAGAGTACCCTGGATTGGTGGTTGACAAATATTAGATCAATATACAATATAATCAATATAATATATAATATATACTAATACTAAAATATGCTTATATGACTAACCGGAAAAAAACCCCACCATCACGTAAAAGAAAGCCGGAAGAAAAATCGGCTAAGGAGCAACCCACGTATGCGAAAGTGGCCAGAAGAAAGATGACAGAGGAGCTATGCTATGCTGTTATCGACTCCAATAGCGCATCGGGTAAAATTCCAATGGCACATCAGAAAGAAGTAGAGAATGCCATAAATGAGAGGATTGTGCAGTATGTCCTGGAAGCAGATGATAATGCTCCACAAATCCTAATAGATAGCTGTAGGTTCGCCAGGGAAGTACTGTTTCTACAACTAGAATCAGACACCTGCACACATGTTATGAAAGACCTAGTGGGAGGCATACCAGCCCCATGGGAGGGTGGCAAACTTGCCATGGTGAAAAAGGCCGATATCCCATCCCTAACCAAGGTTTCATTTTTCGTTAAAGGTTGGGGCAGCAAACTTGATAGCAAAGCCATGCTTAAAATCATTGGCAAGCAAAATAGAGGTCTGGAAGTAGACAAATGGGAGGTTTTCCATCGTGAGGAAACTTACGATGGCACCCTGGTAGTTGCAGGGGTGGATAAACCCTCCATGTCCTATCTCGAGGAGCAAAAAGGGAAGGTGTACTTCGCGAGTACAACTATTTTCTTCAAAGTTGGTAAGACGCCCATTGGTTGGACACATAATCCAATGGAGAAGAAAGATCCCGACGACGAAGCAAAGGAGGCTAAAGAAGATGAAGGCCACCCCGTGCCAATGAAGAGGGAGGAGTTGGAGATAACTTAATCCCAAGAAGAATCTCTTTTAGCCGAACAACAATGATACTGCTCTTGCAGATCAATGTCCATCGGAGCAGAACGGCTACACAAGCTTTGATGGAAAATATAACTAAAGGTAAGATACACATAGTTCTCATTCAGGAACCCTGGACTGTTAAAGACAGAGTCACTGGCTTGAATGAGTGTGATTACCAATTATTTTATGCTAAAACTGGGTCTCGACCCAGAACATGTAAGGGATTAAATTTTCTTTTTTCCCCAGATTTATCTACAGCGGACGCCACTACCTTAATACATGGCTCACGCAATTTAATGCTGGCATCGGCACTACCACCAACGTCGGACTTAAGAAGTACAATAACATCGACAAGGAGAACAGGTAGAAATATTTTAATAGGTTGTGATGAGAACTCGCATCACCTCTCTTGGGGCAGCACGAACTGTAACAAGAGAGGAGACGCCCTATGAGAATTCCTAAATGCTAATAACTTATTTACCCTTAACTCAGGTAATAAACCTACATTTATTAACAGAATAAGGGAAGAGGTAATTGATGTGACTGTATGTTCAGAAAATTTAATTGATGAAATTTGCGATTGGCACGTATCTGATATGCACTCTTATTCGGACCATCGCTATATTTTTATGACCTTAACTCATCCGCCAACGGAACCGGTGACTTTTAGGAATAAGGCCAGAACGGACCGGCCAAATTTTAGGTTAACATAAACATTAACATAAACTCGAAACTTGTCCAGAACCGGATGAAAATCTAAACACGATAGATTCGATGGTGGGAAGACTGACTGCCGATTTTAAGGAAACTTTTGAGGAGCATTGTCCACTCCGACAAAGGCGAACCCCAAAGGAAAAGCCCTGGATGACAGGTGAACTGATTAATCTCAGGAAAGAAACCCAAAGGCTATTTAACAGAGCCTATCGAAAGAAACAATCAATATTCTGGGACGATTACAGTGAGAAGCTCAGAATATACAACAAAGAGATAAGAATCGCCAAACGCAGATCCTGGAGGCTTTTTTGCAATCAGGTGGACAGCGTGAATGACGTTTCTAGAATTAAGAAATTCCTATCGAAAACCCACACCCAACCGGAAACCCTCTTTGACTCGAACGGGAAAAGGTCGGAGACGCTGGGAATACTGATAGAGGCACACTTCCAAACGGAAATGGCGGATGACGGGAAAATTCCACACCTCCATGACGGTAGTGCCACGACGGACATAATTACAACCGCAAAGATGGTCAGAGAGGCGGTAAATAGTTTCTTGCCATATAAGGCACCAGGGCCGGACGGTATTTTTCCGGCTCTCCTACAAAGAAGCATTGACCTAATCGATATAAGGCTGGCGAATATTTTTACTACTTGCCTGAAATATGCGTATACCCCTGTGAAATGGAGGGAGGCGAAAGTCGTTTTCATACCTAAACCAGGGAAGGAAAATTACGCAAATCCTAAAGCTTATAGACCCATAAGCTTAACATCATTCTTATTGAAAACCTTGGAGCGTATCGTCGATGGAATAGTCAGAAGACGATTACCAGGCGATTTAATGAAATTCGGACAACACGCCTATATCAAGGGCAGATCTACTGAGACTGCTCTTCAGGAAGTTGTTTATCATATAGAAAGATCCTTCGACCTGGGTGTGTATACCATGGGCGTATTCATAGACATAGAAGGAGCCTTCAATAACGTAATGACCTCGAGTCTTATCGATTCCTTGGAAAACTTAGGGTTAAGCAATGTTTTAATTGCATGGATTACCAATATGTTAAGGAACAGATGGATAAATTGTGAGGCAAATTGAGTAAGAAGAAGGGACAAAGTATGTCGAGGAACCCCGCAGGGAGGTATTTTATCTCCATTATTATGGGTAACTACCATACATAGTCTACTGAGGATTCTATCGAACAAGGGATTCAAGCATATCTGTTACGCAGATGATGTTGCGATACTGATCAGGGTCCCCCAAATTCCAAATTCTTTATGTATGGGAGCAATGGAGGCTTTAAATATATCCTATAACTAGGCAAAGGAGCGAGGGCTCAATGTCAACCCGGAAAAAACTGAAATCTGTTTGTTTACGAGAAAGAGGAAGATACCGGTGCATAGCTATCCCATCTTTCGGAATAAGACAATTAAGATTGATAAGAAGGTCAAATACCTAGGAATAGTACTTGATTGGAGACTATCCTGGAAGGACCACATTGAATGTAAAATGGAGAAAGCTCAAAGAATATGGGCCCTCTGCATAAGAGTGATTCGCTCAAAATGGGGCCTAAGCCCAAGGATGACACATTGGCTATATACGAGTGTACTGCGGCCTACAATTGCGTACGCTTCGTTAGTGTGGTGGACATCCTTACAGAAGAAGGTGAATATAAAACCTCTTCAAAAGATTCAGAGACAGTGCTGCATTAGTATTTGCGGCGCCATGAGGACCACATCGACAATGGCCATTGAGAATATATTATCCATTTGGCCTGGTAAAATATGAAGCGGCCTTAGCTGCCACAAGATTAATGGCAATAGATGAGTGGCTTATAAGAGAACATAAGACCAGATACCAAAGAATAACGGATATCTTACCGATGGGAAATATTACGGAATTAACATGTGATAAAATCCCGATGAGATATGAGAATATTAACTGCATCACAATTATACCGGAAGAGGGAGAATGGGATGAGATAATCAGGATGGGAAATACCCACGGAATCGATCTTTACACAGACGGTTCAAAGATTGGTGACCAAACTGGAATGGGCTTATACGACATAAGCCGAAATAGAAGCAAATACTTCCGTCTACCAGATCACAACACTATTTTTCAGGCTGAGATCATGGCGATTACGGAAGGAATTAAATGGATAAAGGAAACGAATAGCGAAACTCCGATTCGTATCTGTACGGATAGACAATCAGTGATTAAGACATTGAGAAAGGAGAAAGTTGAATCCCGGAACGTTTTGCAATGCAAGAGTGAGATAAACTCATATGCAAATTGTGAACATCTGGAGATAATATGGATACCAAGCCATCACGGGCTGATCGGAAACAAGAAAGCCGACAAATTATCCAAAATTGGAGCTCTTCTGAGTACTATAACTTTGGAGAACGCTAAACCCCTTAAACGATTTAAGGATGAACTTAAACGTTGGGCAATGGAGGAACATGTCAGAAAATGGCAAAGCACTGATGTCGGTAAGGTGACAAGAACACTCTGGGGTGACCCAAATCTTGGGAAATCGAAGGAGATTCTGAGACTAAGTAGACCTAAACTTAGGAAATTAACCGGTGTAATTACAGGTCATACGGAGTTGAGAACTCATCTAGCTCGCATGAGATTATCTGAGGAGACAACATGTAGAGCTTGCGAGGAAGAGGATGAGACTCTGGTACACTACCTCTGTCATTGTCCTGTGTTTGGGCATGTTAGGCGCGAAAACTTTACAGTGGATACTATGCCGAACTTGGAATACCTGGGGAACTCGAACTGGAGATCCATAAGGCGTTACATTGAGGGGACTGGGTTCTTGGACTAGTCCGTTATTTATGGGAAATTATGTTTATGGTTTTTGTTTGGGAATTCCGTTTTCCATATGGAGCGCACAACATGCCAACTGGGCATAAGTGCATACCTGTCATGGGTTTGGGCTTTTATACCCCTCCTTTTCAACCTAACCTAACCTATATCACTAACCATCATCTCCTCTCCAGAACAAAATCGGGTATTGCAATGCGTCATAACAACGATGAAGTTAAGAAATACGATTTAGTTGCACTACGAAGTGTGCAGGGAATTCGCTAGTTTTATATGAAAACTTCGATATGATTGTTTTTTAAAAATATTAGAAACATTTACAAAAATAACATTTATTCAAAAGTATTTAAAATAACAAATAACCATTAAATGTTTGGCCGAAAAACAATATGGTAACAAATTAATTAAGCTATGAAAAAATATACCATACAATGTAAATAAATATCGGTAAAATAATTATATTATTAGAATATAACTTTTTTACTTAATACTACTAAGTAAATATATTCAGTAGTATTTAAAATAATTTAAAAATGTTCTCTAATAATATAATTACAAAATGCTCTTTACAAAATTAGATTAATTGTATTACATTTAACAAATTGTTATATACTAACTGCCGTATTCATAAAAAATATTTTAGGTTTATTGAATGCTTATTTGACAAATTTCTATGCAACATCTGGCAAATAAAAATAATTTTTTTTTGTTTACGATTATATGTTATCTGGTAATATATTATATAATTTAAGTCGTTGAAAAAATAAAGATCGACGCGTAGCTGTTGTTGTTACACTTTATAGCCTAAAGTTTTTTGCATTTCTTAGGTTATAAGGTTGCACATCTCTCACATAGTCTGGTTTGTATATTAGATACTCAGGTGCGTTGTTCATTTATATTTTCTAAATGAATTGCAATGTATTCAGTTCTGATTCTTACATTAAACATAATAAAGTTAAATTTCAACCATTATATATTTTAACTCATTGCGAATAACGTCCTCACAAAGTTAATTGTGCATGATTCTTTTTATTTCGTTTATAACAGTATATGTGCATTTCATTATAAATTTACCTCGTGGTTTTTGCATTTTAGTGAAATTTAGCTAACTAATATTAATTTAATTTTTTTATCCGACACAACTTTTCTCATGACCCTGCTAAGACAAAAAATAGTTTCATGCAGAAAATAAAAATATCTATACGACTGATGTTAGGTTATATGTATATAATGAGACTCCCTGTGCACTTTCGCTAATTAACAAATCAAAATATCAAATTCAAAAGTTTTAAAAACAACAGAAACGTAAATTAATGTAACACAAAGCAAACTAGCTGAACCCGGACCGCTTTGCTGGTCCCTACAATTTTTTCTGTTATTCCTTAAAGTCGAAAAAACAATTCTCAATTTAAAATAAATCCAATAAACTTAATCACACAATTAAAAATGAAGAAAAAAAACAACAAACATGTTTTCAACGGAATTAAAGGTGTCTGGTAGTAGATTTATATTTTTAGTCTAAAATTAAAAAACAAAATAATGGACACAAAGTTTTATTAAGTGCATTGAACGATAGCATGGAAATTCCGCTTTTTTTTGTAAGAGTATGTCATTCAGATGTCTTCCGTCGAGTTAAACACACTGTTCAAAACAGAGCCTTATGTTCTGCGCCCACGCTGCAGTAAACTTGGTTTAATTAAGCTGATTTCACGACGAATATTTTCCTTTAAAGCCACATGAGATTGGGTATTTTCATTATAAACCCCTCTTTGAGGTAGGATATTTTCCCGAAGCAAATTCATCGAAGCTCTGGCTGTATGTGCAGTCACCCCATCCTGAAGCCAAAATTCAATTGGTTTTCTATGGCGTTATGGCAAGTCACCTATAATCATAAACATTGTTCTTTATAAGTTTGATTCAAACAGCTGTTATGTAAGGTAAAGGTTATGTCACGTCTAATTTGAGCTTAAGCTAGGGATAGGCAACACAAACCAATGCATTTTACATAGCAATTTAAAAAACAAGCAACAATATAACCGGTTCGCTTAAAGACTGATGATGAGACTAACTTTTTGTTTATTTTAAGTTAATAAGTATAGCATTTATACTTGTTTAACTTTAAATTATTTGAAAAGTCATGCAGACTCCGACAATTGACTACTGCCTGGTACATCGCAATATTAATATAGTCAGCCCACTAAAAATATTCCAGGCAGCAACCACTACTAGTTGCCAAAAAATTGCTTAAAGTAAATTCAGAGTTATCTGAGTTGATAATAGGACTATAACTTCTTAAAATCTTCTTTGAAAGAGCTCTTTACATGTTTAAAACAAAGGGAGAAAATCTGTTGCTTGTAGTGTAAAAAAAAATTTTATTTACGCAAGAACATCCAAGAATGTTGCAGCGAAAAAACTAATGCGCGTAGCCTTAAACATTTTTAATGTTTAAATAATAAACAAAAACTACTTACAAAAATGCCGTATTTTTTTAAGATCCAATTAAGTGCGTATAGAGAAAATTTGCATCTCATTTTTAGTTGTTTTCGTTCTTTAAACTCGTTGTAGACGTATTTCGTGAGCTACTTACCAAATGGCACTAAATATATATTCAGTAAATTTAAAAGAAGAAATAATATCTGATTTTAATAACGTTCAATCCGTAACCTCAATTGCAAAAAATTGAAGTATTTATCACAGCGTGACATTAAGAATTAGTAAATATCAATATTTTAATAGCAGGATCAGCATGGAAAGTAGATTTGTGTAAAGTTAAATTCGTATTTTACTAACAGGGACAAAAACCACATTTCGTAACAGAGCTTATTTTACAGCTAACAGAGCAATGTTAGACATTTAACAATGCAAATACTTTATATATGTGGCTTGGAGCCACGCCCATAAAAAATAAGTTATCATTTTTAGCTACTTGCACTTGACCGGTTTTTCTGAAACTTTGCACTAATATTGAATTCTTATGATTATACAATTTCTTTATTACAAAAGTGGGCAGTGCCACGCCTATAAAAAATAAGTTATCGTTTATAGCTACTTGCACTAGATCGATTTTTCTGAAACTTTGCACACATATTGAGCTGTCATGACTATATAATTTTATGATTAGAAAAGTGGGCAGCGCCACGCCCATAAATAAAGTAATAATTTCGAGGCACTTGCACTGGACCGATTTTTCTGAAACTCTGCATACATATTGAGCTGTCATGACTATACAGTTTCATGATTAGAAAAGTGGGCAGTGCAACGCCCATAAAAAATATAACTTTTAGCTTCTTGCACTTGATATTAAATTAAAATTCAGAATGCAACGAGCGCCGGTTTTTCTAGTACTTTATATATAGTAAATTATTAAGATTAATATTTTATCTATGAGCCTAAGTAAATATACCAAAATATTTAGGAGTCCTTAATGACACTGAAGTGCCATTTTAAAAATAAATGTGGAATATAAGAAAACTGAGTTTAAAATTTATGCATATTCTTGGAAAGTTCAGTGAAAAAATTGCTATTTATGGAATGCTACACATATGACGTTATATAGGTATGGTGGTCCAAAAAGTACTTAATAACACTGTATTAGTGTCGTATTTGCAATAATTTTTTAATTAAAAAAAAAATGGAATTAAAAAAAAAAATCAAATTTTAAGATGAATCCTTGAGAAGATCATCGAAAAAATGGCAATTTTTGGAATGATGCACATATGACGCTTTTTAAGTATGGTAGCCCAAGGAGTATTTATTGGCACTGCATTAGTGTCATATTTGAAATATTTATGTAATTTTAGAAAATTGTATTTAAAAAGGACAAAGTCTTGAGATCATCAAATATTTTTAAATTTTTACGTAGTTAACTGTATTTAATAATTTACTGTATTCTACTGGTCAAGCCCTTTCATTTGATACCAATATTGAGGGTGTTAAAGAATTTACATTTTAATATACCAGATTTGACCCATATATAAATTTATTGTCCGCCATTTTGTAGTGGCGGCCAACCTGAATTTTTATTATTTATAGTGCTTATATTGCTCTAGTTAAGTCCTTTCAGATGATACTAATATTGACTCCCTCGGTTGTCTAGAAACTGAGAAAATTGTTTTTCGTTTGTAAATTTTTGGAATAAAAATTTAAAAAAAAAACCTATAACTTTACCGATTAGAGCCCGCTTTATCCAAAATTTTTCAAGAATATTTTTAGAGGCTTATTATATCTACAAATAGTAGCAAAGTAGCAAAGGTAACTATAAATTATTCTATGGCTACAAAATTTTAATTTTGGTGTTAAAAATTTGGGGAAAAACAGAGGTAGTCGTGTTTATTTGCTCATATCTCAAAAAGTTATGGGGCGATTGTGCTGAATTTTAATAGCGATTGAAATGATTTCAACCAACACACGTACAGAAGGGCAGGCGGACAGACTGGCAGGCTTTCAAAAATATCGGAAATGAAAATTGTAAAAATTACAAACGGAATGATAAAGCAATATTATGTATATTGTATACCCTTGTGCACCACAGGTAAAGGATATAATAATATCTGCTAAAAAGCTAAAAAGGAAAAACTAGAAATAAATTGCCTTTTGCTTATTACCCTACCGAAAACTTTTAATAATATATTCACTGCGATAAAAACTTTAAATTTAAATGGTTTGCGATTAGATTTTGTAAAAAACAGATTATTGAAACGTAAGCGTGGCAAATTTGACAGGAAACTAACGTTGAAATGTCGCAATGAAAGCAAATTTTAAGTTGAAGTGTCATTGGATGCAAAAAGAAAAATTGTTTTAAATGGAAAAAAGATCAGTCCGGTAAGAAAGCGAATTTTACAAACAGTGAAGTAAATAAAGAAAATTGTATTGGCGTAGAATCAACTAGTTCACATTTCGAATAACGAAAAATGCTTTTATAAAATTCATGTTCTTAAAGAACCTGTAATTATTGGTATTGCAAAAGATGGTATTTCCATTCAAGCAAAAAAAAAAAATTGGAACAGTGCGCGTAGTTATAAATGTAAAAATTAATACCTATGATACTATGAAAACGAACTATTTTGCAAGGACATGAATATATATTGTGTTATACGTATTTAAGAAACAGAGTTGAATGTAGTATTTAAAAACAAAGATGTTAGTATTTACAAAGGTGAATCATTGATGATTGTTAAACTATTTTAAAAATTTTTTAACTACTTATTTTCCCTAACAAATTGGTTTATTGATTTTATCTATACCTATATTTTATTAAAAATAAAAGATCAAAAAATGTATAATAATAAAAAAAATATATGAAACTTACCTTTAATTAAAATTATAAATATAACACTACAAGACCGCACACTAAATAAAACCCGAAAAAGTGGAAAACTTTATATGGTCTTGTACAAAAAGCATAAACTTTTTTATTTTGATTCTTGTAAGATTTGTTTGTTACTTTACACTTTCTTTCTCTTTTTTTTTTTTTTTTTTTTTTTTTTTTTTTTTGTTAGATGTTAAAAAATCAGTAAAATACAATAAAATTACAGGATAATAACGAAAACAAAAATCTAAGATGGGATATGAAAGGATTTTTATCTTAAAGATTAAAAAGCTTATTTATTTTTCAACAATATTTACATATACCACTGTTTCTTCACTTTTTAATATCGGTTTTAATATGCTTATATGGTCGCAAAAACACTACCAAGAGAAAAATATTTAAAGCACAGGCTAATTTTTTTAGGATATCACTTTCACTTTTCTTTTTTCATACTATTATACCATCACCGTAAAGCAAAACCCTTATTGCAAGAACATAAATTAAATTTATAATAAAAAATTTAACAAAAATTAACACATTTGTGTTATTAACTACAATAAAAACAACATATTTAAGTTTATAATTCATGACACTCAAATTAAAAACAAAAATATGCTTTATAGAAGAAAAAGAAACCCACTATAAAGTCCACCAACTAATAGTTTTCGTCCCCATTTACTGATATTTTTAATTTATCCTATATTTTTTTTTTCTTCGGTGCTATACTATTTTCTTCACTTTTCTGAATTTCAACATACACCCGTAAAATTTTTTTCTTCATCACTGATCCACTTTTTCACAATTTTATTAATCTTTTTTTTGTTTTTAATTTAGTTGCGTGTACATAATTTTTATATTATCTCAAAGCTTATTTCTTCAATGTAACATTTTATAAAGGTTTTTTTAATAAATTTGCGATTTAAAATGGTAAAATACTTTTTTTAAAAATTTGCCAGAAAGTGAAATTTTTATTAATCGCTCTTAAACGAATGAGATGTAAAAAAACGTCGTCGTACTCTTGGCTGCATATTAATGTATTAAATTTTTTATATATTAATGCTGAGTGATATGGGAAAAAGTATGCACATACAGTGCGAGACAAATATGTTTAAGTGTTTGTCGGCTTAACATCGGAATCAGTGAGTGTAGCGTTTGGTTTTCTATAAAAAATCTAGGTACATATTTGTCTCGCACTGTATTTAGGGGCACTCATTCTTTATAAAATGTTTTTGTAAATTATTAAGTTAATATATTTTATTTTCTACACCATAATTATTTTTCAAAGATTATTTATGGACCCATTAGATTTTTCTGGCATTAATATTATTAAATAGAAGTTTAAATTCTGCTATAGTATTTTCAATATTTTTCTTATTTTAGATATTTAAAATTTTTTTTAACTTTAAGCTAGTATGCAGTTTATTCAGAATTTTAATTTACTATAAGTATGCATAAAAATACAACCTGAAATCAATAGCCTTTTTACACTTGCTCACTTCTTTCATCTTTTATCAAATCAACAAGATGTTAACATCTTCCCACATGAATTGTACGTGATTGTGTGTCAACATTTTTCAACGTCTTTTAAAGATGTTCCTAACTCATTTTGTCCCACTCAACATCTTTTGATTATTTTAGTGTCTTCACTAGAAATTGTTGTAAAACAATAGATACCATCACTAAAAAAAATTACAATCGCAAAAAAAATACATACATGGACTTGAAATATGTAGTATAAAATAGGATATTTTAATTATTTTCATCCTCTAGAAAAATTTAACGAAATCTGCATATTGTAATAATAATTGCTTTCCAAGGGCAATAATTAATACAATTAATACAGAATTTTTAAATTCCATTTTTTTAACTTTTTATTTGCGCAACCATGTAAAATAAATAATATGACAGATGAAGGATGAAAGATGTTGCAAATGTAAACAAGTTTTTTTTTCATTTTAAACATCTTCCACGCATTTCGCTAAATCGTCAGCAAGTGTAAAAAGGCTATAACACCCATTTCAGCCTATGATTTAAATTTGTGGATTTTCTTAATTCTCTTTTAAAGAATCTAACAAAACGATTATACGATTATTGTGTTGTTATAATCCCTAAATCATCTTTCTTCTTCGTACATATTTAGACCAGTATTAAAATTTGATATACAAATATATATATGTAATAAAAATTATTGTAATCCATTCATCGGTGATTTAATTCATTTGGATATAAAAAATTTCTTATGTGGTTATGGATTAAAAAAATAAAATTAATTTACATTTTAGGTAATATATAACTCACCCTGTTTATATTTATCATCCTACTTTACAAACTGTCATAACAAAAGAAATCTAGTAATTTTTTTTCTGAAAAAGCCATTCCCTATTTATAAAAAATTTCTGGACCACAATTCATTAGAAAAGAAACTTAATTGTAAAACAGATTTTTTAATAATAGCATTTTTAAAAGTTTTTAAAACAGACCAGAGTATAAACTAAAAATCGAACAACTGAAGAGCGAATATTCATTGCAAACTAAAAAGTGTTAAAGAAATAGAAAAAAATGGTGAGTAATGAAAGAAGTATTTTGGAGTATCAAAATTTCTTGTAATAATAAATTTGCTTAGTGTAACAATGTTTATTGTAAAACAATGTTAAAAGTGAAATTTATAAGATTAATGAGTTTACCCTATATTAATAGTTTTAAAGGCTAGTTTTAATATTGTCCCTAAATGTGTTGTTATATTACCACTAGTCACTTTGAAAATAAATAGGTGATGAGTCAATATTTATTTGCAGAGAAGAAATAAAGTTTGATTTTTGTTTCTTATATTTTTTATTTATGTATATTTTTAGTCGGAATTACAAATGGATTGTGCTTTAGATTTAATGCGTCGTTTGCCACCGCAACAAATTGAAAAGAATTTAAGTGATCTTATTGATTTGGCCCCTGATCTCTGTGAAGATTTACTCTCCTCCGTGGATCAACCTCTGAAAATCGCCAGAGATAAGGAGCATGGCAAGGATTATTTACTGTGTGATTACAATCGTGATGGCGATTCATATAGGTCACCATGGTCAAATACTTACTATCCCCCTTTAGAGGATGGTCAAATGCCTTCAGAACGATTGCGTAAATTGGAAATTGAAGCTAATTATGCTTTTGATCAATATCGCGAAATGTACTATGAAGGTGGCGTTTCTTCAGTCTACCTCTGGGATTTAGATCATGGATTTGCTGCTGTTATACTTATTAAAAAAGCCGGAGACGGTAGTAAAAAAATACGAGGTTGCTGGGATTCCCTTCATGTTGTAGAAGTACAAGAAAAACCAACAGGTCGTACGGCTCACTATAAACTTACTTCCACCGCTATGTTGTGGTTGCAAACCAACAAACAAGGTTCTGGCACAATGAATTTGGGTGGCTCTTTAACGCGCCAAATTGAACAAGATGCTAATGTCAGTGAGTCTTCGCCCCACATTGCCAATATTGGCCGAATGGTCGAGGAAATGGAGAACAAAATACGCAATACCTTGAACGAAATTTACTTTGGCAAGACCAAAGATATCGTCAACGGCTTGCGTAGTACCCAACCTTTGGCCGACCAACGACAACAAGTGGCCATGAAGCAAGATTTAGCTGCGGCTATTCTTAGGCGTAACGTTAAACCCGACTCTAACTGAAATAAAGATGGCTCCAAGAGCCGTCATTCAGCAGTATAGACGATTATAACATATGGAAATGGCGTGGATCAGAAGGAGTATATGAAGAAAACAAAGTTTATTAATGTTGAAAGTATTACAATTATTCAGCATGACTGGGCATTAAGATGTTATAAAAAACGCATTTTTATATTTTATTTGTTTAGGAAATCAATCAATTATATAAACACAAAAGATTTATACAAGCCTAGTTATTAAAACCTAATTAGTATAGACGTAATATTAAAATAAAAAAGTTAAAACTTAAAGTTTAAAAGTTTTATGAGCTAAATAAAATGGCCTTTTTAATTGGTATAAGAAAAGTAAACAAATTCATTGATAATTAAAAGTCAGTTTTACAGTTTTTAATAAATTAAACGGAACTAAAATGATATGTTATAAATATGGACTCAAGTAAACATATCATGCCCTACACTTTTCAAAACTTTCAATTGTTGAATACTTACACACCTCTCATGTTAAATTTCATTGTATTCTAGAGTGTGCCGCAAATTGGACTGCGTAGTTATCGAGGTCCCAGGTATTCTATGTGTTAATCTAAATTGTTATATATCTGTGTGCAAAATTTCATTTAGGTCCGTTTAGCCGTTTTTGCTAGTTAAGTAACATTACGAAGGATAGGAGAGTTGGATTTATCTTATTGAATCTCAGAATAATTTTATTGTATGTCAGAAATGTCAATTCTCTTTCAGTAAATTCTAATAGCTATGTTTATAAAATATCTAATTTACCTTAAAAAAAATTTAAATTAAATTTTGGTACTATATGTATATAAAAAAATATCGTATTAAATTTTTTAATTAATTGATGAAAGCATAATCTATTAACATAATTCCAGTGAGAAACCCTGTATATATCATGAATGATGATGTTCTTTTACAGCTTATAATAACCAGAAAACGGATTAAGGTCAAAACCGTTATTCAAAAACCAATATTGAAGTGATGGAAGTATGCAACAATGTAGCGGACTATAACATGTCTACAAAAATTCATTTCCTTCTTTTACATTTTGAAATTTTTTTTTTAACTAAGAGCAGTGAGCAAGGCATACATTTTGACCAAGGCATATTTATTCATCAGGTAATAGCAGTTCGGAGAGATTTTTTTGTTCATATTTTTTATATATGAAGTTTGGCATTTGAAATAAATAAGAAAAGAGAGAAAATTGTTTTTTATTTATGCTTATTTTAAGTTTCAGCTGTCAAAATACATAAATAAAAAACAATTTTCTCTCTTTTCTAATTTATTTTAAATGTCAAATTGCACTTATAAAAAATACAAAAAATTCTCTCCGAACTGCAATTACCTGATGAATAAATATGCCTTGGTCAAAATCAAGGCATATTTATTCAAATAAAAAACAATTTTCTCTCTTTTCTAATTTATTTCAAATGTCAAACTTCATATATAAAAAATATAAACAAAAAAATTCTCTCCGAACTGCAATTTCCTGATGAATAAATATGCCTTGATTTTGACCAAGAAATAGTTGCTATTGAAAAATGTTTTGAAGAAAAAAAAAATACAATATATAACAATCAACTCAAAAATAATCTTCTTTTACAAAATACGTTGTAAAAATATTTCTAAATTTGAAAACTGTCAAAATTAAATCAAAACGGACATATGTACATATGTTTGCTGGAGAATAAACACAAATTTCAAAAAGTTACTTAACCAATCAGCTTCTTTCTTAATCTGCTAAGACTAAAACTCGATTTACATAAAGGTCCGAAAACTCGGTTTTTTATACGTAACTCAAGCTTTTCGAGGTATTTGCTAATTTCAGAAACTGTTACATTTTATACTCGATAACATCTGCTTGAAAAATTTTTTCCCGGTATTTTTGTTTATCTTCTTACATATACACTTCATGCTGAATTGTTTAAAAAAATAATATCAAATATTAATAATTGTTTTATGTACCAAAAATTTAATTTATGAGCAAAAGAAATTGTACAACACACACGGGTCTGAGCAATGTTGGGAGGCTTAAAAAACTGATTTCAACATACACACTGACATGACTTAAATAGACTTACCTAATCCAAAGGTTTTCAAAAAAAAATATTTATTATGGGGTCGCAAACGAATATTGTAGAAATTTTACACGGAATGACAAACCTGGTATATACATATACCCTTAAGCTCTTTGTGGAGCGTATAATAAATAAAAAAATAATTTTAAGTACAAATTTTATTGGTACATTCAAATAATATAATATTATTGATTTATGTATAATTTTATATTATATTTTTATATATTTATATATAATATATACTCATAATTACATATATATTACGCATAATTACACAGTTTCAAAGCATATTCTTAATATTTTAGGTTCTGCGCAAAAGAACGTAGAATATTTCAAAAATATTTAAAGCTGAAGCTCCTGCAAAAAGTCCTATAACACCTCCAACTGAAACTAGTAAAAAAATTTAAAATTTTGAAATAATTATATTTTTAAACTGGCTCAAGATTATTTTTTAAATTTCTCATTTTTATATGAAGCAATTAAATTTTTATTTATGATAATGAAAGAATAAACTCGGAAAAGTTAGTTTTTATCCCAACACCAGTTTAAACATATAATATAGTCTATGAAATATAAAAGTTCGACAAATCTTAATAAAAATATTGAAATAATATTGTGAAAAAAAACTATAAAATAAAGATTTTCTAATATCGACTTAAGTTGTTTTGTCAAAATTCCACAGGTACGGAAATCCGTTTTTTTAAATCGTTTTTTAAAATACAAAATATGGAATATCTGACAGTACTATAAAAAATTGTTTTATAAAATATTATTTACCTACTAAATCCAAATAAGTTTGAGTAACAACACGATTATAACGAACTGTAGGCAAATTTGTTATTTTCACCTCAACATAATACAAGTCGGAAGTCTCCACGTTTCTAACTTCATTGGTCCTGTAAAAAATGAAAATGTAAACTTTATACATAATTTGGTTTGTTAACATTTTAAAATTTAAGAAAATTATGACAATGTGACTTGATAGCATACTTTGTAACTAGTTTTTAACTCCCATATTTCTGTGGCTTGGAGCTAAAAGGGCCAATGTCAAAATATTTACTTTTGAGAAAACTTGAATTGAACTTTAACTTTTATATATGCTTTCATAGTGACATTGGCTAGCATTTCATTTATGAATCTGTTCTGGGTTAAGTATGACTTTAGCTGTTTACCATAGTGAAATAGAGCAAGAAAACAAATCTAATGCAATGATTAAAGAGCAAAAAAGTGACATTGTCCCTTTTAGCTCCAAGTCACAGATTTATAATATAAATTTTACCCACCACCAAAAAACGATATGGGGGTATATTAAATTTGTCATTTCGTTTATTACTCATCAAAATCCCAGCAAAACAAATAGAAGTAGTGCAAAGCGAATTACATTTGCAAGACTTCTAAATCAATTGTGTAAAAGCATTCATTCTAAATGACTTCCTAAATGTGAAATAATTTGTCATAAATTATGTGCTTAAAACTGAATGCAACATCATGCAAAATATCTTAAACAATTCATGTTAACAAACAAATTTAACTCATGAAACATCCGATGCTTTTCATCAAATATGCATGAGTTCTATGCACTTATTAGAATGGAGTGATTTTCATTAATATATTCATATAAACACATGATCTCCAATGACACGCTAATGTTGAAATCATTAGTGTTTTCACCTAAATTTAATTACTTCGTCACCTGCAAAGTGACTTTTTTGTCATAGATTTTTTTTTTGCTGGGAATATACTGTTAATAACAAAATAATTAATTTTGTGCTATAAAAGTACACTAAATTGGTGGTGAGTATCGAATATTCGGCACAGCCGAATAAAATGCTCTTACTTGTTCTAATCATTTCTAACTTGAAACTTACCCAACTAATGCAACTTGCTGTTCTAAGCAGGAGGGATAACATGCATTATTTTCAACCACATATTCTTTTGTGTGTGTTGATATTTGAGCTATTTATATAAAATATATAAAATTTATAATTTATTTTATTATTATATTTATATACAATACATATATACATTAAACTCGAGGTCGAATTTATTCCCTTTTTTCCTTACCTTCTTCAATACATTTTAAGCCTTTCATGTCGCAATATTTTGATTTATCTGTTAAAAAAAAGGTATTAATAATTAAAGTTTTATTTTTTATTTTAAAAATTCTGTTTTAGTAACCCTATTTTGTTGTCAACCTATTAAGTCTAACCCAGGGTACACTTATACAAGATGGCGGTGCCAGCCCAGCTGACTATTTTTTTGTGTTCTGGAGTATGTCAAACTATATATTTAAAAAAATGATTTCAACTCCGGAAATTGTCAAACTCCATACATAAAACAAGTAAAAGCGCTATGTTCGGCCATGCCGAATCTTATATACCCTTCACAACGTGTAGTCATGCAATAACAGTAGTTTGTATCACCATTCCCCATATGAAATACGTACATACATATAAAAAACATACATATGTATATAAAAACATCCCATTGTAAAATTATAAATTTACGTATGTATGTTAAAAAAAAATAAAAAAAAAATTTAAAAAAAAAATTTTTTTAAAAATTAAAAAAAAAAATTTTTAAAAATAATTAAAATATATATAATATATATAAAACAAAAAAAATAAATAAATAAAATAAATAAAAAAAAATTAAAAACAATTAAAAAAAAAATACATAATAATAAAAATATAAATAATATATTAAATAAAAAATAAAAAAAAATAAAAAAAAATTAAAAAAAATATATATAATAAATAAAAAAATTTTTTTTTGCCTCAGCTGGGATTCGATGACACGTTTTTTCTGACCAGTATACACGTTTGTATGTATGTATGTTGTTTTTGTGAAAAAAATCGAGGTGGTCGTGGGTTTTTGCTCATATCTCAGTTGTTTATGAACCGTTGTTTCTGATTTTCAATACCGATCTACTCCCGAATATTTCTGATATTTTAATACCTCACCCGGGTCCAAGCGATTTCGGGGGGCTTCAAAAAGTTGATTTCAACATACACACGGACAGACGGACAGACTGACAGAGCTTAATTGGCTCCCCTATTCATACGCTTTCAGAAAATATATACTTTATGGGGTCGGAAATGAAAATTGTAGAAATTTCACACGGAATGACAAACCTATATATACCCTTTTTCACTGTGTGAAGGGTATAAAAAGAGAGACAAAAATTGCTCTCCTTTACGTTCAAGTGATGATGAAGAACTACAACTTAGGTGAAAACACCCTTGACACAGAATAGTTTGTGCCCTTGATTATACCCTTCACACAGTGAAAAAGGGTATATATAGGTTTGTCATTCCGTGTGAAATTTCTACAATTTTGATTTCCGACCCCATAAAGTATATATTTTCTGAAAGCTTATGAATAGGGGAGTCGATTGAGCGCTGTCAGTCTGTCCGTCTGTCCGTCTGTCCGTCTGACCGTCTGTCTGTGTGTATGTTGAAATCAACTTTTTGAAGCCCCCCGACATCGCTTGGACTCGGGTGAGGTATTAAAATATCAGAAATATTCGGGAGTAGATCGCTATTGAAAATCAGAAACATCGGTACATAAACAACTGAGATATGAGCAAAAACCCACGACCACCTCGATTTTTTTTTCACAAAAGCAACATTACAACAACAACATACATACATACAAACGTGTATACTGGTTAGAGAAAACGTGGCATCGAATCCCAGCTGAGCCAAAAAAATTTTTTTTTTAATTTTTTTTTAAAATTTTTTTTTTTATTTTTTTTTTTATTTTTTTTTATTTTTTATTTAATATATTATTTATATTTTTATTATTTTTTTTTTTAATTTTTTTTTTATTTTTTTTTGTTTTGTATATATTATATACATAATAATTTAAAAAAAAATTTTTTTTTTTTAATTTTCTTTTTTTTTTAATTTTTTTTTTTAATTTTTTTTTTAAATTTTTTTTTTTTTTTTTTGTTTTTTTTAAAATTCATAAGTGAATTTATAATTTTACAATGGGACGTTTTTATATATGTATGTTTTTATATGTATGTACGTATTTCATATGGGATGAATGGTGACACAAACCACTGTTATTGCATGAATTCACGTTGTGAAGGGTATATAAGATTCGGCACGGCCGAATATAGCGCTCTTACTTGTTATAACATAACTTTGTTATTGGACGTGATTAAAAAAAACTTCAATAACCTAATTATTATTCATTAAATGAACATTTCGATGTTTCCTGAAGTAATTAAAGAGTGTCCCAAAACTAACACAAGATATGAATTTGTCGCCATTTGTGCAGTAAAGTGTTGGCAACCCTAAAAAAACATTTCGAGAGCTAACAGTTTAGTGTTAGTAAAAATGGAGCGTTACACCATAGAACATTTTTGAACAATATTTAAAAAACATAAAGCTTTAGGGCCGTATTCATAAAAAATATTTTAGGATTATTAAAGGCTTATTTGACAGACGTTGTAGAGAAATTTGTCAAATAAGCCTTCAATAAACCTAAAATATTTTTTATGAATGCGGCCCTTAATGAATATACGCTATAGAGAGTTTCTTGAAATTTGCAATTCTTATCCACGAGGCCAATTTGAGGTTTTTGGATTTCATTTTTTTATTTCCTGCTTTTTGGACGACCAGTGTGTTTGGCGTCTCCAATGAATCCAGTCTTTCTGAATTTTTCAATTAATCTCTTAACAGTTGACGAAGTTAAATCACTACTCAGATCATATTTCTTATGAAATTTTTGAACTGCAGTCGCACTACAACAAAATAGTTAAACAGGCAAAAGACAAATTACCAGCGGGAAAATTACGGTATTCAATCACGATCGGAATTTTACTCGAACGTTCTACTTCACTGTGCTTTTAATATATAGATTCTTATAATGTCGCAATTTACCCCCAGAAAAAAATTTTTCATGTCCCATAAATAAGCATTTATATGCTTAAGTCTTGTTAAGAAATTTATATGTTTTTATATGTAAAACATTTACTTAGTGTATGGTCAATGTGTTCACAAGATATAATTTTGTTTCTACCTTTGTACTTTATTTAAAATTTATTTAGACTTACATGTTTCAGGAGAAGTAAAGTGTGTGCAATTGCATTTTTCCAATTCAAATTGTATCCGTAAATAAGACATACAAGTAGAAAAACTACAAAAAAAAAATACTTTGAATAAAATCATAGCCAATCTACTAGACAAATATTGTATAAATAAAAATAAAAATAAGTGAATATGAATAACGAGAACATGTTTGGAAGGGAAACCACTTTATTCCTTTTATGGCAAGCAAGTGATTATGAATATACATAAGTATGTATGTATGCAAAGTGATTTATTAGAAGTATTTGTATACCTGTAATGCCACGGTGATCCAGCATCTCTTTCATAAGGAAATTTACATGATCTTTGTTGTATAGATTCCTTTTGCACATCTGGATTATTATCGTATTCTTCAATGTTGAATCTATATACTGTTGGATCCGAAAAGGCATCATATGTAATTGAATTAAAATAGGGTAAGTCCTCTGGACTATGAACGTACATCTAACAAACAAAAGGATGTAAGTAATAGAAATCATAATATATTAAATAAGCATATTTGTCTATAATTACATCATATTTCCATAAGAAACCACCTCTTAAATATATTTTTAAACTCTTGTCCTTATGTGATATATCAAATTTCAGCGGTAAACTGTCAAACGTTTCGCTAATTTAAGATGTAAATAAATTATTTAAAAACTGAACAGATAAGGAAACTAGTGATATTGTTAGTGGTATTTGATTGTGAAAAAGAATACCCAATACAGAGTTTTTCCACTAATCAAGGCCTTTCTTTTGATTTTTTTATTTGGGGGTTAAAGGGGATACATTTGTAATTAATATATTTGACCCAATAGTCCGCCATTTTAGTTCGAAAAGCATCTTGGTTTATTTCTTTTTTAATAGCTTACTGCATTCTGTAGTAAATTTGATTTGATATCAATATTAGGCGGCTGAATGGGAGAAAATATTTAATTTTTAAATTTGACCCATATATGTATAAAACTTTCCTACGCCATTTTATGGATTTAAAATACTTTTTAATTAGTTCACATTTGTCTAACTAAATTAAATCAAAACATAAGGTAAGAAAAGGTTCATTAACTCAAAAAATTTGCAAGGAGAGAGCGTCAAAAGAGAGTAATAAATTGACAACATTTTTGATGTGAATTCGCCTTAAAACGAACATAAACGCTTACCGCTCTTATTTAGGTTTGACTGTTAGGAACTTAAATATGCATGTTTTTAAAAACAAGATATTTCTACAAATTATTTTAGCCTATAACTTGGCCGATTAGTTTCCGACTTAACGAATACTTTGTACGAAAACTTGCTTACATCTTAGGAATTTATAGCCCGATTTTGTTGGTTTGTAATACCGATTTTTACCCGAATATTCTAAAAGTTTGATACCATATACGTTTATGTGTAACATGTTGAACATTCAAAAAGTGGATTTCAAAAAAAAAACACACGGACATACAGCAATTGCTCAATCGATCGCTCTTTCATAAAGTCTCGAAAATTATTATTATTAAAATTACAAACGGAATGGGAGAAATGTGTCATAGTTCTATCACAGATAAACCTTATAATACTCATAACCCTAAATATGGAACGAAATTTAAAACTTACTAGTCAAGTAAGTTATTAGACAAAAAACAGTAACCCATCTCCAATTCATGAAATGTAAAAATATCTGTACAATTTTCATATAGTACGCCACGGAATGATATGTTTGTCATAAAATCTTCACACGAACTTGGTAGAAGCTGAAATGTATAAATTTGTTTTTAGTTAAATTAATTGTTAAAATGCCTCTATTATATACATATGTACGTAAGTAAGTACATGTAAGCATGGTGTAATTACATAAGGTGATAGCGTAAAGGAGAGCAATATTTGTCTCTCTTTTTTATGTATGGATTTTGACAATTTCCGGAGTTGAAATCATTTTTTTAAATATGTAGTTTGACATACTCCAGAAGAGAAAAAAATTGTCAACTGAGCTAGCACCGCCACCTTGTATAAGTGTACCCTGCATATAAGTAAATATGTATGTATTATTCTAAAGCTTGAAACCATATTAATTACAATTTTTCTAACTCTTAAAATGTCAACACCGCAAGTGTTATTCAAACCATCACAATAATCGTCTTTGAAGTGTATGTTATTTGGATTGGTAAACATATAATCATGAAGATTTTTAACATAATTCGTCGCTGACACTTTGTGTGGAATTTTTTCGGCAGCTACAAATTCCATAACACGACTACTGGACCGGTTTTTTGTCAGACAAAAACTAACTGCTGGAAATGTATTATTCCAATGTAGATATGTCGTTTCAATGCCAATACTAATGGAATCCGAAAAGAAACGAGTCAGTGTCAACAGAAAAATCGATATTATATTCCATGACGAAATTATTACTATAAAGCCCCAAAATAGTCTGAAATGCAAAGTTTAATAAGGAAATACACACAATTTTAAAAGAATATAGAATACGAACACATTCTTACCGGTAATATAAATGTTCCTTTTCAAACCATTCCCGACTTTTTTTCAGATATGATCGAATGTTTTGTTTAATATCCATTTTATTTTCTACACTTTTTTTATCCTTCTGTGAAAATAACTTTTATGTAATAAAATATTAATTTAGAAACTAAAATCAATATTGCAATTATTTACAGCAAATGTAATTGATAGCGTTTAGCACGCTAGCTTAACACGATGCACACTGGTCAAAAATTCAACTTTTTTGGCCAAAATTATTTATATAAAATATATAAAATTATTTTGGTATTATATCAGTTTTATTAAAAGAATATACAATACTGAATTTTGTTTTTTTTTGTTTTTCTTTTTCTTAAGCTTGAGATCAGTTTTTGTTTTTAATATAAAATTCTTTATAAAAACCAATATTTCGCTACCAAACAATGGGTAGCTTCTTTAGGATAAATCTACAAATTATATAAACAAAAAACAAATTTAAAACAATTATATTTATTTGGTTGTTGGGTTTAAGCTGGTTTATATGCATTTCACTGGTGCTTATGCCAGATCATTAGTAAACCTTTACCCAAATTCTTGAAAAAGTTTAAAATTTTTATAAGTTATATTTTTAAATTCTCATTAACAAAATGAGAATTCAAAAATAAAACAAAAAAAACATAAAAAACTTTTTCAAAAACCCAACCAACAATTTTTCAATTTTAATTTATTTTATTTTTCTAAATATAATTAAAATAAATAAATATAATTGAAAAATTATGGGAGCATATCCTAAATAATTTAGTAAATTAACAAATTCAAAACAATTAAAAATTGAAAAAACTATTTTGTAAAAAAGGCGGGAAAAATATTTTTTAAAAAAAAAATTTTTGAAAATATTACACAAACAAAACATACTGTTTTAAGATCTTATTGAAAAACTCAAAAATTTACGACAATATAAAATATATAATAGCCCACAAAACATATAACACGTAATGATACTGAGAGTTGTGACAAGGTTTATGTAGGAACAACAACAAATACCCTTAAAGCTAGAAGTGCTGGACATAGGTCAGATTAATAACACAGGAACACTGCATTGTTCCAAAAAAACAACATTACCATTACATTGCGCTAATTCTAATCATTTTCCTGATTTCAAAAATACATCGACTTCAAACAAAGAAAATATTTACAGACCCAGAAATATGTTGGAAATGTTGAAAGTTACTAAAGGTGGTCCTTTAGCGAATTAACAACTATAAGACAGATACTGCAAACGTTACCCAAAATTATAGATTTTAAGTTAATAAGATCTAAAAACGTTAGTCTAATAAATAGTATTTGTTATTTTTGTAATGTATTACTTTATAATCTATGTATATACATACATATATAAAAACAAGTAACAGTGCTATATTCGGCCGTGCCGAATCTTATATACCCTTTACAACGTGTAGTCATGCAATAACAATTGTTTGTATCACCATTCATCCCATATAAAATACGTACATACGTACACGTTAGAATAAATGTGGCATCGAATCCCAGCTGAGCCAAAAAAATTTTATTTTATTTTATTTAATATATTATTTATATTTTATTATTTTTTTTATATTTTTTTTAAATTTTTTTAAAAAAATTTTTTTTTTGTAGTTTTTTTTTATTATTTTTTTCTTATTTTTAATATTTTTTTTTTTTGTAATTTTTTTTTGCTTGGTATGTTTTTTACATGTATCTATGTATGTATGTTGTTGTTGTAATTGTGAAAAAAAACGAGGTGGTCGTGGTTTTTTGCTCATATCTCAGAAAGTTATGGGGCGATTGTGGTGAATTTCAATAGCGATTCATTCCTGGATATTTCCAAGAGATTGATACCATATACAGATCTGAGGAACATATAATTGCTTCTAAAAGTTGATTTCAACCAACACACGGACAGACGGGCAGACGGTCAGGGCTTAATCGACTCCTCTATTCATAAGCTTTCAGAAAATATATACTTTATGGGGTCGGAAATGAAAATTGTAGAAATTACAAACGGAATGACAAAGCTATATATACCCTTGTGCACCACAGGTGAAGGGTATAAAAAAGAAAAAAAAAAATTAAAAAAAAACAAGTAAGAGCGCTATATTCGGCCGTGCCGAATCTTATATACCCTTCACAACGTGAATTCATGCAATAACAGTGGTTTGTGTCACCATTTATCCCATATGAAATACGTACATACATATAAAAACATACATATATAAAAACGTCCCATTGTAAAATTATAAATTCACGTATGAATGTTAAAAAAACAAAAAAAAAAAAAAAATTTTAAAAAAATTTAAAAAAAAAATTTTAAAAAAAATTTAAAAAAAAAAAATTTTTTTTAAAAAAAAAAATTTTTTAAAAAATTATTATGTATATAATATATATAAAACAAAAACAAATAAAAAAAAAAATTAAAAAAAAAAAATTAAAAAAAAAATAATAAAAATATAAATAATATATTATATAAAAAATAAAAAAAAAAAATAAAAAAAAATAAAAAAAAAATAAAAAAAAAAATTTAAAAAAAAATTTTTTTGGCTCAGCTGGGATTCGATGCCACGTTTTTTCTAACCAGTATACACGTTTGTATGTATGTTGTTGTTGTAATGTTGCTTTTGTGAAAAAAAAATCGAGGTGGTCGTGGGTTTTTGCTCATATCTCAGTTGTTTATGTACCGATGTTTCTGATTTTCAATAGCGATCTACTCCCGAATATTTCTGATATTTTAATACCTCACCCGAGTCCAAGCGATGTCGGGGGGCTTCAAAAAGTTGATTTCAACATACACACGGACAGACGGTCAGACGGACAGACGGTCAGACGGACAGACGGACAGACTGACAGCGCTTAATCGACTCCCCTATTCATAAGCTTTCAGAAAATATATACTTTATGGGGTCGGAAATCAAAATTGTAGAAATTTCACACGGAATGACAAACCTATATATACCCTTTTTCACTGTGTGAAGGGTATAAAAAAATGTAAAAAAAAAATTAAAAAAAAAAAATGTAAAAAAAAAATTAAAAAAAAAAAATTTAAAAAAAAAATTAAAAAAAAAATTAAAAAAAAACTTTTTTTAAAAAAATAATAATAATAAATATAAAACAAAAAAAAATTAAAAAAAATAAAAATATTAATAATATATTAAATAAAAAATAAAAAAAAAATTAAAAAAAAATATAAAAATAAAAATAAAATAAAAAAAAATTTTTTTTGGCTCAGCTGGGATTCGATGCGACGTTTTCTCTAACCAGTATACACGCTTGTATGTATGTATGTTGTTGTTGTAATGTTGTTTTTGTGAAAAAAAAATCGAGGTGGTCGTGGGTTTTTGCTCATATCTCAGTTTTTTATGTACCGATGTTTCAATACCGATCTACTCCCGAATATTTCTGATATTTTAATACATCATCCAGGTCCAAGCGATGTCGGGGGGCTTCAAAAAGTTGATTTCAACATACACACGGACAGACGGTCAGACGGACAGACTGACAGAGCTTAATCGACTCCCCTATTCATAAGCTTTCAGAAAATATATACTTTATGGGGTCGGAAATGAAAATTGTAGAAATTTCACACGGAATGACAAACCTATATATACCCTTTTTCACTGTGTGAAGGGTATAATAAGTTGCATTGTGTTAGTAATTGATGTTCTCTGGAATGCGTGAACGCATTCATACGAGTTCATATGAAAGGTGACGTCAATATCAAGGTTTTTTTGTATAAACGGTCTCTGTATGTGTATCGGTTCATGAGTTATAGCCATTTTAGTGAACACTGCATTCATTTCAAAATATTTGAAAATATTTGTTCGCGCGTTGGCAAACCATTAGTTTTGTATATTTACACCGAAAATGGAAAAACTACAAATGTTGTTAACCACAGAGCATAACAATAAAAGTAGTTTATCGCTGATTTAAATGAATTCGAATTGATTTTTTTATTTTCTTTTTTGCACTACAAAGTTTGCCAGTATGTGTATAAAGTATTTTTTGTTTGTATAATATTTTCAAAAACGACAAAATATTTTTCCGCCTTTTTTACAAAATAGTTTTTTCAAATAGTAATTGTTTTGAATTTGTTGTTCGTTTATTCGTTTATATAATTTGTATATTTACCCTGAAAAAGCTACCCATTGTTTGGCAGCGAAATATTGGTGTTAATAAATACTTTTTTATTTAAATAAAATTGATCTCAAGCTCAAGAAAAAAAAAACTAATCTATATATATAAAAGTTTTTTTTTTTTTTTTTTGCTTTCGAGCCGGTGGTGTGGAATCTTCATAGATACTAGTGGCCCGTGCCACAAGCATGTACGATTCGCCGTAGCGCCTACGTACTAAACCACACCCCCTCGATCATCAACGGACATCCCCACGGGACTGCCGCTAGGTATTACTTCGCGGGGGCCGTTGGCATTTACGCCTCCTCCTCGTCGGACCGTCTAGCCCTTCCCAGCCTTCTTAGGTCCTTAATTATCCGGGAGCACACTCCACTAAAGACCTCCCAGTTTTCCACGTCCTGACACATATGCCGAAGAAACTCCGATGGATTCGTCATACCCGAAGTCCACCCCATGTATCTAGGGCATCGGAATACGACATGTTCCGCATTCTCCGCCTCTTCTGGGCATTCTGGGCAGGTTTGGGAATTTTCATGGCCAACCCTGTGCAGATATTGCCCAAAAGCGCCATGGTCCGTCATATACTGTGTCAAGTAGAAGTTCACATCCCCAGCCTTCCTATCTATCCATACCGCAATATTAGGGATGAGTTTATATGTCCATCGCCCTTTAGTCGATGTATCCCACCTTCTCTGCCATTCTCTGATTGAAAACGATCTTTCCTCTCTCTTAACTGCAGCTAAATTTATTACTGCCTGGCCTGTCGTTCGCCTATTGTAGATTCTCTGGATCTCCGCCGCCAGTATGTCTATTGGAATCATTGCCGCTATGACACAAGCCGCGTCGTCCGATACCGTCTTAAAGGCACTTATTGTCCTGAGCGCGCATAGTCTATGAACCGAGGACATTTTTCTTCTATACTCCTTTATCTTCAGAGCCTGTGCCCAAACAGGGGCTGCGTAAAGCAATGTGGAATTGGTAACCGTAGCCAAAAGCCTCCTTCTTGGACCCTTTGGTCCTCCAATATTAGGTAGTATTCTAGCAATACTCCTTTGAATCATTGCGGCCTTCGCGCACGCGTATTCAATATGAGGCCCAAATTTAAGTCTGTTATCCATCATGACCCCAAGATATTTGATTGCCGGTTTAGAACATATCTCCTGGTTTCCCACCTTCACCTTCATAAATTCCACTTTTTTCCTACTTGTAATAAGTACTGCTTCAGTCTTCTGTTCTGCCAGGTTGAGATTCGCCGAATCTAGCCATCTCTGGATCCTCACAATTGCATCGTTTATAGCCGATTCTAATTCCACAATATGTTTCGCTACACTGACAATCACTATGTCATCCGCGAACCCGATTATCCTTGTCGAGCTCGGTAGTTGTGTTCTAAGAACTCCGTCATACATGATATTCCATAGTAGTGGACCAAGAACCGATCCCTGTGGAACACCTGAACTAACATCATACATCCGTGGCCCATCGTCCGTTGCGTAGATCAGTTTCCTATTCGAAAAGTAACTATTCACTATTCTAATCAGATACTTCGGTGTGTTCAGTCTCTCTAGAGCTGTCATTATGAAATCCCAACTGGCAGAGTTAAACGCGTTTCTAATGTCAAGCGTGACAACACCACAGTATTCTTTTGTCCCCCATCTCCAACGTTCTCCTGCTATTGCGCCCGCAGCTGTATCTACTACCCTTTTTATGGCGTCAATCGTGGAGCGTGATTTTCTGAATCCGAATTGTGTCTCGGAGAGTCCATTCTCTCTCTCGACGATGTCCATGAGTCTGTTGTAGATCACCTTTTCCAGTGCTTTGCCCAGTGTATCAAGAAGGCAGATAGGGCGATAAGATGAAGGGTCGCCAGCTGGTTTGTTCCCTTTCGGAAGCGAAACTAGTCTCTGTCTCTTCCATTGGTCCGGGAAAATACCCTCACTAAGACAACTTTGCATAATTCTCCTGAACAAGCACGGTCGTCGCTGTATTGCGGCTTTAATGGCTTTGTTGGGAACTCCGTCCGGGCCAGGTGCCCGGTTATCCCCAATTTCCCTACCTATCTTAAGAATCTCTTCCTCCGTGACAGGGGGAATATTGCAGTCCATGAATCTGCTGTCGACGTATACCCAATTGTTCTCCCGCTGTGGAAACAGGTGCGATACAATGCCCAGTAGGAGTGTTGGGCATGTTATCTGGGGAGCCGCTTGGCATTTAAGCTTCTTCATTACCACCTTATATGCCGTACCCCAAGGGTTTGCATCTGCCTCCTCGCAGAGGAGCTTGAAGCTTTCTCCTTTGCTCTTCTTAATTGCAGTTTTGAGTTTCTTCCTAAGTTCCCTGAATTCCTCAATCCTCTGAGTGTGGTAGCTTTTCCCTCTTGATCGCTGTGCCTTGCGCCTCGATCTAAGGCATTCCAATCTGAGGCTTCGTATCTCCTCATTCCACCAATAGCATGGAGAACCAAATCTGTTCGGCTTACGTTGTGGCATTGACGCATCGCAAGCTCTTTCTATTAACCGGCATAGTTGCACAGACGCTATCTGCACTGGACCTTCCTCGATCTCTTCGTCCATTATTGAATCATTGAATGTTTCCACGTCGAAACGTGAATCCTTCCACTTTGGACCCGTTGTAGGCTTAGTATGTCGCCCACGGCCACTGCATCCTGAGATTACGAACATTACCGCCTGGTGATCACTGTAAGTGAAATCTTCGCTAACCCACCACTTCGTCCTCGGAGTTAGCGAGCTGCTGACAAACGTAATGTCGATGATTGAGCTCCGACCGGCTTTCCTGAAGGTCTGGCTCCTTCCATTGTTAGCCACGTCTACATCCAGGGGTGCAAATGCCTCCAGGAGGCTCCGTCCTCTTCTGTTTGTCGATTGGCTGCCCCATTCCGTCGCCCATGCATTGAAGTCACCAGCTATTACAAGTGGGGACTTTCTAACTGCATCATTCACAAGTTCCTGCAACATAGATTCATATTCTTCATGGGACCAACTCGGTGGAGCATAACAGCTGTAGAAGAATATGCCCTTTATCCTTGCTCGAGTAAAGCCTTTTCTTTTATCTCCAATGTTCTGAAATGCATGTTTGCCACATGCCCATATTGCAGCCTTCGAACTTTGGTCGCTTGTCCAAACATTGCTACTTCTTGCTCCATATGGCTCGCTTATTATCGCAACATCTATTTGCTTTTCTCTTACTGATTGTGACAGTAGGTCGTTTGCCAATTCGCAATGGTTGAGGTTTATCTGCATGATCCTTAGTTCCATATTTATTTCCTAGTTTCGAGAGCTCTCCTGAATACCGGACATCTACTGCTTCCAGCAATGTGGGCTGAGTCGCCTGTATTATTGTTCTTGCAGAACATGCATACGGGATTTTCCTCACATGTCTTAGCCATGTGCCCTTCCTTACCGCATCTCCTGCACATCTTCGATCTATCCATAGCATTTTCGCACTTGACCGCCACATGCCCGAATTCGAGGCATCTAAAACATTTTAGGAGGCTCTTTTCCTCCCTTATACGCCATATTGCCCAATTTGTAGCGACTTTCCCCATTTTCAGAAGCATTTCGGCTCTGTCTACTGGCAAACTAATTTTGGCGATCTGTGTTCGACCGTATGCACTTCTAAGTCTAAGCATCTCTACCGGGTCAGAGTCTCTTAGCTTTAGTTGCGCCTTAATTGTCCTAACTACCTCCTCCTTCGTCGTTACTTCATCGATATCTCTGATTTCTATAACTTTTCTCGGTTTCAGACTCCTTACAGACGCCTGGCCATTTAAACTCTGACCGATCGCCTCCTTATACTCGTCTGTCCGCTCGCCCGTATTTCGCAGTTGGAGTAATAGGTTACCATTATTGGTTCTCCTAATCCTGGATACTGCCTGGCCTAGTTCGTTGAGACTCGGATCGGCCTTCACTTTACGCAGGATGTCGGCGTAGGAACTATTCCCTACAGCCTCTATTACAATCGCGTCGGGTTTCGTCCTTACCCTATTGCGATTCCCGTTTGACTTCTTTGTCTTCGCCTTAGACTTTACCACTTTCCAACCATCATTCTCCTGTATATTGGCGGTTTCCTCCGGTTTTGCTTCCTCGCATTTCTTGCCTTCGTAGACTTTCTTTGCCATAGGTTCCTTTGGTGCTCCCTCCGGTTTCCCCTCTGGTTTCCTCTTGGGCTCTTTTCTCCTTAACCATGGCGAGGTTTGAGAGGATTTTGAGCTTCTGATGACCTCTTTCGCCTTTTCATCATGGTTTTCTATCGCCGATAGCTCGTACAAGGCCTTAATACTCTCTATAGCATCCCGCATAGGTTGATGTATCGAACGCCTTTTCCCATCTTCCAGCATGTCCACTAAATTCCGGATGCAGACGCCGAGTCTACAGAATGCTGTGGTTTCCATATTCGGGTTTACTGCCGTCTCATTGGATCCAGTCTTCTCGTGCTGAGGTGATCTGCGCATTTTCGAATTTCGGGCAAAGGGGTTGACTGTTACCAAATGGTCACCCTTGCCGCCATCTAGTCCCCTTCCACTAGAACCGTTATCATTTATGCTTGTAGCATTATCTGCCAATCCAGCCAAGCCTACCGGAATAGCATTGCAGTCGCTTGATATCGACGCCCGGGAGCCTGCTTGCCCACCCCTCGCGGCCGCCGACACTGGGGTATTAGTCCCCTGTGTAGTAACTTCATTTAATTTATTGAACCTTTCCATCTTTGTTTTATTATTCGGGGATCCTACCCCTAGCGTTTTTCGCCTCCCGCCAGGACACAAAGAACAGCCGCTCCTAACATGGAGACAGACGCTGACCAGGAAGCCGCCCAATGTGGGTCAGACGCTCCTGGATTTAAATAACCTACCATCCAGTCATAGTGCTAGATTTTGATCACCCCCAGGTATTTTATTTCCCTGGTACCCTTCACGCCCTGAAAAGGGCATGACGAGCGCTCCCAATTCGCCGAATGGGAGGGTCCCGATGGAGGATCTAGCAAACCCCACACGGGATATATAAAAGTGAAACTCTGTGTGTGTGTGTGTGTGTGTGTGTGTGTGTGTGTGTGTGTGTGTGTGTGTGTGTGTGTGTGTGTGTTAGCTATAGACTCTGAAACTGTAAAACCGATCGGGCTCAAACTTTGGTAAGTTGTTGTACACATACCGGGGAGTGTTTATGGATGAAAAAAAGTGGGCGGGGCCACGCCCATAAAAAATTAGTTATCAGTTTTAGCTACTTGCACTTGACCGATTTTTCTGAAACTTTGCACACATATCGAGCTGTCATAACTAAATAATTTCGTGATAAGAAAAGTGGGCGGGGCCACGCCCCTAAAAAAGTTTTAATTTTGAGGTACTTGCACTGGACCGATTTTTCTGAAACTTTGCACACATATTAAGCTGTCGTGACTTTATAATTTTGTGATTAAAAAAGTGGGCGGGGCCACGCCCATAAAAAAAGGCTATAATTTTGAGGTACTTGCACCAGACTGATTTTTCTGAAACTTTGCACACATATTGAGCTGTCAGGACTAAATAATTTCGTGATTAGAAAAGTGGGCAGTGCCACGCCCATAAAAAAAAGGTATCATATTGAAGTACTTGCACTGGACCGATTATTCTGAAACTTTGCACACATATTGAGCTGTTATGACTTTACAATTTCGTGATAAGAAAAGTGGGCAGGGCCACGCCCATAAAAACAATTTTAATTTTGAGGTACTTGCACTGGTCCGATTCTTCTGAAACTTTGCACACATATTGAGCTGTTATGACTTTACAATTTCGTGACTAGGAAAGTGGGCAATGCCACGCCCATAAAAAAATTATAATTTTTAGGTTTTTTCACTTGATATTAAATTAAAATTCAGAATGCATTTCGATTCATTAAGGGGCGTAGCAACGCGCGCCGGGTTTGGCTAGTTACTAATAAAAAGATTAAGAAATTTGGACGATTTTTTTTAATATAAGAATACTTTATCGAATAAAAGAAATTAAGGCAAAACAAAACACTAATGTAAAAACCTTTAAAAAAGTTAAGAAATTGTAATGTTTTAAACATATTAGTTTGTTCCAAATAACAATATATTTAAAGTAAAAAAGTATTTAATTTTAATAAAGGCGGTTATGCTGATACATTTCATCATGAATTGAAAACGAATAGTCCAATTTTAAAGAAAGTTCCAGCAAAGCGTTAAACATAAAATGTTCTAAAGTCATATAAATAAAGTTTTTTTTATATTTTCAAGTGTTTAGGAGTTATTCAGATTTAAGTTGGGATAAATTGTTTTTTATTTAAAATTAGAACTATTTTTTCTTTCCAAAACGTCATAAAAAATATTAGCGCAAAAATGTTAAATTTTTATAATTTCTCGGAATAAAATGAAGTTTTTTCGATGAACTTGATATGCAGATGAAGAAATATCTACAAAAGTAACTGCATCCAGTCCGTACTAAGAAAACATCTTTATTAAACATTCTTCACGTCACTGTTAAAATGCATTGGATGTACAGCATCATTACTTAGAAGAACTGCTCGTTGGGCAGATGGAATATTCGAAAATATTATTTTGTACTTATTTCATCTTGTAAATCAACGCACTGGCGATTACTCAAAATTATATGGCAAGAGCTTACGATTTCCTAAAAGCCAATCCCTAAAAGCTCTTGAATAAACATTTCAGTACTTCAAATTTTGCACCGTTTTTTGTCCTTATAAGCGAGCAATGCATTAAATACCAATTAAATATTTCTCATGTTGGATGCATGTAAGCGTTAAATTCTAATAACCAACATGAATATAAGCAGTAAATCGATGATCACAAGTAGAAAGGCCCTAACTTGTTCTTTTTACAATAGTATCAAAAATAACAGTTTTACAAGCAATTTTTAATGAATTGCAAAAGAAAATATATTTTGATTAAGTATAGAATAATATACACTTACGGCTCCGATAAAAGGCCATTGCTATTTATATAAAAATTTTCACGACATTTTGTATCTTACCGGATTTGAGCTCAGGAATTGATTTCGGTTTATTCACAGATGGAAATGCGCTCAATACCCATTTAGCAAATTACCGGCGCTTTCATTTTGTACGCATTAAGGAAGTGTTTTGTTAAAATTCGCTACAAGTGCTTCGTGAAATTTAAAGTTGTTGAGAACGATGCCGAATTGATGTTTTCGGGTTTTCAGCGACACTCTCGACTTTTTCTCTATAACCGACCCAGTTTCTTTAAATATTAAGACCACTATTTCAATGGTTAACACATTAGGTGAAGAATGCGATCGATAAAACCCTAACACGAATAAAACGCAATAACTTTGAAACGAATTAATCCATTTTAATGAAAATAGCGTGGTTTAACAATAAAATAACAGTAAATTAAAATATTAATGCTTTTTGTAAAAATTCAGCTTTTTTTGTTTCACCTTTTCCGGAATTGAGACCATGAGGGTTTTGATGGTATCCTTAATAACTTTATTGCTGGAATAAGACCATTTCTGGGAAAAAATTTTAGTAGTATTATCAACTTGTTTTGTATCCTCAGCACTCTTTTGACTAAAGCCCAGTAACGTTCGATGGGCCTTAGTTCTGGACAATTAGGTGGATTTGCTTCTTTTGGCACTACCACTATATTATTTGTTTCATACCATTCTGCTGCAGATTTACTATAATGACACGACGCTAGGTCGGGCCAAAAATATGTTGACTTATTGTGTTTTCGTATGAATGGAAGCAACCTCTTCTGCAAGCACTCCTTGATGTAAATATCAGTGTTGATAGTCCCAGTAGTAATAAATTTACTGCTTATTTCTCCGCACGTGCATATAGCTTGCCAAACTAAGTACTTCTTTGGAAACTTTGTCTTTTTTTGGAACTTAAATTGGTCATCGACATTACCTCTTCCATCGGCCACATAATAACTTCGCCCTGGGAGCTGAGAAATGTCGGCAAGAACGTAAGTCTCATCATCCATAATACAACACTCATATTTGTTGATAAAATTTCTAAGCAGTTTTTTGGCACGACCTTTTGCATCCAAGTTTTTCTTCGAATTTCTGTCTGGCACTTTCTGAACTTTGTAGGACTTAAGGCCTTCATATCTTTTAACCTTCCTTACAAAAAAATCGGAACAGTTTGCGTTTAAGGCGGCTTTACGGTATGAGAGGTTGGGATTTTGGTTTAGAAGACTAACAATCTTTGAAGCTAACTGTGGGTCAGTTATACCTTTTTTAGCTCCACTTCCAGCTTTCCTTTTAATACTACGACGTTCGTTATACACTTTTATCACACGCGAAACTGTTTGTCGTGACACCTTTATCTCATTTGCAATAGATTTGTAAGTACGACTGGGATTTTTTAAAAAAATTGTTATTAGTTTTTCACGCACTTTTTCTTCGGAATCCATTTTCAAACAAACTAATAATCCGATTATGCTATTATTTTGTACACATAATTTGACAAGTTTTTAAATGCAAACTTGATCATAAACAGTTATATTTTTTGTGCATGAAGAAAGGTGGAATTAAAAATGTGTGTTAAGGTTTCACTGATTTCATTCTTTAAGTGATAGGCAAAATCAGGTCGCCGCGATTTTTTTCTCTTTTATTACGTACGTGTGCACACAAATTGTTGAGAATTTAACATCATTTATCAGTCTAGTCTGAGCATTCAAATATGTACTTATGTATATTTCATACAATTGCAAATGCAATAGTATAGATTGCCTACCACTGCGAGCGATTTTATCATAACTATCCAAATTTTGTAATAAGTATTTGCAGTTAAAACAATTTTAAATAATCGGAATATGTACATACATATGTGACAGCTGACTATGTTGTCTTGGTTTCAGTGCTTTTTCAAGTAAAGGAAAGAAGTTTTTTTTTTTTTTTTTTTTTTTTTTTGGTACTTCTATTTCCGGGCGAGAAGTCAAGTCCCCGAAACAGGTTACTGTCCGGGAAATGAACCCCGTTCGTTCACACACTCCAAATTTCCTATGCACACCAAATGTCTAATAGCTTTTATCAAAAATTATACAACAATCAAAATTATCCTTATCTTTCAATAACACAAATCAAAAACACGGACAATAGTAACACGTTTTTACACGGTAATTGTCCGAAAGGCTTGCTTGTGTCAATAATATAAAACATAAAACAATTCTTTAAAACAGATAAATAATTCCTTTGGCTATATATAAAATTATATTTTTTTATTTTTATTTCATAAAGACAATGTAAAATAGATTGAAAACTATTTATACCTACAACTACATGTGTTGATGGAGAAAAGTATCATTTTTAGTTTTATTGTTTTTTAACATCTAAGTTGCCTTAACACTATCGGAGTTTTTATAAGAATAAACAAAAATTACTCACTCAAAAGGAAAAAAATTGCAAATTTGGAGTCGTAAAAAAAATCAATTTCGAAAAATAATGTCGAATAGGGTTTTCAATAAAAACGAACTATTACAACGTAAAAAATATAATAACTATTCAAATTATTTAAATAAAACAATATTAATAAACAGTGCAATTATTTCTTTTAGATTGTTTCCTTGACGCAAATTAATTTTTTTTTTCGAATACAATTTTTCATTTGTTGTTTATTTTTCAATCAGTTGACAACTTTATCTGTTTTTGTGCAAAAATTATATTTATCTCTTAAAACCGCAATTATTTAGCAGTAAAAACGATATACCAAAGTAGAGTATGTGAAGACTATGTTTTTGTTTATAAAAAAAAAACAAATAAAAAATGTTTTAATAGTGATTTTTAAATAAAAAAGAAAACAATAAATTAAGTAAAATAAAATCATCCAATTGATTGCTTAATATTAGATAACTACAAAAATAAAGTTCATCAATTATTTCGTGTAATAAAGGTTTTGTTTTGTTGTATTTTGATGTTAACCACACGAAATTGAAAAAAAACAAATTAAATAACTTTATTATAAAAAACAGTTGTTTTAAAAATTTTTAATTTTAATTTTTTACAAATTTATATTTTTTCGTATCAAATTAAAATTAAAAAAAAATGTTAGTTTATTATGGGGATTCACCGATGCATACATAAAGTGACATAAACACGAATGTGAATTTCATAGAACTTAGATGAGCAATCAGATAGTGTAAAGGCAGCTTAAAAATGGGTTTTATTAAACTTATACAAACTTAGTAATAATATTTTATTTACAAGTTTTCAAGAATTTGTTATTAATAATATGAAAATCATTTTCATCTTTTTATTAATATTTATCTACAGAATTTAAAAACTAAATTTTTTTTTATACGAGTAAAAATTAGTGGTAGAAGAGATGTTTTTTATATTTTGCATGTTAAAAAATATTGATGACTTAGTGAAAAGATAAAACATGTTTTACAATATTTTACATTAATGTTTTTTGTTATTTTTGTTTTTTTTTTTAATTTAAAAAATAGATGCATAGTATTTTTTTGTTTTAGGAACAATGAAAAAACGGAAAGTGTTTAGAGATTTTAAGAAAAATTAAGTTTTTTTTATCAGATTGACCAGCAATTTATGTTTTTAAAGCGGGAAAAGGTAAAACAGAAAGTATGTGTTTAGATAATTAGAACGAAAAAGGAAAATTTTTTTAATATATAATACTTTTACTTAGTGTGGGTTAATTAACTTATGTAGATTAAAATACCTATAATTTTTTTTTTATAATTAACAAAAAATAGTTGAATATTAAAGTAAAATTATAAAATAATGATTCTTACATAAGCCAATACATACAGTCGTTGTCATTGTTTGCAAACACAATGAGAAATATGATTTTTTTAAAACTCTTTTAACGTCTTTAATTAATATTTATTGCATTTTTGAAACTTCAAATTTAGTATTGATAATTTCTTCGTCCGAATCCAATGCTGGTAGTGTAACATCAGCCATTGATTCGGGAATATTTTCTTCCACCCATCGTAAATCATCTTCTTCGTTAGTAGAGGTTTTTTGATTTGCAGGTGGTGTCCTAGCTCCATTGCTACTGCCACGCATTTTTACACCATACACATCGGCAACAAACTGATCCTCTTCTATAAATTGATAATTAAATAAAATAACTATGGAATCTAATGATGTGTTGTTCGAGGTTAAGTTTAATCACTTTATATGTACAGAAGTTTGATATTTTACGATTTTTGTAATATATTATATAATAAAATATTAAAAATTAATGCTTTAGATTATTCTAAAATAGTAATAACTTATGCAATTTTTCATAAAAAAAACGTTACATTAGCTTACGAACAGTAGCTGACATTTCAGAAAATTTTAATATAAGAAATATTTTTAAACACCTTTATAAAATATTTTAAATGTTTCGACGTCACCGGTTTTAGATCTCTAAAAATTTAAACTTTTCTTTAAATATAGCAATTTATAGAAAATAATTTTCTACACACTTCTACTTTTTGCACAAGATTTACTTAAGGCCTGGGGCTCAATTCTCGTTCTGTGAAACTGTGATATGAAAAAGTTTTTGTATAGCAAAGGGTATAGTAGCACCACATGATATAACACACAAGAACTTTTCATTTCATAGTTTCATAAAACGAGAATTGATACCCTGGATACAAGATTAGATTTGGTCGTTCGATCTATCCACCAAAAATCGTGTGTGCTTAAAGTCTGATAGAGTGTATCAAAAGTGAGATTTTATTGACAGGTCTCTACAATTTGGTTAACGTTATGAAAATTTTCATAAAATGATAATTTCTATGCGATCAAAGACGTATTTTGTAATGTTTCTATATAAAGGACTGATGCCATTCACCCTTATTCTGTTTGGTGACGTCAACATCGTCGTTGATTTTGAGGCAATATCACTTTAACACAACATCAATACTAATTTGGTATTCCCTAAAAGTCTTATGACGATGTTGCCTGTTTGTCGATAATGTAAATAAAATAAAAAACACATATCTAATATCTGAATCTTTTTTTAAAATTGTTGCCATAAAAATAAAAATTTTCTGAAAAAAATAAAAGATTTTATTAAATTTAAATCGAAATAAATTTATAACAAAATGTCCTTTAAATTAGTAGAAACGGAGCCTCTGCGAAAACCTCTGGCAAGTGTTGGATTTTTAACCAACTCTTCCACTAATTTTTCAAATTGACTTAAGTTTGTAATTTTATTTTGTCCATTTTTTACTTTATTTGCACTTTTTTCTATTATATTTTTTTATTAGCCAAGCCCGGCGCGCTTAATTAATAATAATAAAAATGCATTCTGAATTTTAATTGAATATCAAGTGCAAGAAGCTAAAAATTATAACTTTCTTTTTAAGGGCTTGGCACTGCCCACTTTTCTAATCACGAAACTGTGTAGTCATGACAGTCATGATATGTGTGCAGTTTCAGAAAAATCGGGCCAGTGCAAGTACCTCAATATTATAACTTTTTTATGGGCGTGGCCCGCCCGTATATATAGTCATGACAGGTCAGGTTTCAGAAAAGTCGGTCAAGTGGAAGTAGCTAAAAATTGTAACTTATTTTTTATTGGCGTAGCGCTGCCCATTTTTTACTACCCATAAACACTCCCTGGAATGTGTACAACAACTTACCAAAGTTTGAGTCCGATCGGCTTTACGGTTTCGGAGTCTATAGCTAACACACACACACATACAGATTCTCTCTTTTATATATGTAAATTTTTAATTTCTTTATAATTTTTTTAATTTTTGTTTGTATACAAGGCGACACCAAAATCACAAACGACAATATCAACGGCAACATCAACATAAAATTTTTTTACAAAATACCAAACATGTGTTGACAGTCATCGATAAATGACAATACTGCCAACGAGAAAACGGATTTGCAACAAACGATAAAAAAAAACGACGTCGTCAAACAGAATAAGGGTAAATATCTTTTATTTATTGAAAATAAACAAAACAAAAACAAAACGTATGAAAAACGACTTTGTGGGATAGTGTGTCACCTGAAACAGATTTTGTTGTGCTTTTTTAAGTGGGAAAGAATTACATATATCAGATTTTTCAGTGGATAAATCGTACGATTTAATTGTGTTGCATATACATACGTATTTTAAAAAAAAAAAGTTTTTTTTTTGTTTTGGACAAAGCCTCAAGTCTGTCATGACAATACATACATACTTTATTTTATTTGTATAAAATCATTTATAATTTCTACTTACCATCATCATCTTCATCTTCTGGGTTATCAAGTAGAGGTGTAAAAGCATAACGTTGATTATTATTTGTAGGGCGCCACAAGATCATTATAACCAGTAATAAAACCGAAAAAAGAATATGCCAAAACGCTGTATCAATCCAAATATTACGCCAGCCCTTTTATAAAATATAATTTTTTAATAAAAATAAACAAAAATATTCTTTCAACTTTTAAAACTTACTGGAGTGCAATTTTCAGCTTTACGTAAACGCAAAGCATACAGCATAAAGATTACTGAAGCAATTACAGAAAAAATTAAAGTGTTGGTAAAATGTCTATACAGCGATAGTTTAACCATATTTCTGCAAAAATAAACCAATAATATAAAATAATAATATTAACTTGTAAAACTATTAGGAGCTTTTATGTCATTTAATCTTTAAACAAACCTTCTTAAACGCAAAGTTCTAGTAGTTTGAACTAATGAAGTAAATATCCACCAACATATGCCTGTATCTAAAACAGCTAGTGGTATACTGGCTACTAAAAGCTCATTTTGTATGTCTGGTTTATTACGCATTACTCGCAAATAGCTTTCAACACAAGCCAAAAGGAAATACAAAGCTCCGACTCCCACCACACGATGCAACATGGGACCCAAACGAGGCCTATTTAAAATAAATATGTTAACAACAAATATTTAATTAATTTACTTTATTTGCACTTACTTGACAATACCAAACCCTAAACTCATAATGATTACTAACATACGAGCTAAAGTTCTTTTGGCACACGACACAAACTCCGCTGTGAGCTCTGCACCAGGCACAGAAACCCCATTAGTATTAACTGAATGATACTCAGCATAAAAAAAAGCTTTCTCCAACATGCCCAATAATATAACGCCCCCAATCCAAAATTGTATACGCAATAAATCGCGCCACTGCAAAAATGACACCACTAGCCAGATGATACCAAAGATGACATACACAAAACACATTATGCCATAGAACTTAAAAGTTATAAATTTCTACAAATTACTTGTACGTGATATTACAAATATTAAAAAATTACCAGCAAAAATGGATAATCTGTAGCTGATATGTACCCGTATGGACCCAACATTTCAATATGTACTGGTGCTGAGTATTCAACCTGAGCCTGTTTTGCTTCAATAGTTATGGATATTTCATAAATACCATCATGTTCTACAGTATAAAATACTTTGTTTGTTGGCTAGAATTTTTAAAGGTTATATACAAATTTAAAAAATGAACATAACATTGTACATATAATACAAAATTTAAAAGAAAACTACTATTTAAAAGTAAATAAAAATTGTAAAGAGCAAAAGGAATCACCAAACTTTCATTCTCTTCATTTCTTCCCAGAGCAGCAATATTTAAAAGGCAATCATACCCTCTTGCTTTATATTTCGAATAAAATTAAGTTATTCGGGATTTGCCATTGAAGCGCTGTTGTGTATTCATTGATAACAATAGTCTCATCTTATCTTATATAATAATAGGCAGTATATTTTTTGTAACACAAAGTATACATCCGTTTTATATGAAAAATATATAATATGAAAAGAATTTTCTCGCTTATGTGCAGAATCCGATTAAAATTGGTTCGGTATTATATATATATGCGATTTTCCAGCACTCTCCTGAACATATATATAAAAATCTTTAAGCCTGTTTCGATGTCAATAAAATTTTTTACAAAATTTTACAAAAAAATGCTACGAGTACTATGTAAATGTGTAGTTTATACAAATAAGAGTGTAATAAAAATTTAATCAAATAACAGAGACTTCGACAAATAAATTTGATTCGTATAGCCGACCTTGAGCCGTATCCCTTTATTCTATAACAAACAGCGACTTTGCCAACTAAAATTTATCTACTTAGCCGTCCCACGGCCGAACTCTAGGATTTCCTCCTCTCAGATATAACAAACAAAAAGAAAAATTTTGTTGAATGTTTCTATTAAACTTAACTTTTTTTATTTGATGATGCGTTGGAAAACCAGATTTAAGCGACTTTTTTCATTAAATTTTCGATAAGATATTTGAAAAAATAATTTTAACATAGCAATAGTATTAGGATTATTATCAAAATATGGGTGATTCATATTACTACAAAAATTAAATAAATCTTTGATATACAGTTTTGGAACAAAAGAAAATGAAAAAATTTAACGATTAATACAACAAAACGTTAGATAAAAAAATACTTACAGAAAATGGATGTTTTGAATTTTTTAAATTATCAGCTGGTGACTTGGCAGTTAAAGTCATAGTATTTACTTTACTCTGTAGATTTGTTACCGTTGTAGATTTTAAAGGGTTAGTCGATGTGTCACCATCATTGTTTACATCCAAAACAGTTATATGATTTGGACATGTAGTGTCAATATGATTTTTTATCTCCAATAGCGAAGACTGATTCTGAGCTCTTTGTTGATTATCAAAATCAATATAAGCTTTTTGAAGCTGAAATCGAAATTTTTACGATATATGTACTAATAAAAATTATTTATTTTGTTTGAACTTACATCTGGAGCATCAAACCAACATTGTCGTTCCACCAGTACCCATGATATACGAATATCAAAACTTTTTTCATTAGTTTGACATTCAGCTGTTCACAAAAAGAAGCAACACGGAGAAAAGTTAAATCGATATTTACTTGACATCAACATCCCTTACGAGACAAAACTACATACAAAAACAATTAGGTAAAACAAAACTTACTTTTTACATATATTTTAGTGTTGGCCAATAAAGGTCTCATTTCTCGTTCGGTTACTAAACTCTAAAAAGATACAATTCATTTAAATATTAAAAAAGGGATATATGTTTTTATTGTTTTACCGGTGTTAATATAAAATCTGTTATACCGGGATCCGATATTCCAACAACCATTTGTAGTCTCGCCCACGTTATCAACGCCACGCAAGAAAAAATTCTTTGAAATTTTTCTTTCAATTTTATCATTTTTCCTTTGTTTCGTTTATTGTATTTACACTAAATACTTTTTTGGATTTAAATTTTTTTTAATTCCCGAAGAATTAAACAATTTATATACTTTTTCGTAGCAAATTTACTTCTTTAGCAAATACATATTATTTTTGCTGATATTTTCAATATTTTTCTACTTATTCTAAATTTTCAGAATGACAGTTATTGTTAAGAACAATAATGCTAAAAAAGAGTTTTTTGAAATAAAGAATTTCAGCGATTTTTTAACTAAAAAAAACGATATTAAGTATGTATATTAAACAGCCAATGCCTGTTAACTTATCAAGGTATATTAATATACATACCTTGAGAAATATAATTTCTTACAAATTTCTGACTTTAATAAGGCCCCTTTTACAATGTCGAAATTGGAAGGCAGACATTTTTCTCATTATCTTTTGAACATTCTTAAAGCTTTTTCAATAAACAAATAAACATTGAAAAATGGTTTTAATTAGTGTACACTCATGGTGTAATTATAAAAGGTGATAGCGTCTCTCTTTTTTTTATGGAATTTAACAATTTCCGGAATTATAACCACTTTTTTTAAATATGAAGTTTGACATACTCCAGAACCCAAAGTACACTTATACAGGTGGCGGTGCCAGCCTAGCTGATTATTTTTTTGTGCATCAATGTTGTCAAATTCTATATATAAAAAATACATTTCAGTGCCAAGAATTGTCAAACTCCATATAAAGACCATGTAATTACACCATGTGTTTGATATGAAAAAGTCAAAACCGTATTTTTTAAGATACGAGGTTGAGAAAGTAAGGCATCGATATGGAGTTTGACATTAATATGGAAAAGATGTCAATTTCTCTACAAATTAATCAATAAAAAATAATGTTAATTTCTCTTTTTCAAACAAAATACCAAAAACTAGTGATCTTCTCACGCTTAAACTTTAATATATTATGTACTCAACTGTCAAATTATTATATATATCTATATATATATATATTTATATTAAATTTAAATAGTTATTTTTTTCAAATTCTGGTGGGTCATTGCACCACCCCAGAATGGTCTAGTTACGTCAAAAGGACTAATGAGAGGATGTTTTATTGTTATATCATTTATAAAATATATATAACTTCTATTAAAAAAAATAATGTTTTTAAATATATTATTTATATATTTATCTTAAGATAAAACTAAATTATTATTTATTTGAAATCCTTATTGATCTGTTTTCAAAAATTGTTATTTATATTTGCTAAGTTTTATTTTTTTTTCTTGAACTGTTATATATATATGTATATAATTTTGAATAAAAACGTTATATATTTGTGCAAAATTAATTCAATAATCATTTTAAATGAGAAATAAATTTTTAAATACCTGTTGAGTTTTTTTAATGGCTTTTTTTCAATATTTGGCCCCTTTCGCATTAGGCAACTTTAATTGCGCAAGTATAATTTTAAGTTTTATTTATTTTCTTTTGAAATTGCTTTTATGTTCACATTGAGCAAGTTTAATTTGCTTATGCTCGAATATATCATTTTTAAATATTTGATTCACTTATGAACAAATAAAATTTTCACACACACAAAATTACTCAACACACCGAAGAAGAAATAAAAGACAATGTCAAAAACAAATAAATATTCCAAGACAAGAATGACAGCAGAAGCAGAATTGCCAAGTACAAGCAAGTCTGTACTCAAATCTCGGCAATTCTTTCCCCTTCACACCGACCTTTCCTTCACACCCACAAACACAAGACTTGCGCAATTATAGTTGCCTAATGCGAAAGGAGCCTTTGTGTTTTAAAATTTTAAAGTTGACAACCTCGTCGCTAAAACAACTACAAAGTGAAAAAATACAACGTGTATTTTGTTAGTGTAAACTAACTTGAACTGTCAAAAAGTTGTTTACGAAATCAAAAATAAAAAACACGTTTGTTTACATATACATAATAATTTGTATAAAATAAAATATTAAAAAGGTGGAATTAAAAAAAAATTACAAGAACCAGATGATGAACCATGATACTTGGCAACAGGATAAGTACGAGATTCACGGCAAGAAACTAGAGCATCATCTGATGTTCCGTGAGGACACTTGCAGACAGCCAAATGAGCTTTTGGCTCACATTCTGCTCCGGAACCACATTTACCTACGCATGGATTAATACATTGGTAATTAATACAAGTCTTATTATCATGACATTAACCATTGCTAAGGCATTCACCCTCAAAACCATAGAAACAAGCTGGTCTACCAGCTGGACAATCCGAATCACCATAACATTCTGGGCGACATTCAGTATATGGACTACCAATGTAACCCTTAGGACATTCACAAACGGCACGATCATTATTTACTGTGTTGCATGTAGCTCCAGTACCACACTGTTGACAAGCGGGTGCGCACTTAATGTTCGGCATTCATCATTAAAGTTTTCCTGTTTCCAACATTAAGAATGCTAGAATGCAGGAAATGATCCGTACATATACGGTCTGTTGCAGAGAAATTCACTCCACAAATTTCGCTCCACCTATTTCTGGTGGCTTGATCTCTGTGCACATAGAACAAAGTTCCATTGCCCTTCAAATATTTCGTTTTGCACAAAGAGCACACACTCATTATTCACAAATAAAAATACTCTGTTTTATTTAATTTAATTTTTTTAGCGTTTTATTAAATTTTTCACAATTCACAATTTTTTTATCTCTTGTTTTACAATTTTTAATAGAATTTGCACAATTTTTCATAATTTAAAAAATTTTTCAACTAATGGCGCTCACAAATGTAAAAAATAAAAAAGTAGAAGCACACATAAAAACAAACAAAATTTGACATTTCAATATTAAAAAGAGTGCTCAGCTGATAAACAGCTGCTTTAATAACTTCACCTGATAATGAATTCGCCTAGTTGACAACGATGCCTGAACTATTCAATACAAATATATATTTAAAACACTTCCGGTAGTTAAATGGCTAGATGATCCGGGTACACTCAGCCAATAGGGCGAGACTAATCACTCAATTCTCGTTCTGTGAACAAGTGAAATGTAAAGTTTTCGCGAGTTATATCATATGGTAACATAATACAACCCTACAAGAACAGTGACAGTAATTTGACCGGTCATATGACTGTCACTGGGATGGATATATCGGTCAAAAGTTTCTATCAAGTTATTAAGGGCAAAATGAAAAAATTGATGGAAACTTTTGTGTACGTGTGATCTTGTATCTCCCTTTTACTTATGAGTTATATCGACTATTGAACATATATTTGAACTGCTCACTCCACTGCTGTTTGCTAATCAGCAATGATGTAAATATCAGTCACACTTGACTAATCACACCTGATATATATACCAGTCATAGTTGACAAATCATACTTGATGAATATACTGGTCAAAGCTGACGGGTATACATATTTTAATAAAACACAATTTTAATTTTTTTAAATTAATTTTTATATTTTATATTAAGTAATAATATTATTTAATCGCCGATGATTCCGGGCGGCTCATTTAAATCCTTGTGCATGTTAAAGGCGTCCTTTGTATTACGGCTTGGATTACTAAAAAATTGAAAATTATGAAAATGTGGATAAACATAAATAAATATAATTCTGATACTTCTTTTACTTACCGTTTCTTGTGTATTTTCTGCAAAGACTCATCAAAAAATCCCAATTATTGAAAAACTATTTTAAGATATATTTATTATTTAAATGTAAAAAATTTAACACTTTTTTACAAACATTTTTTGTTTTGAACGTCAAGAATTCAACACAGCTTAGCTGTCTCACTCTCGCTTATGCATTTTTTTCGGTAACAGCAATTCAATATAAAATTGTTGCAAATGTGTTAGTAAAAATAGTTTGTGTGTGTTAGTTTCAGTCATTCATTTCTTGTAGGGAAGTAATTATTTATTGTAGAAAAAAATATTAAATTGACAGCTGCAGAAATATTGTTAAAAAATATATTTAAGTCTGATATATTGTATCAAGGCGAATATATTATATATAATGAATTCGCCTTGTATTGTATATTAAAAAAATCAGTTGATTGGTTACGAGTACCTTATTAATATAGCCTGAACTATTTTTTTGTCCCAAAATATGTTAAACTCCATATATAAAAAAAAGATTTTAGTGTAAAGAATTGTCCAACTACATATGAAACAAAGCGACTTAGTTTTGTACGTCAGTATTGTTACCTTATGTCAATACACCATGCAGCTAACTCAGGGTACAAGCATCTGCGAACTCGACAGAAATTGCTGTCATTTATTAATGTCAAACTTCATATGAAGAATTATTAAGTCATCAGTTTGTGTCACATACTATTATCAAATTCTGTGGTTTGTGTTATGGATACCTTATTAAGAGTACCCTTAGCTGATTGACATAACCAAAGCATATTCCAAATATAAAAATAAAAAAAGGAAAATGTTGCGAAAGGTAAGGTTTTCCGCAATATATTTAAAATTTTTTAATAAATAATTTCTCTGAAATATTGTAGCTTAATCCTTTGTTTAAGCAAGTGGTACAGCAAACTAATTTAGCAAGAAATATTAACATAACATCGGTGCTGACAGCCAGTGTATACGAACCAGATTATTTAGAGGTATTAACAAACTGTTCTACATCAAACTATTTTAATAAACTGGTGTTTGCTTTTTTTATTAGTCTCTCAAACCAAAATATCCTCAGTATGAAAGTTTAAATGTACAAATTAAAGGATATGATTATCCCATATTGGAAAGTTATCAACGTTATTTGCACTGCATAGCAGAGTATTTGGATATCGATGTCGTTGATTGGTAAGACTTTATTTTTTCTTGATAACAAAATGTAGTTTTTTATGTAATTCTTCAAGAAATTCATACATTTTTAAACAAAATATATCTCTAATAAATTGAGGTATATAAATCTTCAATGTTCCTAATTATACCCTTCACTCAGTGAAAAAGGGTTGTCATTCCGTGTGAAATTTCTACAATTTTCATTTCCGACCCCATAAAGTATATATTTTCTGAAAGCTTATGAATAGGGGAGCCGATTAATCTCTGTCGGTGTGTCCGTCCGTCCGTATGTTGAAATCAACTTTTTGAAGCCCCTGAAATCGCTTGGACCCGTGTGAGGTATTAAAATATCAGAAATATTCGGGAGTAGATCGGTATTGAAAATCAGAAACATCGGTATATAAACAACTGAGATATGAGCAAAAACCCACGACCACCTCGCTTTTTTTTCACAAAAACAACAACAACATGCATACATACAAACGTGTATACTGGTTAGAGTAAACGTGGCATCGAATCCCAGCTGAGCCAAAAAATTTTTTTTTATTTTTATATTTTTGTTTATTTAATATATTATTTATATTTTTATTATTTTTTTTTTAATTTTTTTTTAAATTTTTTTTTATTTTGTATTTATTATTTATATTTTAATTATTTTTTAAAATTTTTTTTATTCATTTTTTTTTTAACATACATACGTTAATTTTTAATTTTACAATGGGATGTTTTTATAAATGTATGTTTTTTATATGTATGTACGTATTTCATATGAGATGAATGGTGATACAAACTACTGCTATTGCATGACTACACGTTGTGAAGGGAATATAAGATTCGGCACGGCCGAATATAGCACTCTTGTTTTTATTAAATTTATAAAAAAATATATTTTTTAGTTATTTTAAAAAATAAAAACTACTGCAAGAACATATCGAGGAGCTGTTTTATCAATTTTTGCTATTATTTGCCTCCATTTTATAAATTAACTTAATAAAGCATTTCTTAGACTTATACATACATATATTCCTTAGTCCATCACAGCTAAGATCGATGCTTATTAGTTTACAGGTTTAAGACTTACATCTAAAAGTAGAAAATGAAAACATCATTTTCAATCTCAAAATAGTCTTTAGATAAAAAAAAAATTGCAAGTGGAAAAAGTACATTATTTGAGTTTTTTTTAAACTTAATAGTGTTAAAGGGTTAACTCTTTATGACTTCGATAATTGTAATACAATTCATAATTAATAATTTCTAAAACAATTCATGTAAACAAACGTAATCAACTCATAAAACATCGGAAGCTTTTCACCAAATATGCACGAGTTCTATGCACTTATTAGAATGGAGTGAAGTTCAATAATATATTCATGTAAACACATGATCTTCATGGACACCATAATGATAAAATTATTAGGGGTTTGTCACCTAAATTTAATCACTTCGTCAGCAGTTGAACTTCTGCAATACAATCAGTTTTTTTTTACTGGTACCGATCAATTTATTTATTTTTAATCTTTGTAATAGATAATAATTTATTTTTTAAATAATTTTTAATAAATTTATTATTCATACAAATTTTTATAATAGCTGTTTTGAAAATATTATATTGACTTAATAAAATTTAACTATGTTGCACCTCTAAACTCCCATAGAAATAATCATCTACTTTATCTCTCTTAGCTATGCTTTACCCCCTCAAAACATGACCGTTCAAAGGCTTAAACCGAATTCTACAGTTGTCGATTCAGAATATCGTTTAACTGTTTACGAACGCAACATACAGCTACAAGACATGGATGTTCCAATGTATCCCATGTTCTTAAGAATTGCACAAGAGGCATTGCCTGAAGGCGTACAACTTACCGTACAGGAGCATACTGATGAATGTGAAGAAAGACGTTACGTACCAGACAAAGATCTAATGGAACTCAAGGCTGAATTGGAAAAAATGCAAAGTAGCCATACAAAAAAATAAGTCTTAAATTGAAATTAATTTATTAAAATAATATAATTTATTAATAATAAAAAATAACGAATAAATTTAATAAATTATAGATAAAATTGTTGTACTATCTAAATATTGCTAGGATTTCTATTTTTATAAAATCACTTGAATTATTGTGTATACAAATTCTTTTACATAGAAATATGTATCTAAAACTGTTATTAATCTTAAAATAATAAAAATTTAACTAAATATTATTTTTGTATAAAACTTTCTAAACGGTCAAATCTTATTTGTGTCATAGATATTTTCAAACAAATAATTTGGAAGACAATTGCAATAGTAAAAGTAGGTTTGTGGGAATCTATAAATAGGTTAAATTAGTATGTAGAATGTAATAGAAGTTAGACTACACCAAAATGTACTACTTTTATGGATGAAGTTGTTGTGTTGGGAGTTGAGGTGGTGTTGATAGTTGTTGTGTTAGTTTTGTTAATTATTTGTTGGTGTTCTTCTCTAATATTAATTATATTTTCGGTTCTTTGTGGTGGTTCTGCTAAAAATGTACAATATTTGTTTGTAGTTAATAATATAATAATACGTTATCTTTGTTGACATCACTTATGGTTATCTACCTGTTGGTAAGGGATTAAAATCCTTCAAATAATCATCGTTTGGATGACAAAGTGGTAAGCTATCTTGTAGTTCTTTTTTGGGATTAGTAAAGTTGCGTGGCGGAGGTCTAGCGTAACCATTACGTTTAATGAGAAGCTTTTCTTTTCGGGGTATTTCCTGAAATAAAAAATTATTTAAGTTTTTTTTTTTTTAATTTGTTATTGTAAAAACATTTAGGACGTTGCCATAAATTAAGTTCACTGAAAATTGTATTTTTGTTACTCTAAAATTTTTTTCAAAGAATTATCAACATTAATTAAAAATTATTTGTATGAAGTATGTTAAAAATGGTTGTACATTTAGAAATTTTCCTTTAAAATAGAAAAATTGGTCAAATTATGCTAATAATTTGCATGTCATTAACTAAATTGTAACATATTATGAACAATGTTCCGACGACGATTGGATCTACGTTCCAGAAAGGTCCGAGATCAACTCGGTCAAATATTGTCAACACAGCAACAGTTGTATCAGACGAAAGTTCTTTACACAAGTGAGCATAACATGCCAGCAGCACGTTTCTCTTAATAAGAGCCGGCACAAAACCTCCAATTACGATCCCACAAGTATATTTCCAAACTTTACCTTTAGGACATAATAGAACACCGATTTTTCAGAGGACATGTTCTATATGCTAGGAACTAAATATCTGTTCAGTGACCTTAGAAATAAAATTGTGGATATCAAAGATGCATGTTAATAGCATCCCATTGCCGCGTTTCAGGAAACGAAGCTGACAAGTGACTATAGGCTTTCATCTTCCACCGAGTACAACATCTTTTAGAAGAATAGGAAGATCATAGTGGTCGTCTTGTAATCATCTTCAGTAGAAACGTCAACTACTAGCTAGTCTCACCACTCGTAACCGACCTATTCCAGGAAGCTATGATTTACAGCATAGAATTCAGTTATCATCCAAGCATATCTCATCTCTTGCAAGCGGATAACATGATATTACTTGGCGATTTCCAACTACCTAACGATTTTTGCGGTAAACTCATTGCAGACCAGATAGATGAATCGGTATTTGCTGCCATTAATGAAAGCTTTTCCACAAGAATAAAAGCTAGGTGTTCAAGCTCCCTAGACACCACCATTGTGTCAGTTGCTTTTTGCTTACACCCACTGGCAGGCTTAAACAACACTTAGCCCGGATCACATTTCCATTTTGAACACTGCGAAAAAGCCACAATTTTGTGAATCCCGTTATGCCGACTGATAAGGTTTCACAAAATTTCAAAGACGATTTCCTTCATGCTGCTAACCCAGCTAATGAGCGAGTAGAACAGCTGAGGGCTGAAATCACAGAACTCGTTAATAAGCACCGCCGTAAAATGGTTATACTACAGACACTTAGAAGCTCTGGTCTACATTATTAAGTTTATGTGGTACTACGCATAATATGAACCTCGCAACTATAGCGATTAACGATTCTGAGCTTAAAGATGCTAAAAAGTGCGCGACTTAATTCTGCAAGGAAGGAGGGTGAACCTCCCTTGCAGAAGCACACCTCTGGACCTTTTTAAGAAGCTTCCTACGACACAAAACATCCATATATCAGAATGGGTCTTACAACTGTAGTGTAAATCCGATTTACTAGATACTATTATTTGTAAGCCAAAAACTCTTACGTATGAAGTTCCTGCATGTTCAGTAGGTATTTAGGCCTTTGATTGTGTTCTTCCCAAAAAAAAAAAAAAATAATAAATATTGATTGTAAAGTTTTTTTTTCCTCTTGAATAGATATAGAAAATGGCTTTGTATCTCAAATATTTTCCATGTTACAACATTTTATGGTTCTCCTTTAAAAACGTAGTTATTTTTTTAAGGTATCATTAATTAAAAAAATTAAATAAAAAAAATAATGATATTAAAGCAAGTACGATTTTAATTTATTTTAAAAATATCGTTAACTCATTACGCTAAAGATAAAATTTTTCCTTTTCTATGTTAAAGGTTGCTTCTCCTAAGTATCTCAACACCCAATACAGCTTAAAAATTCAAAATACACTAAACGTATTTAATTTTAAATTTTATATTTTTAAAATTTTTGTTATTAAGAGAATATTGCTATCACTTACCGGTACTACAGCCACCTGGACAGTGTCCGAAAACTTGACTTTATTCTTTTCACCACTGGGATGTTTACCACCATCTTTAACGTTGCCATTCAAACCACTATTACCGCTCAACACTGAAGTATTGCTGCTATTTTGAGTCGCTGATCCATTCGAAAGTATAGAAGCAGTTGGTTTTTTGCTCAGTAAAACCTTTTGATATTCTTCATTTGATATACTATATGGAGCAAGTGAAGTTGTACCTGTTGAGGGAATATTTCCTGAAACAAGAGGATGTTGGAAGAATTTTGGCTGATAAGAATTAATAGGCACTACTGGCGCTGGTGGCTGTTGATAGGTACGTTGTGTTGCTGTGATTGCACGGGGATGACTTATTTTATTTAATGAGGCAAGACATGATGAAGCGGCTGTATTTAAAGACTGTGATACATTGTTATTTTGGATTGAGTGCATAGAGTCTGAATTAGTTTTAGCCGTTAAACTATTTGTATTAAGGTCGGGAACAAGAGTCAACTTTAATGGACGATTTTTAAGGGACACATTAAGATCCGTCCATTGTGGATTAGCATTAAATCCATTTGCATTAAGTTGATGTGTTGATGTTAAAGTTACATTTTTTAATGTCAAATTTGTCATGTTACTACTTAAGGCAGTTGATGCTGACATTGTTGTAGGATTAAGTTTAATTTGTTTTTTATCCGGCACTGGTGGAGGTGGAGGTCTACTCTTTTCTTGTTGCATAGAATTATCCATACGTAATTCTGATTTTGGTATGTTGATTTTAATCATTTCAGCATTAAAAACTTTTGACTTGAATGATGGCAACGGAGGCACATAGTTTTTTAGAAATTTTTGATGTTTCTGTTGTTGCTGTTGCAATTTACTTCGACTAGTGTTATCGGATACTGTCGATTGAGAGCAAGCCGATTCAGAACGAAATTCACTTGCTGTACTAACATTCTTATTGACTTTACCTTCTTCATGCAGTATAGCTGCAGCTTGACTAAAACAAGCTGCTGAAAATTCTGTTAGATTTGGATCAAGTTTAGTAATATTAAAGAGATCCATAAATAAGTCATAGTCCTCAATGTCTTGAGCCACTTCAAAGGCTTCTGCAAACAGGTTTCGCCTAGAAAAAATATTATAGTATTTCCATTTTTATAGATAAAGTATTACTACTGGCAGTTAGGTCTTACCTTAATAGAAAAAAGAAAAATCTTCTCTTTAAATCAAAGACCTGATCACTAAATTCATCTTTAGTTTCCTCCGTAAGTGAATCGGTGAAAGTTTTTAGGGCTCTTGCTAACAAATCAATACGCGCACGTCTTTGATCACCCTTATAAAATACGTGATTTGCAATTTTATGTAGAGATATAAGACACATTGCGCCATAAGTTTCCCAATTTAAAGCGTTCAATAAATTCACCGCTCTTTCCAATTGATTAAGAGCTAAATACTTGTCCAGTATCACATCAGCTGTTAGACCAGAATTATGAATATCGCCACGCATGCCTGCACCAGCAAAGAAACGTAAACACCCTATTGGTCCTTGGTCATAGATAAGTAGAAGAAAACAGTCTGTGCCAGCATAATTATTTGAACTGTGACCGATTTCGGGTTTTCGACTAAAAGAAATTTGCAATAGTGTAGGTTGCGTTGCGAAATAGTGAGATAAATCCAAAATATTTGTTGGTGTCACATCTTCACTTTGCAGCTGATTGCTAATTGGCGTTAAAGCTAGATCAAAGCATTCAAATTGTGATCTAGTATTGGCGATCATTATCATGCTAGAGTCACTATGCCAGGAGCATTGAGTAGGAATCTTACAAAAAAATAAATAATTAACTCGAAATAAATGCATGTACATATGTATAAGTTTATGTTAAAGTTTAACTAACTTTATTTTTTGCGTTATTCATTGCATTCAATTATAAATATATGATATTATGTAATGTTGAGAGTTGCCAAATTCACATTGTTACATAATGGACCAATTCAAAGTGGTTGCATATCAGTCATATTTGTACTATTTCATATTATTTTATGCATGCATAAAATTTTTGTGAGTAATTTCCATAAAAAAAAAATAATATGACTTTACACATTTGTTTTCTATGTATAAGAAATTGTTTATGTTATACTGTTAACCATACTGTCTCTCAGAGAGAATTTCTTCGCTTCTCACCTCTCAGAGAGAATATTTTATATTTTCTTCTTTCCTGTATACATACAATATTTAACAGCGTCATCTCTTTGTCTTCTTTCTTGTATTAAATACATAATTTGTTAACAAAAGGTGTTCAAAGTCACTAGTCATATTAATATGAATTATATGACATAGTACAATATGAGAATCTACTTTGAATTGGCCCAATTAGTTTTATTCGATTTTAATTTCATTAGTCAAGTTTACATTAATTAAAGCTGGATTCACCCATAAAATTTTAGTTCAGAACAAATTTTTTTCATATTGAGTTTGATGTTTTACTTTTGAGAGAGAGAGAGATTATTTTGTTCAGAAAGATTTTTCTTGAATTGGTTTAATTTTAATTCTTGTTCAGAAGAAACTGAATTGGGATGCCACTTTTTCAATATTTACATGAAAATTGAATTTGGTTGCCACATCACACAGTGTCAGTACATTTATTATACAAAAATTGTTTTTGCCGAAAATTAACAATTAAAATGAAACTTAATGAAAATATTGCTCAAAAATTAATAGAAGAATTAAAAAAAACAGGAAAATAATGTTTGTATGACATGAGCAATAGTGCATACAAAAATAATTATTTAAAACAGGGGTTTTCTCACTGCGACTCATTTTATTTTCGATTTTTTTTATAAATTTCTTTTGCAAACAAATTGACTTTATGCACTTAATTAAAAATAATAATTTTAGTTTTCTTCTATCCGACATTTTCTTCACATATATTTAAATAAAATAATTTACATTTGTATTTATTTACATAGTTTGCTAGCGGTGCTGCCACTTTGTACAACTGTTTGCATTTTTATATTATATGGCAGCTTTGTTTTTTCGGACAAATTTTCTTAAATGGGTGAATCGTTCTGAAGAAAACTCTCAGTAAAAAATGTTATTCTCCGGAAAAAATTTTGTTCAGAACAAATGGGTGAATTCACCTTTAAGTTACATTTCACCTCTTTTTACATTTGTGTAACTTACTTTAGACTAATTCAGATTTTATTTTACAACTTTGGCAACCTTAAAATTATGAAAAAAAAATTCACACTTTGTAGCAGACCAAGGCGAATTTATTTATCAGGTGGTGGTAATTCTACAACAAATACAACATTAAAAAAACAACATTGTTTTTTATTGTTGCTCTCGACTGTCGATGTGTCAAAAACTACATGGTTTTTGTTTGTGTTTTTTTGCGCGGGAAGGAGTAATCTATGTAAACATAAATAATATTTGACAATGCAATCATCATTTTTGCAAATAAAAAAGTAGATCAGCTGCGTTGTCAACACCACCTGATAAATAAATTCGCCTTGTAGCAGACTTTTAAGGTGTTTATAAAACAACTATTTCTAAAATTTACATTGTTTGAAAAGTTCTCGATCTGGTATCACACTTTAAATATAAGGCACCTACAGTAAGTATACTACTATATAGTCAGTTGAAATAAAAGCATACATAAGTATGCCTTATGTATGCCTGTGCAACCAATATTGACTCTCTTGGTTGTCTAGAAGCTGAAAAAGATTGGTTTTCGTCTGTAGATTTATGGAATATATATTTCTAAAAAATTTTTGCTTATAACTTTACTAATTTGAGCCCAATTTATTCAAAATTTTTCACGATATCCTAGAGGCTTATTATATCTACAAATAGAAACAAAAATACCTATTAGTTATTCTATGGCTGAAAAATTTTAATTTTGGTGGTCAAAATATGGGAAAAACAGAGGCAGTCGCGTTTATTTGCTCATATCTCAGAAACTTATGGGACGATTGATACCATACACTGGTCTGAGAAACATGTGGTTGCTTCTAAAAGTTGATTTCAACCAACACACGGACAGATGGACAGACGGATTATGCTAAACCTATATATACCCTTTTACACTGTCGTGTGAAGAGATTAACAAATAACTTTAGGCATTAACTACGGCACACAGTGGCGCCTTTTGAACTTTTTCGTTGCAAAAATCATAGCTTTTGACCAAAAGAGATAATCAAAAAAATGTAAAAGGCATAGTTGATAGGATTCAATCTTGGATTCGAGAAATTAATTTTTGAAAATTTTAAAAGTAGCTCATCACGACTAGATTCCAGAAATAAATAGTATATGTCAAAGATTCAATCCTAACAGTTTTTATTTTATAACCTACTAAATAAATAAATAATAAAATAAAGACTTACAATATCAATTTGCGCCACACTTTTCGTTGTCTGCATAACTAAATCATGCAGGCATATATTACGATCCACACTACCCAAAAATAATTTTTCTTGATCGGGACTAAAGGCATATGTAGTAATCTGAGTACCAACAGGTACTGAAGACAAAAGACTCCTTTGCATTTTTCCCACAGCAAGCTCATAAGAACAAACTTCAGCAGAAATTTCACCTTTACGTGAAATCTTCTGCTCCAAAGTTATAATTTGATTTTCTGTAGATCGCAAAAAATCTACATGTAAAGGATCGTTTTCAGACCAACAATAAGCAAAAAAATCCAATTGATTGCTAAAATGATAGAAAAACATAACAATTTAAATTTTTGGTCCATCATCACCATTACATACCCTTTCAGTTTGAATACGTGTATATTCGCACGATCTTGATCTCTCATTGTTGGTCGCCAGGGAAACACCTCATTTTGTGATGATTTCGTCCATATAACGAACATATCAAATGTACTATTAACGCTAAAACGACGGGCTATTTTACGTTCAGCTGCTCCCGGAATAATAGCATGAAACATTTTTGGTTCCATTTGGGAAATTTTCTCAGGACCTTGTGATCGACAATTGGGCTTCTGCAGATAAACAACTGTCACTTGGTTTGTGTTGTAGGCCAACACAATATGGGAACGTGTAAAAAAAGCTGCATATATAAATCAACATAAATAAAAACATTTAATCTAATGGAATTTATTGTTATTAAATAAACAATGTAAAATGCAAAAAACAAATATGTTGTAGCAAAAAAAAAAAAGATTTATATTTTCAGACAATGTTCCAGAAAAAACTTCAAGACAGTAATTAAATTGTGACATTAATAAAGAGTGAGCCAACCGTTGTCTAACTAAAATAAAGTAAATTTTTATTTGTGAAGGAATTAATGTGGTTATCAAATTTTAGATCATAATCAATTATAACACACTTTAACTCATTAACATATTGGATTATTCTTCCATTAAAATACAAATTTGAATATGAGTAAAGATTCAACACTCTAAAGTAAATAGCTTTGGTTTTATCAGGATTTATTTCAATATGTTTTAAGTACATTGATTATTAAGAAATATTTGCAAGTAGTAACGTAGTTTTATACAAAATGATAATAAAATCAGCAAATATAAATAATTGACAAAAGTCATTACTAATGCGTGATATGAAATCATTTAAATATAACTGAAATAGCATAGGTCCTAACACAGAGCCATGGCGCACGCCAGATGTAACACTAACAGTAGTTGAATTAACATTACCAATTAAGACAAATTGAGATCTTTCGCAGATATGCGTACATTAATCTACATGCAGCAGATAAAAATTTAATTTTATTAAAAGGTTTTCTCACCAAAAAAACGTAGTCAACTCAATCAAATGCTTTCGTACGATCTAGTGATACCATTATACAATCAAACTGTTTATAAAGATTATGCCCTATAGAATCAGTCAAAGAAAGCAGGAGTGAAGTCGTATTTTAATTGCGGCGAAAGGCATATTAATTTGTGTTAGATATAGAGCCAAAATAAGATATAATTTGAAATTTCCTTATATTTTCGACTATTTTAGAGATGGCGGGTAAGATAGTTATTGGTCTTATCATTATTATAGTTGCCACTTTTCGGAATAGGAATTACCCTATATATCTATGAAGCGAATGCGTGACATGTGGAAGATTGATTGATTAATTTCAACAAAAACACTGACATAGCTCAATCGATTCACCTATACACAAGCTTACAGAAAATATACACTTGGGTTCGAAAATGAATACTGTATAAATTACAAAAGTTATGTCAGGTAATAAAATAATAATATAAGGTACTAAGCAAACTATAAACTTACCATCGGTTATAGTGTCAGCAGCTAGTTTACCCACTAAATATTTTTCATACACCATGCGAGAAATATCACCCGTAAACATATCGATGCAAATATGAGCGATAATACCGTTAGCAAAGAGCAGCAAAACCTGTGAACCATCTGTCCAATGTATGTGCACAACTTTAGAAGAACGAATAAGTTCCTCTAAATGTTTAAGATTATCTTTCAGTCTGCCAATGCGAGATTTACGGGAATTCTTTAAAACCGTCAGACCATTGCGCCTATCCGTATAGTCACGTTTAGCCTCAGCACAGGTATCCACGAGCATGCGTTGTAACTCGCGATTACGTGTATAGCGAAAAGCACCATAATCGGTGTGTTTAATACGCACATCTTCGCGGGTTGTCCAAAAATGACACTCACTTAATAAATTTAACATATTGCTGTAGTTTAGTATCACGTGTATATACAAAACTTCATTATTATTTGTATTCTTTATTGCAGGTAACACATTTCTAAATTTCGTTTTTGTATATTCTTTTCTTTTAAACGTTGCAAAATATAATTTATGCTTAAACAACGGCTTTTAATATTATAAGAATTTATGTTTTCCTGTACAATTAGTATATTTAAACGTATGTACATATACATTTATTTTCACTTCTCTACATGTATGTGTAATAATCTATCAACAATTTTCTGAGCTCCATAGCAAGCTAAAGCCTTACAAGTTTCTTTAGTTGAAGTGGTCATCAATCCTCTAGTTTCAAGAAAAACAATTAAATTCACACTACAAAACCTCGCCCACCTTTACACTTGACCAATATATCTATTTACAAAACCTAAACGATTGTTGGCTTGTGCTTCTGCGCAATGGAATTTTTTTGTTTTTTTTTATTATACATATGTAAATTTTTCAATTAGATTTTTGTGTATGTGTTTGTAACTCAACAATTAATCATTTATATACATTGCATTTTTGAACACGTTTACGAAAATATTAGGATTTTTTAATAAAACGTATTAAGTTTGATTTTATTCCATAATATTTGTAAAATTTTAACAAAGATTTAATATATTACGGTAGGCAATCGCAAATCAATTCTATTTAATAACAAAACAATAAGCGGCAATTACACTACCACACACTACTAACGATAACCAGAGGTGGAATATTCAATTGTAAATAAAATGGATATTAGGCCTTTGCACACAGAAAAATTTTTGAAGACATAATTTTTGTTGACATATTTTCTTGACATGATATACACATGCCAGGAACCACGGTGTTGTCACATAAGGTGTCAGCGCAGACGGATAAAATTTCTCGTCTATTTTTATACCCTTCACACAAAAGTGAATAAGGGTTTATATAGATTCGTCATTCCGTGAGAAATTTCTACAATTTTCATTTCCGAGCTCATAAAGTATATATTTTCTGAAAAATTATGAGTTGATTTAACCATATCCGTCTGTCCGTTTGTGTGTTAAAATCAACTTTTAGAAGCCCCCTGACATCGTGAGGCTTTAGAAATATTCGGAAGCAGATCGGTATTGAAAATCAGAAAAATCGTTACATCAAAAACTGAGACATAAGGAAAAAACCACGACCACCTCGTTTTTTCCCAACAACAACATGCAACACATACATACAAACGGGGTATACTGGTCAATGTTCACTCTGACATCAAATCCCAGCTGAGCCAAAAAACAACTTTTTTTATTTATTTTTTTTGTTATTTTTTTTAATAAGGTTTGTTTGTTATTGAAAATTGGCTAAATCGGTGTATAAGAAAGAGAGTTATAGCTTGTAATGCCAGAGTAGGACATAAAAACAATGTCCTTCCTACATTAAAAAAAATGCGATTGTGTCTTAACGCATTGACAAAGAGCGATACAACTTCGTAAAGGAGGTATCATGCTAACACAATAAGACCCACTATGCTTGGGAGCCAATTTTGCAACAAATTTGTTAACAGCCTTCGATAGTGAGTGCTGTCGCACTAAAACGTGATCTCCTATCTGGGGCTGCCACTGGCGATGACATAAATTGTAATGATATATTTGTTTCTGTGATGATTTTACTATATTTTATCTGACTATTTCAAAGACCTCTGACAGCTCTTTAGCCCGTAACTCTGGTGGTACGTTTCGGGCACCCGTGCTTATGGTCACCTTATCGTGTAGCGCTTGCGGCACCTACGGTGTATACCCGTAGGTGCTATTCTTTATGGCCAACATAATCTCGGGCAGTAGGTAATCTGAGGTGTTGTGATTCTGTTGGGAGTCTCGATAGTGTGATTGGCCCTTCTGTGGGTTTATTTGGCATGTAAGTATAAGGCGGAGAATTGTTGTCGAATTCCCACTTCTTCTAAGTAAATTCTGAGAATACGAAAAGTAAATACCGCACTATTGTCGGCATGTAGTACTTTTGGTACCATATAGCGAACGGTTATCTCTTGACACTCTGGTAGCCACCTGCGAGTTAATTTCTCGGCCGATGCCTCGACAAAGTTGCCCGTTCACAATCAAATAATCGGCAAATTCATTCCGGTTTTGTTTTACGGCTGCTATCCTATTCTGGTACCATTTACAGGTGGTTTTAGGAGGAGTTTGTGTCAATTTCAATTGTTCTACTGGTGGTCTCTCTAATGCTCTAATGCTAATCGGCCTGTTGGGTTGTTGATTGTGTTGAGCTGATTTAGGGATAAATAATCAGTAACAACTCTGAATTCATATCCCTAGAGGTAGAGCAGCATTTTCCATATTCCCAATATGATGGCCAGATATTTATTTATTTATTTATTTATTCAACGTAATATAAAGCCTCATTCTTTCTCTATCACAGAATAGTACTTCTCCGCCGCGTTTAAATGTATGCTAGCATAGTCTCGGCCTCCTCCGACTCTTGTAATACGATAGCTCCAAGTCCCACATCACTCGCATCGGTCTGTAGGGTGAAGGTTTTGTTGAAGTCCGGACAAGCTAGTACCGGGGCGCAGATGAGCCGCTCCTTGAGGTTTTCAAAAGTCTCTGTTATTCATTTCTCCACTTCCAATTATGACCGAAGAAAAACTCACATTCTCAAATTTGCACAGCGTGGTCGTCAGAAATCCTCTTTCAATTTCGCCATATGATCTTCTTGGGTGGAGCCGATGACGATAATGTTGTCGAGATAGGCAAATCCATGCAGATTCCATGTCTGGTCCAATTACGGTGTCTAAGGCTCGCTGGTGCTGAATGGAGGCCAAACGTCATGACACGCTACTGGTAGAGCCCCTTTACGTCAAAGGTGGTGCATTTTTTACTCTCTTCCTCCATGGGAATTGCCAGTATACGTATAAGAAGGCGGTGTACCAGCATCCAATATCAGCACACTAAACTAACAAGCTGCTTTTTATTATGATAATACTCGTATTAAGGATGTGTCCAAGCCTCTAATAGTTGTACTTACCGTAACGTGAGCTGCCAGCCAACTAATTTAATCATCTGACGCTCGTTTTTTACCTTTCTTGCCGTACACACATGAATAAACTTCCACACAAACTCATATGTTTACTGCCGTCACAGTAGGGTTGGTTAAAAAAAAAGAGAATTAAAGTATAATAAAATACTTTTATGGGTTTTTTTTGGAATACCTGACTCTAAATTATAATCAGGTCAAATTATTTTAATTTTCCTTTGTTTCTGCAAAGAAAAACAAAAAATTCAAAGAAAATTAAATGATTTTGACAGCTTATTGCGCAATAAATTGCTGCATATGACCATTTACGGTCTAACTATCGTAATTTTTATGAACGCAATTAAATTTGAAAATTGCGGAAATAAATATTGCTTTGTGGAGATCCTGGTGATAATCGGAATAAACTTACTTTACTTTACGTCTTGACTACCTACGATTTGCTCAGACTAGAACAAAACGTCGGCAGAGCAACTGTCAATAATTTTTTCATGTTCTTTAATATGGAGAAAACGTATAAAGTGTATTTTGTTGCTATTTTTATGTGTCGTCGCTTTCTTTCATATTCAAACTGCCTTTTAATATCAGACATCGTTGTTCGAACAAATGTTCTGACAACGCTGTTTGAACGAGAACAAAACATCGACAACAGCCGTCCACACCACCAAATTCATGTGCGCAAAAAAAATTGTTTGTTGTTCGAACAAATCGATGGCTGGTGTTATGTCACAGCCAGGGTACGCTTATACAAGGTAAGTAATTACACCATGGTATAAGTGTACCCTGATTTGAACAATATAGTTTTTGGTTATTGAGTAGAAATATCGATCAAAAGAGGGTTAAAGGATATTAGGACAACAAAAAATATATATTTTTAAAATGCAGTAAAATTCATATCGATCAAATTTTTAAAACTCTCCCGTATTCAAAGTTCTTAAAAATATTTCCTTTTATATACCTTATACTTTGAAGACCACTTTCTTATACTTAAACTACTTTTGAAAGCAGGAAAAGCTGCGTCCATTTTAACAAAAATTCAATTGAAAATATTCGTCGATTTCAATATCACATGATTTAGATTTTCATGACATGGCCGTAAGCTACAAACTTGTAAACTTATTTGACAAATTTCTCTACAACATCTGTCAAATAAGTCTGTAATAAACATAAAATATTTTTTATGAATACGGCCCTTAATAGTTAAACATAAATTTGGTTAATTAGCATGAATTGACATTGTCGATTTTATTTTGTGTATTAAAAATTGAATTAAATTTGCAAATAGTAGTACATAAATTTTTAGTTCCATAAATGCTTCAATTTTGTTTAATATTTTACTTATAAATACGTACATTTACGTAAAAAACAAATTTAGTTATTAAAAAATAAATAAATAAAAAATAAAATTCGTAAAATATTTATGGGTCAAAGTTTTAAAATTAAAATATATTATACAATGGTCAAATAAAAACATATGAATACTACTATTTATTTTAAGTATATTCGTGTATACAATCATCCTTACAAAATACATTTTTATACAAGAATATAAATTAATAATTTTAAATAAATAGACTTCAAATGCTAAAAAATTATATAACACAAAAGGTTTGTATAATAGTACCTAACTATCAAAGTATGAACATATTGGTTAAAAACAAATGTTGTTCAAATGATTTGTACAAACATAAAATTCTAAAATAAGAAACAAATTTAAAAATAACTAACTGATTCATATATCATCGTCTTCAAAGAGTGCTATTATACTCTTGTGTACCAAATCCAGCTCTTTATGTTTTTGAGTGCTTGGTGAACAGGAACGATTAGCTAAAGAATTGTGTTGCATAGCATTGTGTATTTCCAAAGCATCAAGTGTATCAAAATATAATTTGCACTGCGGACAACGGGCACAAGCATTAACAACTGGAGTGGTAGAATTGTGTGATAAAGGAGATTGTAATAAATCTAACAGAGGGGAGCTGTGAGTTTTTGAATTATTTATGTTCGTAGTAATAGGGGCTAGTAAGTCTTGCCTTACACTAATTAATGGAGTACAAGGATTATTAGAGTTTTCTAAATGTATTGGCTTAATAGGAGTTGTAGCTGTCGACTGTAAATCTATTGCTGAGGAAAATATTGGTTTGGAAGCATTTTGCAATTTCTCAAGAAATGCTATACGTTCAGAGTCGTCTTGCGATGTTGACTGCATATTAGTCGATTGTAAATTATTAAAAGTATTAATAGCGGAAGTGGCCAATATTGGTATAGGTTTTTTTAATATCAATTTTTGTGAATTTCGACTTTCAGACCTTTCAATTTCATGTAAAATATTATTAGTTATATAAGTGGGTGTGTGACGCGTTATTAAAGGTGCCGATAATGAAATGGGAGATGTCGGAAAATTTTTAGTTAAATTCTTGTTTTCTATTTTAAATAACAGCTGATCGTCAGTATAGGATGTTGTATATTTGTTTTCATTACTTGATTGTTGCTTTTTTGTTTCAGCTGTCGATGTTTGGTTGCTTTGAAGCAAATCGGGTAAAGTTGTTTCAATGCAATTTTCTTTTAGCCATTCACAAGTTTTACGTAAACTAAATATCATACGACGTATAAATTCGTGTGGTGAAATTTCTTTGCTCCTTCTAATGTAAAGTAGATTATTCATTTCTTCCAGGAATGTGGCAAATTTATACTCTATGCAGGTTTTAATATGTTCTCCAAATGATTCTTCGAACATGAAACGTTTAAAGCAAAACGAACATTTATGTTCTTTGCATGTCGAGGGTATGTTAATGGTTATAGCATCCTTAAGTTCGTCCAAATCCATTATATCATCTTCTTCAAAATTTTTCTCTTTATATGAGAATATATTGTTCTTTATGTGACTGGTTTCCGTCTCCTCAGGTGTTTCGCATTCATCACTTGATGTCGTCCTTGGCAAATCGTCTTCCAAATTATGTCGCTTATTATTACAAGTACTCGAGCTGGGCTTCATAATATCAATTGTTTTGTTGTATTGTCTTCTTTGCTTTGTAACCAATGCTGACTTGTATGCTTCATTATCTGTTCTCTCTGAATTACAAGTATTTACTGCTGCATTTATATTATTATCATACAATTTACTTAAGTATTGTAATGAGAATTGGATTTGCCTTGATAAAGTAGGCGTGGAATAGATATTGGTATTGTTCATCAGTTGTTTTGAAACTTTATTTTGATCCTGATTTTGATTACTTTTTAGGTTGTCATCGTCATTAAAATTTCGTTGTATTGAAGAAACAGCATCTTCATAATTCCATACCTTTTTGTCATTGACAATGCTTTTATATTCAATAACAGCTAAAAAGTTTAGACACGTGTTTATGGCTTGTTCTCGAAATGTTGTTGCGTGCTTTAAATACGAAATACATAAAGCACAAATATTTTTTGGAAGAGCATCATCGGCAGAAATCTGGAAAAACGTTAAATTTTATGTAACTTGTATAAATTTATTGTGATAAAAAATTATGTCTATTGATTAACATTATATTCAAGCACAGGAAAATAAAAAACTATGACAAACAAGTAATTTTGCAGGGGTTAATCTGGTGACGAAGTGATTTAATTTAGGTCAAAATACTACCGTGTCAAAAATCGTGTGTAAATGAATATATTATTGAACTGCACACTATTCTATTAAGTGCACAAAACTTATGCATATCTGATGAAAAGTAATCAATTTTTCATGAGTTTGTTTCGTTTGTTTACATAAATTGTTTAAAATATTGTTACAGATTTATTTTTAAGTAGCTTAATTTACATTATAATTTATTTTAGTTGTAGTAGTTTAAGTTACTGTAGTTTTATTTGTATTAGTTTATTTCGCTGGTTGTTCGAAAATGATGATTGTTATTATGTGTAGCATACTTTTAGGCACTTATATTATTCGTGCATATTACTTAACGTCTTAATTCAAATGTAACGGTTTTCGAATGTACTAGAATGTACATACGAGAACTTTGTCGAATGTTACCGAACACCACTATGTTACTATAAATAGCCGAACAACACAGCTAACATGATCAGTATTACAATAGAGCTTGTAAAGTGTGTATCAAAGTGAGTTTGATAATAAAAGTGTATAACCATAAGTGTAATAAGTAAAGTGATATAAAAACAATATCTGAGTGTATTTAAATAAATAAAGTGCTCTTAATTTTATAACGAATTTCAAGTGTTTTTATTTGCAATAAAAACACTCAAAGTTTATTTAAAGGAAGTAAATCAACGTTTATAAAAGGTACTAGCATTTAACCCGCTACTTCGTTAGCGCAGTTCTTACTATTTATTGAATGCTCAAGTTCTATTTATAATTATTAAATATTTATGGTTCAATTTATGAAAATTTGTATCTCTGATTCAATTTACTTAGAAATATAAAACGTAGAGTAAGGATATATCGGGCATATATTTCCTAACTAAAAGCAAGATCAATGCTACTGAGCTTAAAAAATTAAGATTCATATTTTGCAAAATATTACCCTAAAATAATAAAAGAAACATTTTTTCCTTCAATAAAACTTCCACTTGGTTTATTATTACCTTTATTTAGAATTCTATGTATACAAAATATATAAAAAGAGAAAAAGTAATTTTGGTCGTCCATAATATTAGGACTTAGACCTCGCATCAAAAAACACTAATTTTAACAATCTATGTTTACAAACGTAAAAATACAAAGAGTACAATAAAAATGCGAAAAGGCTTTTTTTGTGTCTTTAATATCATTTTAATTCTAAACTTGAATAAATAATCCTTTATTTCACAATTTTAACTTTTTAAACGTAGGAAATTCAAAAAGTCCCATTATAATGCATAAAACTACCCTTTTGATCGCCCATAACATATTTAGCCTTACCTTGTATCAATGGTCACTAATTTCGAAATTCTTGCTTCGCAAACGTTAAAAATACAATAAGTACCATAAAAATTCAAAAAAGTACCTCTTTGGTCACCCATAACATATATTTAGCCTCACCTTGTATCAATTGTCACTAATTTCAAGATTCTACCTTCGCAAACGTTGAAAATACAAAAAGTACCATACAAATTCAAAAAAGTACCTTTTTGGTCGCCCATAACATTTTATGTGTCACCTAGAATCAATAGTCCTTGATTGTATAATCCTATCTTTATAATCGTAGAAAATGCAAAAAGTACCATAAAAATTCAAAAAAGTACCTTTTTGGTCGACCATAATGTTTTCGGTCTCACCTTGTATCAATAGCCACTAATTTTAAAATTCTAGCTTCGCAAACGTTGAAAATACAAAAAGTACCATACAAATTCAAAAAAGTACCTTTTTGGTCGCCCATAACATTTTTTGTCTCACCTAGAATCAATAGTCCTTGATTGTATAATCCTATCTTTATAAACGTAGAAAATACAAAAAGTACCATAAAAATTCAAAAAAGTACCTTTTTGGTCGACCATAACATTTTTAGTCTTACCTTGTATTAATTGTCACTGATTTCAAAATTCTACCTTCACAAACGTTGAAAATACAAAAAGTACCATACAAATTCAAAAAAGTACCTTTTTGGTCGCTCATAACATTTTTAGTCTCACCTGGAATCAATAGTCCTTGATTGTACAATCCTACCTTCATAAACGTATAAAACACCAAAAGTACCATAAAAATTCAAGAAAGTACCTTTTTGGTCGACCATAACATTTTTAGTCTCACTTTGTATCAATAGCCACTAATTTTAAAACTCTAGCTTCGCAAACGTTGAAAACACAAAAAGTACCATAAAAATTCAAAAAAGTACTTTTTTGGTCGCCTATAACATTTTTGGTCTCATCTGAAATCAATAGTCATTGATTGTACAATCCTACCTTCATAAACGTAGAAAATACAAAAAGTACCATTCAAATTCAAAAAAGTACCTTTTTGGTCGACCATAAGATTTTCGGTCTCACCTTTTATCAATAGCCACTAATTTTAAAATTTTAGCTTCGCAAACGTAGAATATATAAAAAGTACCATAAAAATTCAAAAAAGTACCTTTTTGGTCACCCATAACATTTTTAGTCTAACCTGGAATCAATAGTCCTTTATTTTACAATTCTACCTTTATAAACGTAGAAAATACAAAAAGTACCATAGAAAAGCGAAAAAGTACATTTTTAGTCCAAGTTCCAAATTCCAAGTTTAAAATGTTAAAATATCTATGTAACAAAATATTTTAATAGACATGATTAAAACTCAGTAAATCTACTCTTTTTTGCATAAAAGTAATTATGTTCTAAAAAGTACCAAACTCTTCCCGATTTTTCCCTTTTCTACCCTGTTATGAATGTGTTTAAATTTTTACTAAATTACATAATTTTTTATGTCTAGTGAAATCCCAATTAAAAATTTTGTGAAAATTGGCCGTCTAATTAGGAATTACATACATTTTCCGGAATTTTCCACTTTTTGGTACCTTTTTTGTCCCCAAAAAAGTTTCCAAAAATTTCACCTAAATAGTTGTCCATATTCTATTAGGAAATAATAATTGTCAAATTTTGTCCCATTGAATAATATAAGAAAAGTTTATTTTAAAAAAAGTACCAAAAAAAGGGACAATTTTTACCCCTTATACATATGAATTTGAAAAAAGTGCCGAATTCTTATTAATATTTTTTTGCGGACTACTTAATACAGTTTAAATTTTTTTCCTAGCTTTATGCGTTTGGTAGTTACATAGGGTACCAAAAAAGTACCAAATTATAGTTTTCACCCGTTTTTTCCCCTTAGGGGTTGAAAATTCTAAAAAAAGCCAGACACCTGTCAGCTTATTTTTTGTGCAAATTACAATACTTTTTCAATTTAATTTGTATCATTTTTAGTTTAGCAGATATAAGATTACCGATTTTACCCGTTTTTACCCTTTTTTACCCCCTTAAAGTACGAATTTCCAAAAATCCCTTCTTAGTGGAGCTATACATTGAAAGAGGAAACGATTGTCCAAATTTCATGTCTCTAGCTCTTTGCGTTTGGGCTGTGCGATGATGAATCAGTCAGTCAGTCAGTCAGTCGTTCAGTCAGTCACGTTACTCTTTTATATATATATAGATAAACGTAACAATATTTTGATCGATGTCGCATTCTTTTTAAGCACAGACAGACAGATAATTTCGCATTTAGGCAGTCACTTTGATTATAAAAGTTTAATTTTTAACCAATAAATTCCATTAGGGTGAAAGTGTTGCAAAAAATAATTTTTATCTTATACTAACAGTGCAGTTTTGGTTCCTCTATTTCAAAAGAAAAACATTTTTTTTAACGAAATTTTTTACGAGCAACTTTTTCCTAAAACTATGATCTTAATTGTTGTAATACTGTTAGTTAATTTTCTTGAATAATATTTACAAAGATAATAAATTTTAATAATTTAAATTTATAAAAGATTCAGAGGTCTTATACTTATAATGATTAAGCATTATAGAATTTTAATTGTTTAATTAAAAGTAGGGTAAAAAAAGAAAAAAAAAATAATTTAATAAATAAATCATTATAAATTAGTTACACAGAATTAAAAGACAGATTTCAATTAAAAAAATATTTTTTTGATATCATAGTGTTACTTATGGTTTGTAAACCGTAAAGTCGCAACTAGCGAATTGCTCAAAACCATACATTAAAATTTGCATTAATTAATACATATTTTATTTCTTGCTTTTCTTTTTTCTTTCCAATTCTTTGTTTTTTATTTTGTCAAACGGAACACAATGGACAAAATGGGTCTTCGGGTGTGTGAGTTGGAAGTGTTTCTTGCTGCCTATCTGTATATTTACGTTTGCTTAACCATAGAGGAGAAAATCTTTGAGCCGAAAGCCGGCTATGGCGAACAACTTTAGTTGCCGAAGCTACTGTTTGTTATATGATTACATTTTTATAACACATTTATTTTAGTGAACTGCACGGTTATCTAATACAGCAAACTTTTTTTGATAAAAAACTGTTTAGCAAATAATGAGATAAAAATGCTTAAAATAGTTTCATATGTTCAGAAATACCTATCAGTTCAAAAGTTTTTAAATTGAACAAATATTGCAGATATACATATGTATGTTCAGAAATTTATTAAACAACCGCATATGTATATACATGAAAACTTAAGAGGTATATAACTCGAAAAGTAAACGTTTTCAAAATTTATACCATGCAATCATTTTTTTCGAATTTTTCAATTTTCTATACCCCTATGTCATTACGTGCGTTAGTAAACAAATTACAAATTTACATATAACACTCACAGATAATAAGTACTCTTAATAAAAATGTTGGTCAAAATAAACCTTACTTTTTTAATTGAAGTTGCCTTTACATTTAAAAGTACAGTGGCACGTGCCTTTTAAGGAACCACAAAACAATACACTATCTACGTATAATCTTAAAACACATATAGCTACACAGATAATTACATGTGCGACGTAAAAGGAACCAATTATCTTTTAATTTTAAAAATAATTTCTATATTATTCTAGTCCACGCCAAATTTTTATTTTAGTTTAAAAAGCTACTTGCCATTTGAAAAATAAAATATTTTTCTAAGGCATTTAGGCCGATACTCAGCAAATCTGATTCGTATTTGCTTCTGGTCAGGGATAGGGTCTGCGTGAGGACCATGATAGGGATTATTACGGGCCACTGCATGTTGGGCAGGGTGGCGGTAAGAATGGGGCGGAGCCTCTCGGATATGTGTAGACTGTGTGAGGATCCGGAGGAGTTGGAGTCAGTTGAGCACATTCTGTGCCAATGTCCCAGACTGCAAATTGGCAGATTGAGATGGCTAGGTAGTAGATTTCTCCGCGAATTGGGTGATGTCTCGAGCTGTGGTCTCGAGAATCTGATAGAATTCGTAATGGGAATGTCCTGGCTTCGTGACTTGAGACCGGGAATGGGTCGTTTGTAGGGTTTTGGCTCTCTTTTTTGGCTTTAGTTTGTTGTCCACTTCTCACCTTTTTTTCTGTCTTCTTTCTTCATCTCCCTTCTCTTCTCTCCTCTATCTCTTATTACTTTAAGGCATCACAATGGACCGTATTGGTCTCTGGGTGAGGGTGTGAAGGTTACTTCACACCGACCTTACTTACCTACCTACCTAATAAAATTTAAAAAGGGCTTTGGATAAAAATTTTAAAAGGACAGCCTTGAAAATTCGTAGTACATTAGAAAATTACCACAATATCAATGTGTATTCGGAAACAATTCGAATTGTTTTGAGAAATATTGGATTCCATAGGAGACAAGCAAGAAAAAATCGTTTGAAGGAGAAATCCACAAAAGAAAGCGACTGTACTTTGCTTTGCAGCATGCAGACTGTTTAACAGATTTCTGTGACAATGCAATATTAAGCGATGAGAGTAAGGTAAACTTATTCGATTGTGAAGGTAAGTAAAAAATTCTTGCAAGCCACTTAAAAGCATGACAGTGGTTTAATCATATTATGCGACTGTATACCAGCAAATGAACTAGGAGACATTTTGTATAATTATATAACTCTTAAAAAGTTTAAAAGAATCCGCAACCAAAATGGATCTCAATTGCGCTTGATATTTCCTATGAAAACATGACCAAAAGAACACTTTGCATATTGAAAAGAAGTCGTTGCTTTAGAATGTACCAAAAAAACTCCATCCGTCTCACCAATAACCTGAACTGAACCATAAAACATTTGTGAAAGGAACTAGAACGACGCATACAAATAAAATTATATGGGAATGAAAATGAGCTTAAAAATGCATTAAAAAAAATGTGGAATAAAATTACCGATAAACCAAAAAAAAAAAACTTGTATTTTCAATGAACAATCGTTTGCAGGCGGTAATTAATTCAAGTAGAAGCCCAACTAAATAAAGTTATTTTTTTAACATTATTATTTTAATACAATTTTGTTTTAGGGTACGTATTTCATACGATTGATTTAAATTCTGGTGTTTTTTATAATGTTAAGTTATATAATATTTTTATGAAGGAATAAATATTTATATTAATTTTTAGTGTGTCAAAACGGTGTCATACAGACTCCACTTCACTGTTTGCGTCCAGTGAAATACCACGTTAACCATTTACTTTTATGGAATATTTGTTTTTTTATGCAGCAAATTATTAACGAAGCAAAAAATTTCTATGGGGATTTGTGTGACTTCAAGTATCTACTTATATAGTATCAAGTAGTAAGTATTCCAGTAGAACGTTTTTTTTTCGAATAAAGAAATAGATATCTACAGAATTTCTTTGCTTTATACTTTATTTTTCGATAGAAATTGTTTGAAGAGTGATACCATTAATTGCATACATATAAACATATACATATTGATGTCTGTTAAATTTTACACAGCCTTTGTTAAAAGTTTACAGAAATACAATTTAAGAGAAATTTATACGAAAATGTATTTAAAAAATTATGTTTACCTTAAGACCTGCAACCTCCTCGAGCATTTCATTAATAGGTTTCTGCCATTCTAAATAATCTTTACAATTTGCATGTAAATAAATCGGTATGTTGGAAAAAATTTCATAATCGGCAGGACTTGCACAAACCCGGCATATTTTACCCCACAGTGACATTTTTTTATATATTCAACTATGTGTTTCTTTTAACCGTATAATTGTATATAAAAATTTTAATGATAATTATTTTATTAATAAACTAAAATAAAAATACAAACTGCACAATTAACTACTCAATATAGCAAATGCAAAAAACGAACACACACAAATGACTGCATTTAGCAGCAGATGGAAAATATATTGGAGCTAGCAAAAGAGTTGCCAAGTACATATAATTATTTATGTCTGAAACAAGCCCCGTCCACACAGAGAGTTTTCACGCGCTATAAACCGAAAATAATGTTATAATCACTTACTTACTTCCTCAACCACGTATCTTAAAAAATAAAATTTTTCAGGAGAAAATAAACGATTCATCTTTTTATACTTCGGTGTTTGGTTAAAAGTTTAAATGCAATTATTAAGGAATTGTTTGTATTTATGTATATTAGAAGTAATAATATACTAATCTTTTTTAGTTAAAGCATAAAACAATCGTTTGATATAAAAAAGTCAAAACCGTATTTTTTAAGATACGAGGTTGAGGAAGTAAGGCCTTTGATTTCGTTACTACTAACAATCTCTATATATGTTATAAGGGAAATATTCTAACTTTCAGAATTTAGGATAAGGAGGCATTGATATCTATACACTTTGATGAATCGGCAAAAATTGATTTTGTAAGGGGATGAAAGATTTCATTTGAATACTCTTTTTGAGACTACAGAAGGATCGATTTTGTATAAGATTATACCAGATCTAATTGAAAACTAGAACATATCAATGGAGGAATGTACATATTCTGATAGTCGATGGTAGATAAACTTACCGGTACTCTTGTGGGGAGCTATGGGACGATATGTCCATTTATCTCTCGATGGAGAAGGGAACAGCTGAAATGGTGGACCAGAAAACTGACGTTTCAAAGATCTATGGTTAAGAGAAAATTTTATAGAGCGAAGAGCAGTAGAAGGATCGACTACAGGGAGAGCTACAAAGTGTAAAGGGAAACTCAAGAGGACCAAAGGAGTGGTGTGGAAGAAGTTTTGCGAGTCCTTTTAGTCTATAAATGAGCTATCAAGGCTCAGAAAGATGTGGACATGGTATCGACGGATATAGAGGCATGGGCGATTAATACGTTTGGGACCTATAAATCCTCGGATACGGATGGGATCAAGGTCTATTAAATAAGGTCTGTTCAACTAATCAGCTGATCGTTTTTTGCTCCCCTATGTTTACTAGTCGAAGTTGTCAAAATTTGTTTACCTTTTTAGGGCGACATTTATGTTTTACAATTTTTCAATTTTATGATTTATAATTTTTCAACTTATGAATATAATTCCGATCCGGACATGCTGGTAAAAGGCGTTTCTGTACCCAAGGACTGAGCCACACCAACAGCTATAGCAGCCTTGCCATTACTTGGCTCACAGGCCAAGAAAATACAACGATTAGCTATTTTGCCTTCACGCACCATTTGTACAACACCAGCAGCGAAACGAGCATCTTTCTGGCCCAACATACCTTGTGAAACAGCACGCTTCTTCAAGACATCGTCTAGACTTCTATTTTATCTTTATCAGCCAGATTTTTAGCAAATATTTACTATTAACACAATTTATTTTTGTTGTCTTGAAAAAACTGTTAAACAAAATGAAAACACAAAATTTAATAGGCGTTGGGCATATTCATACAGGTATATGCAACGGCGAATTTGCTGTGCTGCTCTCTGTCAAATACCTCATAAAAAATAATTTTTTATACATAGAGTTTGACAGTAACGTTTCCCATCAGATGGACTGATAATTTCACCTGGATGAATTTTTTGGTATTTTAGTCAGCTGTTTTTGACTACCTTAGAGTAATTTTACACTAACAAAATGCCCGTATATTTTTTTTTGCTTTTTGTTTTTGTAGAGTTGCACAGACCTTATTTAATAGACCTTGGATGGGATTATCGCTTTTATGCTGCTAAACATGTCTGATCATATTCTCTTACTTTTAACGAAGGTTTTAATAGCGTGCCTCCTGAGGAGATATATACCTAACGGTCGGATTATACCCAGGCTGGAAAGGCAGGACACTCGAAGCCTATCGTCTTTTCTGCTCAAGACGTTAGAGAGACTGTTCGATATTTATCTGAGGGATTTTAGTGATCTCTATGTCATCAGTGGAGGAGAGTAGCGACAAGGGTGGTACCACAGCGAGAGATTTTATCACACCTGTTATGGCTACTAACGATCAATGTTATCTTAAAGTATTTTGGGAGCGAAGGCATAAAGATCTGCTGCTACTGGTCATGGGAAGATTTCTTCCGACGATTAGCGAAGTACTTCAATCGGCACTATGTACACTATATTCTTGAGTTTACGGGAATGGGATGGGTCTAAACCCATCCAAGGCTGAACTAATTCTCTTTAGCAAGACATATAAGATCCGGGCATTTAGGGGACCGATGCTTAACAAGGTAGAGTTGAAATTGGCTAGCGGTGCGAAATATCTCGGTGTAGTCCAGCACAGAAAGCTGTATGGTAGAAGGTATTAGGGAAAGGTTGTTATAGGAAGCTTCCTACAAATGTTCAGAGCAAGGCACATTTATTCATCAGGTAGTCTTGTTACATCAGCTGATTATATTTTTCTTTACTTATTTTAAATTTCAGCTGTCAAAGTTTATAGACAAAAAACAATTTTCCAAGGCGAATTTAATTATCAGGTGGTGGTAATTCTACAACAAATACAACATTAAAAAAACAACACGGTTTTTTATTGTTGCTTTCGACTGTCGATGTGTCAAAAACTACATGGTTTTTGTTTTTAGCGTAGGAAAGAGTAATCTATGTAAACATAAATAATATTTGACAACTCAACCATCACTTATGAAAAAAAAGTAGATCAGCTGCGTTGTCAACACCACCTGATAATGAATTCGCCTTGCAATTTTCTTTGCTCTATTATTTATTTCAAATGTTAAACTTCATATAAAAAACTATAAACAAAACAATTCTCTCCAAACTGCAATTACCTATTATATTAATATGCCTTGGTTCAGAGGTGTGCCGCACTTGGTATCACATAACTTAGGGAGCGCTGGATACCACTGTGTAAAGTGAGTCATAATTTACAAAAAATTATAAATTATTCATAAATTTTGTATTGCTTAGGCCCCTTTCGCATTAGGCAACTTTAATTGCGCAAGTATAATTTTAATTTTTATTTATTTTCTTTTGAACTTGCTTTTATGTTCACATTGAGCAACTTGGTTGAACAAGTTTAATTTATAATTTTTAAATATTTGATTCACTTATAAACAAATAAAATTTTCACATACACAAAATTACACAACACACCGAAGAAGAAATAAAAGTCAATGTCAAAAATAAATAAATATTCCAAGACAAGAATGACAGCAGAAGCAGAATTGCCAAGTACAAGCAAGTCTGTACTCAAATCTCGGCAATTCTTTCCCCTTCACACCGACCTTACCTCTCACACCGACAAACACAAGACTTGCGCAATTATAGTTGCCTAATGGGAAAGGGGCCTTATGGTAAAATTTTTACTTATTTTTTTGATATGACATTATGACACTCAAGGCGATATGACACTGAAATACTAAATATACATTGTGAATTAGCCAAATGTAAAGTCCGCATTAACAAATCAGCTGTTTTAATCAATTTTCTCGTTAATTATTACTCTTTTTTACCATTTCATATTTAAAACTTTTTAAACATGAATAATAACAATCCGAATATAATATTTAATCCATTGATTAGTGCCATACAAAAAGTAGTGCTCTACGAGACCAGGACGGTGAGAAAATACCGACAAATTGTTGAAAATGTAAAATTATATATCTTTGTTAATTTTCTAGCGTCTCTATTTGGTAGGCAGCAATAACAGAGAGACACGCTTCCGTCTATTGACCATTGATCGAACTAAACAAGATTGCTTGGTAATCGATGAAAATCCCAATGAATTTAACGCTTTGGAAATACGAAGATTTCTCAGCTCATTGGTGGGATCACCCAAAGTTATTTCAGCTTATGGTGTTTTGGGATTCGTAAGATTCTTGGAAGGATACTATTTGATTTTAGTCACCAAAAGAAAATGTTGTGCTCATTTGGGTATGCACTTAATTTATACAATTAAGGATACTGTTATGGTTAAAGTTAACGAACCTACAGCAGCCATAAAGACACCACATCCCTACGAGGAACGTTATAAGAAAATGTTTCAAAATATTGATTTAAGGAGCAATTTTTATTTTTCATATTCCTACGATTTAACACGTACTTTACAGTACAACTGGTCTGCTCCTAGGTATGTGGGTCCTCATGTAGATATAGAAAATGACGAACCACTGCCCGATTGGGATACACTAACGAATAACGTAGAAAACTCAAACGAGCGTGTTGATTATGCTTTCAGAAGTTGCTCTCGCAAACGTTTTATTTGGAATGCATTTTTGCTCGAACCTATGTTAGAATGCGGCATCATGCTAAGAGATTGGCTTTTAGAAGTTACTCATGGTTATGTTAGCCAGTCTTGTATAAGTGTCTTTGGACGAAGGATTAATGTCTGTTTGATAGCACGAAGAAGTACGAGATTTGCCGGGACTAGATTTCTTAAACGTGGAGCTAACTTTCGGGGCGATGTAGCAAATGAAGTTGAGACAGAGCAGATTGTAACAGATGGACATAACATGTGCTCCTTTACCCAAATGCGTGGTTCCGTACCTTCGCATTGGTCTCAGGATATTAGCAAAATGGTTCCAAAACCACCCATTCAATTGGATATTTCTGATCCGTATGCCCAAACTCCAGCCAGACATTTCGAAAGGTTGCTTTTTCACTATGGCTCGCCCATAATCATACTGAATTTAGTTAAGAAACGTGAAAAGCGACAACACGAAAATATTATAGCTAAAGAACTGGTCAACAGTACTCGTTATCTTAATCAATTTTTACCACCACAACACCGCATGAAGTACATTCACTTCGACATGGCACGCAAAAGTCGTGGAGGAGGTAATGTTATGGAAATGTTGGCCGACATTGCTGAATCGGTGGTTCAACAAACAGGCATGTTTTTTAAGGCTCGCAGTAACACTCTTACTTTTCAAACTGGCCTGGTGCGCACCAATTGTGTTGATTGTTTAGATCGCACTAATACCGCCCAATTTGCCATAGGCAAATGTGCTTTGGGTCATCAGTTGGAACGTTTGGGTTTCATTAAATCGGCGAAACTGGAGTTTGATTCAGATTGCGTTACTATGCTGGAGAATTTATATGAAGAACATGGTGACACTCTGGCGTTGCAATATGGTGGTTCTCAGTTGGTTCATCGCATAAAAACGTACCGTAAGACTGCGGCTTGGGCCTCACAAGGCAATGATATAATGCAGACATTAAGTCGTTATTACAGTAACACGTTTAATGATACGGAAAAGCAGCATAGTATAAATTTATTTTTAGGCTATTATAAACCCATCAAAAGTCATTTGAAACGTAAGTTTTTTTTTGATTATATATCGTCTAAATTTCTTGATTTTGAATTTGTTTTTTGTTTTTATAAAATTTGTATATATATTACCCTGAAGAAGCTACCCATTGTTTGGTAGCGAAATATTGGTTAAAATAAATAATTTTTTATAAAAAAAACTAAAAAAGTTGATCTCAAGCTTGGAAAAATCATATATAGTTTTTTTTTTGATTATAAAATATTTTTATTCTGAGTTAATTATTATTAAACTTTCTAAAACATTTTCATTTGCAATCATTAACAATATCTTTAAAACTATTTTGATGTTAGCTGAGTGGAATTCAATTTCTAAATCAGCTACATTTTCATCAACAGCACTCTGTCGGTACACTCATACATACATATGTTATTTGAAACTGTCATTTATGTTACTACTTGTTTTGTTGCAATTCAATGAAGTAATAATTAGGGAAGCATTGCATGTTTTAAGATTTATCTTTTTTCTTTTATTAAATGAAATTTTTTACATGTTCATTTTATTTCATATTCTTAATACATTTGTGTTTGCTTTCTATATTAATCCTTTGGTTGGAATAATTGAAAGCAAAGTTGTATTTTTATTTTTCATTTATAAGTCTATCAAGGTGATAGGCTCCGAAAAATTAATTCCTGAATGCAAATTTATAATATTGTTTAAGAAGAAAGAAATAATTGGTAACAGGTAAAAGTGCTATATCCGGCGGTGACAAGTTTATAAAAACCTTCACCATCATGTACAAAGGTATAATAATTCTTTGCCACATATTTATGTCCTATTTTTTTTTGTCATTTTCTATTCGAATTTTTATAAATAAAATATAAAAATAATATTCAGTGACGTTTTTGGGTATTCATAATGTCTTATACGGAAAGTATTCATAAAAAATATAGCCTATAACATTCCCGGAAATACAAATTTTTATCGCGATCCTATTATAAATAGGGATACAAGACATTAATGTATGTATGTATGTATGTATGTATGCATAGCTTAATAGACTGGTTTGATTGTATGCTTTAAAAAAAAAATATATACATATGTATGTATGTACATGTGTATATGTATGTATATACTTACAGATAACCAACCGATTTGGGAACTACAAACTGACTACTACATGCATAATGTCTACAAACCACTATCGCCAGGCAATGAGACACGACTTATTACCGATTGGGTTCGCATGAAAGTTCGCAAATGTTTACCATATTCCTGTGCAGATGCCAATAAAATTGTTAAAGAGCTATTTCGTGTGCATAGTAAAGATCTCGAAATGATAGATGGGTATTCTAACTATCATCAGTCATTTAAATGGACCGAATTAAGTGAACATATATCATTTGAAATCAGTCAATTAGCCATGCGCCACCTGCCAACTTTCCGTACAAACTACTCACCATTCCAACGCCAGATACAGGAACGTAAGAAACCCAAAAATCCTTCACTTACTGGACAAAGTTCAACTAGTTCCACTACTAGCAACGATTCCAGTTCAACATCAGAAGCTTCGGATAGTTCATCAGATGAAGAATTTAGTGCATCGTTGTCATTGAAAGAGCAAAATTTAAATAAAACTCTAGACAAGTCATCATCTATAACAATGGCCACTCTTTTGCCACCCATGGAAGAAGTTTATGGCTGTAAGGTAAGTAATCCTTCAAAGGAAAATATGGATATTTACAAACGTTATGTACAAGTGGCTAAATTAACCACATTGCCCCTGAGTGGTGGTACTGCATCACAAGTCATGACATCAGCTGCAACTAGTTTATCCCCTACACCATCCTCTAATTCAGCGAATACACGTAATATGGGTATACAATTAAAACCTTTAAATGATTATGGTACAGATTCGTATATGTCCGTTAAACAACCTACTGTAAGTGAGAAAAGTCAACAAATTTATAAAAAATATTGCGAAAGTCCACGAAATTTTAATGTTGTACCTAAAATTGATGAGATGGATAAACTGTATCGTTATGTTTTAATGCTGTAAAACAATAAGCGTGCAGATAATTATATTTATATATTATTAAAATTAAATGAAAAATCATGAAACAAACTATTTAATTAAAAAACAAATTTCGTATTTGATCTTTAAAAATTTTCCATGTGCAAAAATAAATAATTTATAGAAATTTTTATTCAAAAACTATACAAACAATTTATAAAAAATTAAAAAAAAAATATTGAGAAATTTATCGAAGCTGACAACACTACCTTTGCCACATCCTTGTGGCATTGTCGTTATTTCTTAAGGGCATTACGTTTTTAAGTCTTTGGAAATTATGTGTTTTAGTTTGGCATATGTTTACAGTTCTTGTTCTTTGTTTGATTGTTTTGCTAAATTGAATAGTGACTTAAATCTAAGCCAATATAGAATAATTTGGTCTTTTGGATGTACCTACATTTTTGAAATTTTGCATTCATAAATATTTAAGTATATTAGTTATAAAGACCTAACTTAGATTTCTAGTTTCCACTTTAATACCATATTTACCTACTTACATATAAAATATTGTTTTTACTTTGGTTTAATGCAGACTCCGATTAACAACAAAATAGTTTCAAACTAATATTAACCCTTTTTAAACTCTTAAGTAATAATGGAACTCTTGTTAAATATAACAAAATCTCTGCTATAAACCGCGCCTACATTTTATTTTAAATCTTTCTTTTTTGTTCTTCCACTACAAATGATAATTGATATAGTATCAAGATACTATGTAAAAATATATGTAGTATGTATTTTGGAAAAACGTATGTAAGCCTAGAACATTTAGAAATGTACTTGAAACCATAATATCGTAGAAGGGTGTTTAGAAAAAAGTCATTTGTAAAAAGGCTCATATTCAAAATAATTTCCAAATAACATGAAAACGCACTATTAAAAAAAACATTTCAAAGCCAAAACAAATTGTTAAAAAAAATCTAGAAATGTTTCTACTATGTTTTTGTCTTCGAACTCGAAATATGAGACGTTTAAATTTTTAGGATTTTAACGAGGTGAAATTGTTGCGACAACAAACAAAAAAAAGAACGAAAACAAAATAATAATTTTGTTGTTGTCAAAAACATGTCACAGTGTCAAAATGTATATGTACATATATATATTTAATAAATAAAATATCACATTTGTAAAAACTATTAATCAAGAAAATAAATAAAGTCATTTATGTATAAATATTTATATGAAGCAAATAAAAGTAGGCGGGACAGCTGCTGTAACTTTATTAAGTTCGCCCTGGAAATACCATTTTTATAAATTTATCATTCACAATAATGCATATCAATGCTTAAAAGTGTTTTTGTATTCGAACTCGAAATACGATTGACATTTTAATTTTTAGGAAAACAAAGCAAAATCAACATTAATTATATTTTTAATAAAAATTGGTTACAATGTAAAAAATATTTATTTAAATATCAGCGATGCCAGAATGCAGATTTTACCTTAGTTTTAAAGATTTTTTTTTATCAATCTTTTTCCAAAAATTAAGATTTTTAAAATTTAGTTACCTGCAAAACGCCTTTTTATAATTTATTAAATATGGAATGCTTTTTGCACACAATTTCAAAAATTAGTAGAGAAGATATACATACATATATTGTCGAAATTTATAATAATTTCACAAGATTCCATAATATATCAGCAAATTTTGAATGTTAACAATGTCCAATCTATAATTATAAATTGTTATAAAATTAAAAACAAAATTCAATCACAGTATTATAATTAAAAATGACTTCATAAATGTTAAATTTTGCTGATAAATAAAGACAAAGATTTTTCTGCAAAAACTTCTGGTAGCACTGGTTTTATAATATATGTATATAGTTACTTATAATATAGTTACATACATAAAATACCACACACTTAAACCGTGCAAATCAAGAAAATAAATATACATGAATTAAAAATATGCATATGATCCAAATATCTAGCGAACACCTGCTGCCACCTTATTAAATACCCTCAAAATGTCAACTTTATTAAATACGTCATTCACAATTATAAATAACGTTAAGTGATGTTGCTTATGCTCGGTCTCCACGTAGCAATTTTTATTGCTAAGCATAAACAAAAACGTTGGCAGAATAACTAGTAATAAAGTCAAAGTGTGTATATTTTCATCGAGTGGAGAACAAGGCACAAGTAATTTATTTTTTAAATTTAATATTTTCGTTCCAACTTTAATGTTTTTTTTGGAATATCTCACTCTCACTGGTTGCCACACTGTCATATTTGTTTTACAAAAAGCAACTCTGATTGTACTGAAACTGCTATTTTATGAAATTTTCCAAAAGATTATCCAAATCCAAAACGCTTGTCCAAAAAATCTGTCGCACATATACGCCTGAATACTGCATATTTATATATGATATATAGCTTTGCCATTCGTTTTGTAATATCTACAATATTTATTTCTGACCCAATCAAATATACATATGTATATTTTCTGAAAGCTTATGACTAGGGGAGTTGATTGAGAAATTTCCGTCTGTCCGTGTGTTGGCTGTGTGTTCACAGCTTCGTATTAGTACTTATGTTTATCAATCTTTTGCAAATATCCAAAATTAATCGCTATTGAAATCCAGGACAATCGCTTTATACCTTTCTAAAAGGCCTATTAGACACGCATACTTGTCTTAAGACATGTGTATGGCATACTTTGGGTTTAGCTATTACATTGTCGAACGCTAACGGCATACTTCATTACACAGAAATTTTTGAAGCGAAAACATGGCAATGAAGCGGAAAGTTGTCAATAGTTGAATTTTTTTCTATTTCAGTTAATTTTTCTTTTAATGCATTGTATGCATTAATTTTCAGTTGTTTGTTGTGGTACAGATTTGATTTTATTTGCCACAATTGTAGGAAGCTTTTATATTTCTCAATAAACTCTTTCCAGAAAATAATATTAGAGAGACATTTTTTTAAATTTGCGATATGCACACAGCAGCGGCAAAAATTTGAATGAATTTTTGTATGAAGTATGACAGACACGCTATTAGACGAGTATGTTAGTATGCGACAGACTCAGGTTTTCAAAAATTGTTGAAAACCAACATACATGTCTAACACACTCGACATATGTATGTACATGCTATTACACAGTGAGATTTGGTATGCCATCGTACATGTCTTAAGTCAAGTATGCGTGTCGAATAGGCCTTTAAGATATAAGCAAATAAACACGACTGCCTCTGTTTTTATACCCTTCAGTGAAAAAGGGTATATATAGGTTTGTCATTTCGTGTGAAATTTCTACAATTTTCATTTCCGACCCCATAAAGTATATAATTTCTGAAAGCTTATGAATAGGGGAGTCGATTAAGCTCTGCCAGTCTGTCCGTCTGACCGTGTGTATGTTGAAATCAACCGACATCGCTTGGACCCGGGTGAGGTATTAAAATATCAGAAATATTCGGGAGTAGATCGGTATTGAAAATCAGAAACATCTGTACATAAACAACTGAGATATGAGCAAAAACCTACGACCACCTCGATTTTTTTTCACAAAAATAACACTACAACAATAACATACATACATACAAACGTGTATACTGGTTAGAGAAAACGTAGCATCAAATCCCAGCTGAGCCAAAAAAAATTTTTTTTAATTTTTTTTATTTATTTTTTAATTTTTTTTTTATTTTTTATTGAATATATTATTTATTATACCCTTCACCTGTGGTGCACAAGGGTATATATAGCTTTGTCATTCCGTTTGTAATTTCTACAATTTTCATTTCCGACCCCATAAAGTATATATTTTCTGAAAGCTTATGAATAGAGGAGTCGATTAAGCCCTGACCGTCTGTCCGTCTGTCCGTGTGTTGGTTGAAATCAACTTTTAGCAGCAACTATATGTTCCTCAGATCTGTATATGGTATCAATCTCTTGGAAATATCCAGGAATGAATCGCTATTGAAATTCAGCACAATCGCCCCATAACTTTCTGAGATATGAGCAAAAAACCACGACCACCTCGTTTTTTTACACAATTACAACAACAACATACTTATATACATACATGCAAAAAACATGCCAAAAAAAAAAAAAAATACCAAAAAAAAATATATTAAAAATAAAAAAAAAATAATAAAAAATTACAAAAAAACAAGTAAGAGTGCTATATTCGGCCATGCCGAATCTTATATACCCTTCACAACGTGTAGTCATGCAATAACAGTTGCTTGTATCACCATTCATCCCATATGAAATACGTACACGTATGTATGTTAAAAAAAACGAAAAAAAAAAATTAAAAAAAAAATTTCAAAAAAAAATTTTAAAAAAAATTTTAAAAAAAATTTAAAAAAAAAATTAAAAAAAAAATTATTATATATATAATATACATATATAAAACAAAAAAAAATAATAAAAAAAAATAAATAAAAAAAAATTAAAAAAAAAAATAAAAAAATAAATAATAATAAAAATATAAATAATATATTAAATAAAAAATAAAAAAAAAAAATAAAAAAAAAATTAAAAAAAAAAATTTTTTAAAAAATTAAAAAAAAATTTTTTTTGGCTCAGTTGGGATTCGATGCCACGTTTTCTCTAACCAGTATACACGTTTGTATGTATGTATGTTGTTGTTGTAATGTTGTTTTTGTGAAAAAAAAATCGAGGTGGTCGTGGGTTTTTGCTCATATCTCATTTGTTTATGTACCGATGTTTCTGATTTTCAATAGCGATCTACTCCCGAATATTTCTGATATTTTAATACCTTACCCGGGTCCAACCTATGTCGGGGGGCTTCAAAAAGTTGATTTCAACATACACACGGACAGACGGTCAGACGGACAGACGGACAGACTGACAGGGCTTAATCGACTTCCCTATTCATAAGCTTTCAGAAAATATATACTTTATGGGGTCGGAAATGAAAATTGTAGAAATTTCACACGGAATGACAAACCTATATATACCCTTTTTCACTGTGTGAAGGGTATAAAAAATTAAAAACAAAATTTTAAAAAAATTTTTAAAAAATTTTTGTAAAAAAATTTTTTTAAAAAAATGTAAAAAAAATATAAAAAAAATAATAAAATATAAATAATATCTCAAATAAAATAAGATAAAATTTTTTTGGCTCAGCTGGGATTCGATGCCACATTTAGTCTAACCAGTATATACATATGTACGTATTTTATATGAGATGAATGGTGATACAAACAATTGTTATTGCGTCACTACACGTTGTGAAGGGTATATAAGATTCGGCACGGCAGAATATAGCGTTCTTACTTGTTTTTATTTATTTCTCAATTTACAATTTTACAATGAGATGTTTTTATATATGTATGTTTTTTATATGTATGTATTTATGTACGTGTTTCATACTAATAAGACGAATGGTAATATAAACAATTATCATTGCATGACTACATGTGAAGAGTATATAAAACTCGGCACTTGTTATACCCTTCACCTGTGGTGCACAAGGGTATATATAGCTTTGTCATTCCGTTTGTAATTTCTACAATTTTCATTTCCGACCCCATAAAGTATATATTTTCTGAAAGCTTATGAATAGAGGAGTCGATTAAGCCCTGACCGTCTGTCCGTCTGTCCGTCTATCCGTCTGCCCGTCTGTCCGTGTGTTGGTTGAAATCAACTTTTAGAAGCAACTATATGTTCCTCAGATCTGTATATGGTATCAATCTCTTGGAAATATCCAGGAATGAATCGCTATTGAAATTCAGCACAATCGCCCCATAACTTTCTGAGATATGAGCAAAAAACCACGACCACCTCGTTTTTTTTCACAATTACAACAACAACATACATACATAGATACATGTAAAAAACATACCAAACAAAAAAAATTACAAAAAAAAAAATATTAAAAATAAGAAAAAAATAATAAAAAAAACTACAAAAAAAAATTTTAAAAAAATTTAAAAAAAAAATTTAAAAAAATTTTTTAAAAATTTTTCTAAAAAAATTTTTTAAAAAAATTTAAAAAAAAATAAAAAAAAATAATAAAATATAAATAATATATTAAATAAAATAAAATAAATTTTTTTTGGCTCAGCTGGGATTCGATGCCACATTTATTCTAACGTGTACGTTAGTTATTTTATATGGGATGAATGGTGATACAAACAATTGTTATTGCATGACTACACGTTGTGAAGGGTATATAAGATTCGGCACGGCCGAATATAGCACTGTTACTTGTTTTAGATGGTTTTGTGATAGTGTGTGAGCTTAAAAACCAAATCAGGATAATACGCAAGAAATGTGTGCTGTATTTTACAAAATTAAATGAGTTGTCGGAAGGTTGAAAAAATCGATTTTTTTATGTTTACTTTAGGAAAAATGCCTAAGCTGTCTTTTGGTGCTTTATTTCTACTCAGCTTCGCTTTATTTTTATTTTTTTTCAGGAATAAGTCATTACTACTGGTGTCAATATTGATCTTGCATTATTTTTCAAATAGTTTTAGGAACTTGATATATTTAATTTCTTTTTTATTGTTGAATATTTATTAAAACTTATTATTTGTAACAATATTAACAGAGTTATGAGAATTTACAAATACAATAATTAACATCTGAATGATTTTAAAAATAAAATACTAATATCAACATTTTAAGGAAAAGTTGTTTATAAAAGAAGTACAAATTTTAAAACAATTACTAAAATCTGTCTTTAAAAAAAAGCCGCTCAGTGGTTGTTAAGCAAATTTTTTATTATTTCAAAATAACTTTCGATGAATAACCATAGAAGGGTATCATGTACATAAATAATAACACACATGTCCGTTAAAAATTTTTTTAATGTAGGAAAAACAGCCAGTCGTGTCATATTTGCACATATCTCGGCAGATTATGACCGCTTTTCTGGTTTATAATACGATTCTCTACCGAATATTTCTGAAAGTTTGTTATTTTTATAAATGAAGTAAAAACTATTATTTTCCATCGGATCTCTGAAATGTAAGTTACAAATTGTTTTTTGTTAAGTTCGATGGTAAAATCAATAATAAATAATTTAATGAAAATCTGTCCAAATATATTTAAACTTCGCCTTAAGGTAATTTTGAATTGGAAAATTATAATAGAAAGCTCGATAATAGGTCTGGAGCATTTAAAATTTTTAATTTTATTCGTATACTCGTATGTATTTACTATTAATAAGTCAAGTCTTTGGTTAATACTTATTATGTATGTATGTATATTCATATTTTATGTCTGTACGGTGTTTATCTAGAATTGCATAAATAAATGTTATAATTTAACTAAAATTACATAAACAGTTTTAAAAGAACAACGCTTTTCTTTGTACAACAAAAACAGAAATAAACGAACATGCACTAATTTTTAATTATTCATTCTAAAAATATACTGTAGCAGTGTCAATAAATTAAATCCTTAAACTATTAATCATCTAGCCGATGTGGTAGGTTGCTCATCGACTGTATTACTATTTGAAGTGGAAGGTTTTTCATATGCATTTTCTTGTCGCGGTAACGTTTTAGCAGGTTCTTGTTGGTGCAAATGCATGGGATTATAACCGGATTTTTGTCCAGTTAAATTCATGGTAAATGTCGGCTGTGGCTGATTATATATGGGTGTTGTAGTTTTATAGATGCCAGCCAATTCCTGTGATAACATATATTGTTCCTGTTCAGGATAATCATGTTCACAATGGTGCTCTCCGCAGATTTTGCATTCGTAAATATTTGGACGTAAAGCGATTTGAAAACGCTAAAAGAAAACGCATAAAAAATTATTATTATTAACTTAAATTATCATCTTTTATATAAAGAGTGGTCCAACCATAATGTACGATGTAAATTGTGAGTCACGCCTTAACGTAAAATTTTTTGGCCATTTTGATTAGACATTTCTTTGTTTCAGTGTTTGACAAATTCAGTAATGGAGAAGTACTCAATTATAAAGCGCGTTAAGATTGTTAAAGTTTTTTACGGAAATGGGCGTTAAAATCAAGATGAATTTCTTGAACTTCGTGATTTTTTTTTTGTCCACAATCTAGAAAATTGTGCGCAAATTTCAGCAAACCGTCTGTAGGAAACGTGAAAACACCTGGACATGCTCGCTCAGTTCGTTCAGCGGAAAACATTGCGTTCGCGATAGTATAACAGATAAATCTTCGACATCGACTTGTCGTCTGGTTCAACAATTGAACGCAGAATGGTTGGTTGACCGAAGTAAATGCTGGCTTTACAACGAAAATCATCTTCAGCGACAAGGCACAGAGTCACCTGAGTGGATTCGTGAATAAGCTGAATTGCCGCATTAGGCACTTTTTGTTGGAAAAAATTGAGGATATAGACCTGGTTCCAACAGGACAGTGCCACTTGCCACACAACCAGCGAAACAATGGCTCTTTTACTCGAGAAATTCAATGGGGTTATTTCACATAGTGCCGATGTTTATTGACCGTCACGATCATGTAATTTGACACCGTTAGACTTAATTATTTGGGGATATTTCAAAGAAAAAGTGTACGTCAATGAGCCAAAAATAATTTAAGAGCTAAAGGATGAGATAATTCGGCATATTAACGATATTGAACATCAGTATCATTTAAAATATTGACCATCGGATAGAAGCAGTATGTCACTGAAGCCTTGGCGAGCATTTGGACGATATTTTGTTTCATATATAGATGTCATTTATCCTTCTATCTTAATATTAAGATAATTCTCTCAGAATTTTTTGTTTTATTTAACATTAACATCGTGCGTTTTGGTTGGACCACTCTGTATATTAACTTACCTCTGTTAAACTGCTACCCTGAGCTTTCCATAAATTAATTAAAGCATAATACGGAATACAAATTAGTGAAAAAGAGGCAAACATCCAGCCAATACCATAGGCCCAGTCTGGATAGGTATAGTGACCATTGTGATAGGTGGGCTCTTTATAATTAATTAAACTTAATACCCAAATAGCCTAAAACATATATAAATAATTATTTACGTTAATAATTTTTAAAATTTTACTGTCTTATAGAAATAAGGTTTATAAAACCGAGTTTCTATGGAAATTTTATTTTTTTATTTTTTTGAATTAGACCATTAGTTTTTAGACTTTGTTAACTTACAAATAAAAGACATGGTCCACATAAAATCCAGCATGACTTTAAATACAGTGATGGTGCTTTGCCTGTCATTTGCTTGACATTTTTCGATAATCTTCCTGTACCGTATAACCAAGCAATTGCAATCATTTGACAAAAAGCTAAAAACATAATCGTAACAGAGGCTGCATAATGATCCATTAATTGAAAGTAGTATATACCACCCTTAAAAAAGAATTAACATTTAATTAAACACAAATAAAATTATTAAAAAATTATAGCTTGGAATGCCTGCAAATTACAACAAAAACATTAGTTGTAGTAAATTAAAAAATATCATCTGCAGAAATTTAAGAGACTGCATTTGCTAACAAATTATCCATCAATTGATTGGGAACCATACAAAACATATTATTAACATATTCCGTAATTATCTTTGGTTCTACATTTAAATTCCTAATAAAACATTCCAATAATTTATCCGTACATCATCAATTTATTAATAATTTGTTAGCAACATTCGTTTCATTTCATAATGAACAAATTACTATTGAAAAGGAATGTGACTCAAAAATTTCATATTTAAATAAATTAGTATTAAAAGGGGTACAAATTTATAAATGGATTTGTACCAGAATTCCATATCTTCTAAAAGAACAATATATTTTTTTGAACACCAAAAACGAGTTATTATTAATTCAGCAAGAAATCTAATTGCGAGAGTTGTAAAGAGTAGTGGTAAAGAATTTCATAAAAAGAATAAATAGATAAGTTTAAAAATACTTTAAGTGATAATAATTATCCAATCCACTTGGTTTGATAGGTCAATATAAAAAACATAATAATTTAGACGCAAGAACTATTATTGAACCTTAAAATTTATAAATCAGTAACCATTGTTCCTCTTTTTTGTAAAAAATTGGAAAAATCTAAAATTTATGACAACATATACAACACATTAGGAAGATTATTTAGTAAAACGAAAGATAAAATAGATAAATTGGAGATGTCTAATTAAGTTAAAATATTCCATGTTATGGCAATGATACTAAGAGTTGTGATAAAGTATATGTACCCAATAAGCAACTCAGCTAACTTTAAGTTAACTTTTTTACGAAAAAAAAAATGTTAAATTTGTCAAATACGACCAAAATATTTTTAAGAATACAACAATAATTTTTTAATTAAAAACTGATCTCATGCTGGAAAATAAGGACAACATATTAATAAACAATAATCGAAGAAATTTGAATTTAGAAATGTATGTTAAAAAAAAACAAAAAAAAAAGGTAAGAGTGCTATATTTGGCCGTGCCGAATCTGATAAGACCCTTCACCATCATGTACATACAATTTAGTGTATTCTACTGGTTGAGCTCTTTTATTTGGTACCAATATTGTGGGGATTGAAGGGGACAAAGCCGTTATTAGAATATTTGACCAATGTATCTACTATTTTATTTAGGCCGCCATATTGGATTTTTCTTTTTCATAGTTTACTGAAATTAACAGGTCGATACCTTTTATTTGATACAAATAATGAGGGTGTTCAAGGAGTTACATTTTAAATACCATATTTGACCCATATATAAATTTATTGCCCACCATTTTGTAGTAACGGCCTTCATAAATTTTAATTTTTTGAAAAATATATATTTTAGATGTAGAGGCATATTATTTCTACAAATAGTAACAAAGATACCTATAAGTTATTCTATGGCTGAAAATGTTTAATTTTGGAGGTAAAAATATGGGAAAAAACAATGTCAGTCGTGTTTATTTGCTCATATTTCGGACAGACGGATAGGGCTTATTCATAAGCTTTACGAAAATATGTGTATACTTTATGGGGTCGAAAATGAATATTGTAGAAATTACAAACGGAATGACAAAGCTATATAAGTATACCCTTGTGCACCACAGGTGATGGGATTGCAATTTGTCAATGTCGATATCATTACATTATATTTTATAAGGTTTTTTTTTTAAATTGACTTAATACGTTTAGAATACATAACAGTCAGTAACTGTCATAATATTTTGAGTGTATATAGTAGTAATGGTTAATTATTGACCCATAGTCTCAAATGAAAGGAATAAAATTTGTACATGTACACAACTCATACAATGTACATGGACATTTTTTGATTTCGAAAAAGTGCTTCTGAGTGAGGTAACGAAATTCAAGAACCAAATACTATGTACGAAAAGACAAATAGATATCGCTAAATCGACTTAAAATATGATTCCTGCAAAAATGTTTAATTTGAATTAGTGTGACAGTTAAAATACTAACCTGTATTAAATTTGGCAGTCCGAATAAGAAGGATATGACACAAACTATTAAAACTACAATCTCGTGATAACCCAAGTGTTTTTTAATCCAATTGGGAAAACCATCCTGTATCGAAGTAACCACAACTTCAACAATGGCAAACTGAAAATAAAACCGAAAATATATTTAACGATAAATATTTTTAAAATTTGCATAAACGTCTAATTTTTAACAAACCTGAGAATTTAAACCCAAACACAACAACATAAAGAAAAACATTACGGCCCACAGTTGAGCGTACGGCATTTTTGCCATTGCCTGAGGATATACCACAAAAATTAGTCCCGGGCCATCGCTGATGACATCCTTGACATTTGTATTTTGTTCGAGAGCTAAATTACCCAAAGTGGCAAAAGCAAAGATACCAACCAGTAAACTTGTCAAAATATTTACCGTACTAACGGCCACAGTGTCACGCAAAATATTATTATTGTATTTGTTGTAGCTGGCAAATGATATCATTGAACCGAATGTAATGCCTAATGAATTGAAATTTTGCGAAGCAGCATTAATCCAGACGTTGGCATGTTTCAACTCAGACCAATTTGGTCTAAAGAAGTAACGTAAACCATCAGCGGCCCCCTCCAAAGTAACAGCACGGCCCATTAGAATTATGATTAAAAAGAAGGGAAAAGTGGCGGTAAAATAACGAACCTAAAAATTCGAAAAGGGAAATAAAGAAATTGGATAGAAAAACACCAAATAATTTACACAATTCATGTTTTATTCTAAGTATGAAAAAACCTTTGCTGATGATTTAATTGATTTCCAGGTGGCAAAATAAACCATTAACCAGGCACATATTAAACAAGCAAATAACTCCCAACGCATGTTACCAGGATACTCAATGCCAGGACTTATCTGTAGAACTTTATTCCTATTTTAAAGAATGTTTAAGTGTTTATTTTGTTTAAATGGAATTTAAGAGAACATACTGAAAAAATTCCTCTGAAGGAGTTTTCGATGATGCTGGTGCTGTGATATTGTTTGTTAAACGTTGTGGTACCCAACAATCTGGTGTATTCCATCTAAAAATAACGAAAAGTTGATAATTTTCATATTTTCCTTGTGATTTTTTGTAGAGCAATTTTTACCGATTATTACAATCAATCCATGGTTGCTCTGTTTTAAAAGCGGTGAAAAAGTAATATATAGAATAACCAATTATGACACTGTAGTAGGTGGACATTAAAAAGGACACTACGACACTTGCCAAGCCAGCGCCTATAAAATAATGCAGAAAAACAAAATGGATTTTAGATTAATTTTTTATTATTATTATTTTTTTTTTAATAAACTTTTTTTCTACTATTTTCTCAGTTAAAAGACCTGTGAGTTAGTTATGGATATGAATTCTATTTAAAATGAAAATATATTTGATGCCATTATTTATGAAATATGCAGTATTTAAATGTCCGCAGCGGAAACACTGGACATTCCACGACTCGCGCACGCAAATCGGGCGAAATATCAAAAATTTTGCGTTTGATCTTGGACTTAAGCTTTTCTAATATTGTTGGCTTATCAGCATAGACTAGCGATTTAATGCAACTCAAAAAAAGAAACAGACTTAAGGGTTAAATTTCATGAACGAGGCGGCTATTTGCTAGCAATAATGGCTGGAAAAACTCAGTTCCGAAACATAGTCTTCAATAATTCGATTGAATCGTATGCTGTATGGCACGTTGTGCCACTCTACTGTAATCACATATCAAGTTCATAGCCTCGAGCTGGTATCAAAAATACTCTAATATCATGGGTTGTAGCGATTGCAATTGATGGTCGTTCGGTCGGCGTTTTCGTAAAAAATAGAAAAAAATTAGACGCTGACGCCGCCGGCATCAAAACCGCATCAAACAGTTAACTTTTTCGGATCACTTCAAACTCATCCAAATGCGATAATTTTACTTGTTAACAAAACCATCGATCCAAAAATGAGCTTCATCGAAAATTAGCGTAATATAATAATTTTCAAACTTTTTGCAAATTTTCCTTTTTAGTTAAAAAGCATACACTGGTTATTTAAACTGTCAAAGAATTGCGGAGCTAACTTCACTCCTATTCGAGAAATGTTAAAAACGAAATACGTTATACTCAAAATCCCTTTATATATGTATTATGGGTATTACCCTAAATTCAAGGAAATGACTGCATAAAAATTTAGAATCTTCATATCTTAGTGACAGAAAACTATTTCTTTACTGTCACTTACATTTTTAGTGATTTTTTTCCTTACTATAACTAAATTTAGATATAGTGCAAAAAACAAAATGTAAACCATCTCTTTGTGAAAAAAAACCAATAGCTATTAGTGGAGACTGCAAAACTTATCAAATCATCCATCTAGGTGTACACACGAACATTTCTTTTCATTATTCTAAAATTCTCGGGGAAAATTAGAAAACAATACTTAACCTAAGAACTGCATCTTAATGTACATATTATTATCGAGGTATAATCCAAAAATGTTTATTAAAATACATAACTTTTCTTTCTTGACAGTTTTTGATTGCAGTTTACTTAAATTTATTTGCTTCCTAATTAAGATTTCAATTTGTTTCAACATTTAACAAATAAACTAAATATTTTATAATTATGGTCATAATTAAAAGTTACGCTAATTGCATGAAAACAGCAGAATTTTAAATTGCCTTCAAAACAGTCTAGACAAGTTATGATATTTTTCGTTTTTCTAAAAGCTAATAATAAAAATTTATTTGCAACCATAATTACTACGATTGTTATGACCATAATGACTATTAAGCAGATGTACTTACTTAAATATACAAACTGATTTTTACTGTCTATTACACTAATAAATCGTTATTTATCTTATAAAAAAGTACTATTAATAATTATTACAACATTTGATCCATATACAAACATATTTGTGGACTTTTTACAGAATAACTTATGTCAAGTTTTTAAATATTAAGATGGTAACATCGATGTTCATGAACGATACATCAATGATTGCAAAACAAATCAGCGGCACATTATTTTATCTCTACTTATATATTAACGGTCTAATTCATAAAAATTTAAAGAGCTTTATAAGAGGTTTATAAGTCAAATTTCTATAGAAAATCAGTTTAATAAACCCGTTATAAACCTTTAATAACTCTTATGAATAAGGCAGTAAGAATATGAATAAAATAAAAACAAACAACTTTAACCCCGATCTTAAATATGAGAGCATGATTTTAAGAGAAGTGAAAAAAATCCCATTTTATCTGCACCATTTTTTTTTCTAATAAGCTTTCCTTCTTTAGCTTATCGGTCACTTTTAGATAAAAGTGTAGTTATAACAACGAAAATTAAGTTATCTGTCCGATTAAATTCTTAAGTCGTTTGATGTAGTACACGTAATGTAAAAAGACACATATGCATGTGGGTGTGACATAATTTTGACGTCATCATAAAAAAAATTGATTCCGCTTTGGCCACATGTGTTTCATTTGCATTTTTTGACTAAAATACATTTCGTGTAATATCAAAATCTTGCCGCATGCAGCCACAACGACTATTTAAAAAAATGTAACCAAAGTGCTGAACATTTTAGTTACCCATATGTGCATGTGGCTTTTTACATTTCGTATTCTATTTATAGGCTTTACTTTAGCCAGTGGTACGTTATACTTATAGGGCCGTATTCATAAAAAATATTTTAGGTTTATTGAAGGCTTATTTGACAAATTTCTCTACAACATCTGTCAAATAAGCCTTCAATCAACCTAAAATATTTTTTATGAATACGGCCCTATAAGTATAATAGAATAAAACCTTTGCGTTGCGTTACATATTTGCTTGAACATCAAAGATGAAATGCACATTCTTTTACGAAACATGTCACATAAAGTACTTTTATCGTAGCGCGAAAAGTAAGGCAACTCTAATCTTTTTTCGCGTTTTGACATTCAGTTGGTGTAATTTTCATTGAATTTATGTAAATTCGTATGTGATAATAAAATTTTATTAAACTGTTAGAAAATTTTAATTGAAATAAAAATAACAAATATTTGTTTTTAAAAATTCCTAACCGCTTTTATAGGTAAACAAACAATGTTTAAGTGCTGTCAAAGTTCTTAATGTGTCATAAAACTTTTGCTTTGCGCGACGAAATTTTTTCTGACGTGGCCTTTAGGTCTATAACCTATAATATCTATATAGGTTAGGTAGAACAGGCAGCTGTTGTGCAGCTCACTTGGGTCCATTGCATTGATCCCTTTGTGATACCTGAATAGAATAGAATAGAAAGAATAGAAAAGAAAGAGAAGCAGAGCAGTTCAGGCGGGAATCGAACCCGTAACCCCAACACTAGCATACCAGCACACTACTGACTAGTCTACCGGGGCACCCTAATATCTATATAAGGTTTATGAATTAAAGTTGCCATTTTTGTCCGATATATTTATGTAGCAAAATATGGCAACTAAATTGCAATAAATACGTCATTTTGACTTTTTTAGTTCAAGTTTTAATATTTAAATGTTTTTTTTATTTTAATTACAAAAATACAAAATTTTTAATTTACATTGTTAAAAGTAGTTGGTATTTGACTTGGTACTGCCATATCGTACCATAACTTTCTGAGATATGATCAAATAAACACGACTGCCTATCTTTTTCCCCATATTTTTACTATGAAAATTAACATTTTTAAGTTCTAGGCTAACTTATAGAATATCGGTCACTAATTGGCAAAGTTATATATTTTTTTTAATATATCAAGTTTCTAAAGCTTCTAATTAATTTTCGATATGCTAAATACCATTTTATAAGCCGTAGTTCCGAAAGTTATTGCTGAGAAAAACAGACAAGTTGGTTTAAAACTAACGAAGAGTTTAAGTAGTGAATTATTTTAGATTTTGCTGATTTCGGTGACAGTTTGTGTATATATACACCAAACTAAAGGTTTTTGTTTACTGTCATCAAATTTAACGAACTACCACAAGCGGTTCGGTGTGAACTCAGGTGCTAATTATATAGAAAAAGTTTGGCTTTATAATGATAACAAATATGGGCACTAATTTTGCAATGTACAATCGAATATTGAATAATAAGGTGTGTGCAATAATTTGAATATATTGATACTGAATAATGAATAGTTAATATTTCTTTTACGATTGTAAATTTTATATTTGTTTTCTAATCTCTCAGATGTCATTACATTAAGAATCTAACACCTACAATTGTATCTAAACGTACACAAGTATTCATGTATTCATTGTTATTTTTTAATATTTATTTATTTCCTGGTTGATTGTATATATATTTTTTAATTTTTGTTTTATTTTATTATGACCGCTTTACAAATAAATACTTTAGCAACATTTTCCGCTTTGTTACAATTTACTAATTAGCATACGGTTGAAAAAGCAGTTCCACACATCATCTCTACAAGCATATAAGTATGTTAAGTAAATGCACTATAGATTGAAAATTATTTTGTGGTTCATAAAAACATTAATTCTAACGTTTATAAGTATGTTATATTCATATAACGTTCATTTACGTCAATAATGTCATAACTCGAAAAATATAGTTTTGTGTAAAATTGTTTTAATTTTTTGAGGTAATCCACAATTTATTAAGTAATTTACCAAAATCGAATAGTTAAAAACTTAGAGAGATTTATTTGGTTTAAATTGATTTCAACAAGTTTTTTGATATATAAATTTTTCTCTTCATTAATTATAGCTGTGAAAAAGAGGATAAAAAACAATTATGTGAAAAAATTGAATCTATGGAATTCATTGTATTACTCAGTTTGAAATGTGCGAATTTTGAGTTACTACACTTTTGAAATAAATGAGCCATATACGCTAAATAATGGAGTATCAATAATATTATTAAACCCAGTTTAAATTTCTTACCCTTGAACAACGGACATAATTGTCCTAATGCGCCTATGGGCCCTCTGCCTGTATATTGGCCAATCGTTAATTCCATGAATAGCAAAGGTATACTGCAGATAATCAGTATAATACAATACGGAACCAAGAAGACACCTGAAAATAAAGAAAAAAATCCATTCAAATAAAAAGTGTGACAAAGTGTACAATTGTAGAGAAACAATAGAGAAATTATTTAAACGTTTTACTCATTAATAGAGAAGATTATATCATATGACCACATAACACCGAATATTGCTTAAAAATATATAAATAGTGCTTACATAAAGTTAGCAACACAGCATTAATAATTTTATTTTCTCAACATTAGATTACTTTTTCTCTTCTTTTTTATCTCTTTCTTAAAAAAATGTAGAAATATAATTGGTGAATTCACGACATACTATTTGACGTATTTTCATAATTTTTCAAAGTGTCTTAAAACTTCTACAATAAACAATACAGTACTTTTTTAAAATTTTAGGATATAACATAGCACTAAATTCATCAACTATAAGAAAAAGAACGACATAATAAAAGGTTGCTCTTTGGATATAAGAACTCAAGTGCATTTGTGTTCACCTGTGGTGCACAAGGGTATATATAGCTTTGTCATTCCGTTTGTTATTTCTACAATTTTCATTTCCGACCCCATAAAGTATATATTTTCTGAAAGCCTATGAATAGAGGAGTCGATTAAGCCCTGACCGTCTGTCCGTGCGTTGGTTGAAATCAACTTTTATAAGCAACTATATGTTCCTCAGATCTGAGTATGGTACCAATCTTTTGGAAATATCCGGGAATGAATTACTATTGAAATTCAGCACAATCGCCCCATAACTTTCTGAGATATGAGCAAAAAACCACCTCGTTCTTTGTACAATTACAAAAACATACATTTATACTGGTTAGAGTAAACGTGGCATCGAATGCCAGCTGAGCCAAAAACAAATTTTTTTATTTTTTTTTAAATTTTTTTTTTTTTTAATTTTTGTATTGTTTTTTTTTTTGTTTTTAATAATTTTTTTTTTATTTTTTTTGTATTTTTTTATTTTTAAACATACATACGTAAACTCAATTTATAATTCTGCAATGGGATGTTTTGTATATATATGTACGTATTTCAAACAATTGTTATTGCATGACTACACGTTGTGAAGGGTATATAAGATTCGGCACGGCCGATCATTTCTAACATTTGAATTTAAGCAAGAGAGTTAAGCGTTGCTTTGATTTTGTTACAATTAATGCCCTTGTTTTTTTTGTTCGAAATATTTTGTTCGAAAAACTCTCAATTTTAATTGATGTTATTCAATGTAGATTAGTAAGGTAAGGTCGATCTGCTCTTTAACGTACAAAACAATCAGCTGTTGCCTAGTGTCACTAAAAATTTTACCCTGATAAATGACAAACTATGTCTAAAATAATAAGTTTAAAAATAGTGTAACCTTTCTATTGAGAACCTTAACACCATGACAAAAATTTATTTATTGTGTGTATGTACTAGGACTATTAGTGCGATCATAGAATTATAGTAAATTTTAGTAGATTTAAGCGATTTTCAAATTTTAATATTTTAAGATAAAGTAAATAATTTTGAGTTCGCTTTTAATTTATGTATTTCTTCGGAGCTTGTTTGGATTTGGGCATAAACGTATGTATGTGAATAAGCTACATACTATGGCTCCTAAGAATATATATTATAGGACTGTAGATTACTCACAACGTCGTCACTAAAACGCAATTTTAACAATAAATATAAATCTTTTAAAATCATGAAAATTTATATTAAATTCGGCGGGTATTGACTTGGCGTACATAGGCATGCCTGCAACATTCCTACACTAAAAATATGTTTACAATGCCTGAAACATTTCTAGACTAAAACAAGTAAGAGCGCTATATTCGGCCGTGCCGAATCTTATATACCCTTCACAACGTGTAGTCATGCAATAACAGTAGTTTGTATCACCATTCATCCCATATAAAATACGTACATACATATAAAAAACATACATATATAAAACATTTCATTGTAAAATTATAAATTTACGTATGTTTAAAAAAAAATAAAAAAAAAAAATTTAAAAAAAAAATAAAAAAAAAAAATTTTAAAAAACTAATTAAAATATATGTAATAAATATAAAACCAAAAAAAAAAAAAATAAAAAAAAAAATTTAAAAAAAAAATAATAAAAATATAAATAACATATTAAATAAAAAATAAAAAATAAAAAAAAAATTTAAAAAAAAATATAAAAAAAAAATTTTTTTGGCTTAGCTGGGATTCGATGCCACGTTTTCTCTAACCAGTATACACGTTTGTATGTATGTATGTTGTTGTTGTAATGTTGTTTTTGTGAATAAAAAATCGAGGTGGTCGTGGGTTTTTGCTCATATCTCGATGTTTCTGATTTTCAAGACCGTTCTACTCCCGAATATTTCTGATATTTTAATACCTCACCCGGGTCCAAGCGATATCGGGGGGCTTCAAAAAGTTGATTTCAACATACACACGGACAGACGGTCAGACGGACAGAGCTTAATCGACTCCCCTATTCATAAGCTTTCAGAAAATATACACTTTATGGGGTCGGAAATGAAAATTGTAGAAATTTCACACGGAATGACAAACCTATATATACCCTTTTTCACTGTGTGAAGGGTATAAATATATTTACAATTGCCCATTGCTTCTCTTTATAAATACTTAGTATTTTTATATTATGATATATAAAATTCAGAGGATTAAAGTCTTGTACAAAAACAAAAAATTATTTATTACAACACTGGCAACAGAACCCTTAACTGGTATTTAATATTATACGTACATAAAACAAAACGCTTTTATCAAAGACTATAGACTATAGTCTATAGTATTGTATTTTTTGCTAATATCTTCTTAATGTAATGCCAGATTGTTGTTGGGTAGTGGTGGATATATGCAATTCTTATACATTAAAAAATTTTTTGTGCCTCATGCTATAATAAAACATTATGGTATTGTTAAAAAGCTAAACATTTAAAGTTTCTTATTTCATGGAAAATTACGTAAAAAATATTATAAATGTGTAAAAATATAAATTAATAAAAATCTAAAGTTCGCATTTTTATTTTCCAAACATATTTCAATTTTGTGTGTCATAAATGTGACAAATTTGTAAATTTTTTTACAACATCCGCAGATTTAAAACGAATTTGATGCTGCATCTTAAGTATAAAAATTAATGAAATAAAATGAAATATTGCATTTGATAAAAATAAATTTGCCTAAGTAAATCCAACGAACAGAATTAGCGGAAACTGTAGATAATCTTCAGATTTCTTCTCTACAGATGAAAGATCTAAATTTTGTTTTATGTTATAAAAATGTGTTTATAGAAAATAGCGAGTATGAGAACTAACACAACATCACACATAACATACATATGGAACTTGTTTGACATTATCGTAATTATCATATGGTTCATCTTTTTTTTTTTTGCAAAATTTTACTTAAAAGGAAATTAGTATTTAAATGCCTAAGCGTATTTTTTTTTTGTTTTCTAAAAAATGTATGGTTTTAAATTATAATTGAATATTAACGTGGGAATTGCTTACCTCCTCCACTTTTGTAACACATGTAGGGAAAACGCCAAACATTACCTAATCCTACTGAGTAACCAATACACGCCAAAACGAATTGCATTTTACTACCCCAGTGTTGTTTTCTGGGTTTCAAATTGGATGTTTCATCGGACATATCCATTAAACTGTCATCGTCATCATCATCGACACCAGGTAGTCTGTTGGAATAAAACACAATTTCGTATTAAATAATTTTAATTATTTCTCTTTTTAATAAATTTTATTTTAAATTTAACTAAATTACTGACTTTGATGTTGTCATTGATACGAAGGATTTAAAAAAGCGTATACCGAGCTTGAAGTATCATATAACTTTGAACGTCGTAAAATAAGCATTAAGTGTGTTTAGGCTTAAATAGTCTAAATTTATGATATTAAACTTTTTAAAAGGTATTAATTGTTTGTTTTAATATGATTTAACTGATTAAGACGGCAGACTTAAAATGTATTTAAATGTAAATAATTTTTTATTTATTTCTTATTACACAACTGTAGTTTATATTCTAACCAAATGCAGTAATGGATTAAAGTGTCTAACGGAAATTGAACCCTCAACCCTCAAACTATTACACTACTAAAGTTGCTTTCAGGCGGGATGTATTTTACATATGTCAAACAAACAGCAAATTTTAAAATACTAAATGCTAATTTTTTGTTGTTAATCTATTTTGTTTTTTCTTTGTTTTCTTCATGTTGTGTCGCCAAACAACTGTTGTCAGATCAAAATGCTTGTCATATGACTTCTACAAATGTATTTCACATTAGCTATGTTTCAACAGGTTTACACGACATGGATCAATTTTGCAATAGAAAATTACAGGAATTTTTTTTCAAGTTAAAATAAAATAATATGTGCAAACAGTAAACGGTTAAAATGAGTTGGATCTGTTATGTGATGCAGCACCCGTAAAAAATTATTATTATTTTTACTATAGGGTTCTTTTATAGTTTTTTCTTACTTATATATTCTTTAAATTAGCTTTCAGTAAAGGAATTTTATCATAAACGACCTAAACTGCTTTAAAATTGATCAAAACATTTTAACATTTTATTTAAAATATTTACAACAACAAATAAAGCGATTTTTTTAATTCAAACCAAGTGCCCTTATCCGTCTTCGAATGTATTTTAACTACCATATTCATAAAAGTTATTAAAGGCTTATAAAGGGTTTATTAAGTTGATTTTTTATGGAAGTTTGACTTATAAACCTCTTATAAAGCTTTTAATTTTTATGAAAAAGACCGTAAGGCTTTAGTACTACTGTGTAAGTAATACTCTTTTTAATTTAATCTCACCTTTTTAGGTTGCCCTCGTAAGTTTTAAACACTTTCGGCCATTTAACACATATTGTGTTAAAATTAGTTTTTAATAAGTGTTTTTATTCAAATAATGCATTTATAGTGAATTTAATAAGTGGTAAATGATACAATAAATATACATTTTATAACACGTCGTGTGCATATTAGCTTAAACAATTTTCATTTTATTTAGAGTCTAAAATTAAAAAAGAACGTAAGTCGAGGCGGTGCATTAAGTTCAATTTGATGTATGTAAAATATATAAGCGTTCTAAAGCTGCAAAATATCGTTACATAGATTTAAAAAATACCAAGTTCACTTAGTATCTTTTAATTATAGTCATAATTTTTCTAGATTTTTATTATACATTTTAGAAAATATTAATAAAACTATTCATAAATATTTATTTACAATAGTTTTGAAAGCTTTAAAGAAGTTGTAGCTCATTCTATAGTCGAACTGTATTGCAATATGTACTTAATAGTTTTTTTATATTATTTTTTATTAGAGGTGATAATTTGGTGTTAAGAAACTTTTCATAGGCATTTCTGCTTAATGTACCGAAGTTTGTTAAACATAATTCTGATAGGAATCGTGTATTTAACTGTATTTAACACTCATTTTATATTTTCTTGATACATATTTTCTTAAATCAAATGATATTTAACCTTTGCTTAAGCCATGTTCACACTAGGCAAATATTTAATAAAATAGATGCAAGCATTTAAAAGCATTTATTTCTGCCTTAATAAATAACTGTCGTATTCATAAAAAATATATTTGAAGTTTATTAAAGGCTTATTAATTATTAAAAATTATTTAAAACAAACAAAGTGACAAATTAAATTACACTGTTGCTCACTTGAATAGGTTTATATATTTTTGCATTATTGTTTTAGTTTTGCTTAACACAATTTATTTCAACTAAAATTTAGAGATTTTTTTGTATGCAACTAGTTTAAAACAAGAAAACTGGCCTTACAATAAACAGTTTTTCTTATTTTTTGGTTTTATGTATGTATGTATATCTTTAGCTCACTTGATTAGGTTCATTTATTGTCCTTTTATTAGTGTTTGTAAATATATGGCATATTTTCCTATTTTTTTTTCTTCTTAATATGTCCATTATCTGCGAAGAAAAACGGCAAAATGAATGCGATTACCAAATTTGGCCTAGCCATAGGAAAATTGCAAACAAATTGGGCGAAATCATAATATCTTTAGCAATTTTATAAAAAAAAGTCTGATATCGAAAAAAAAAAACATCAAAGGACGTCCACAAGGGGTTATAACAGAAGTAAACACAAGAGCTAAGAAATTAAGTTTGAAGGTCCAGATGGATATAATTGTTATTTCCATGATATGTAAAAAGAGGAATGTTAAAAATAGAAAATCACATTAATTGCCAATCGAATGGTTCAGTTCCTGCAATCGTACTTTTCATTTGTGACTATAACATTTCTATTGAAAAAATCATAATTTAAATGTGTTGACTACATATTTATATTTCGAAACGAAATTCTGTAGATATAACCGTAAAATTCTACTATCATACTCACAACCGGTACTGTTTTCTCTGTGCAGGAAAAACAGTATCGGTTATTAATAGTAACAAAAGTGTCTATAAATCCTAGGGCTGAAAATGTTGATTCTTATGGTAAAAATATTAGAAAAAACATAGTTAGTCGCTTTTATTTGCTTATGTCTCAGAATGTTATACGGCGATTGTGCTGCATTTCAATAGCGATTTCTTCCCGGATATTTGATACCACATACAGATCTGTTAATCATGTGTTGACTTCTAAAATATGATATCAACTAACACACGGACAGATGAACAGTCGGGCATTGCTCTATCGACACCCCTAGTCATAAGCTTTCAGAAAATAAATATATACTTTATGGGTTCGGAAATGAATATTGTAGAAATAACATACGGAATGACAAAGCTTTATATACCTTTGGCACCACAGGTGTAGGGTATAAATATATTACAATTAGATTTGTATAACTTACCGTTAACAAAAGCAACTCAATAAACAGTTTTACACATACATACATACACATTTTTTATTGGAAATGCATCCACCACTATTACATTCATTTAATCAACTTATTTAAATCAAAATTTAATTAAAAATCAGATAAGAAAGTTCAATATTTTTTCTTTTTAATCTGATCAAAATTCACAACGAATTACATTTAATTGATGTCAACACATTTATTTTCTATAAGATATAGTATATTAACAATTTTTTTAATGAAATTGTTGTTATAGAGTTGGTAACAATTTGATTAAAAAAAAATTTCACATTCAATTATTGTGATTATTTTTACACAATACATTTGGAGATACGTAATTGTATTAATATCATGTGGTTTTTAAACAAAAATTAAAATTAATTTCTTTTTTAAATAAGGTTGGTGTTCAAACAAAGTTTATAAAAATAGCACAAGTACATTAAATTATATTTCACAAACTGCATTAAAGACGTTCCAGAAAGAGAGATTTCTTGAAGTATTTTCTATCAAAATAATTTTTAAATAGTTTTTCAACTTACTGCCGTAATCATAATAGTGCTATTAAAATTACCCTAACTGTAACTATACATAGGTATATGTATGTATGCACGTACATATATATTTATCTGATACATTAACGTTCATACACATTTAGAATAATATTTCATTTTATATTATTGGATGTAACGCATTCACTGTCGCATTTTATTATTATTTTATAATTAAATTAATTACATGATTTATGCCGCGATAAACATGTTTAAATTAATTATAACCATCGGACATGTTTTCATGTAAAAATGTGTGTTAAATTGCCTGTAAATTGATGAGTAATTTGTTTAAACAAATGTATGCCTTTTAAATTTAGGCGGTAACTATTAATACGTTAAAACAATTGCATAAATTGATCTCTTTAATTTTATGTTAAGGTATATGTATATAAGACTACAGTGGGCCAAAATTGCATTTTTTGTTCATTTCGCAACAAACTCTTTTCTTTCGTCTATTGAAATTTAATTTTGATTTATTTATACATATGGGCATTTCCATGTCATCGTACGTGACATTTGTACTCTTATAAAGTGGAGTAATTTTTACAAAAGTAAGAGTAACTGAAACAAAATTAGATCTTTATGTACTTTATTTAAACAAAAAAAAATAATAATATTCGAATCAATGTTGTCTAAAATATCCAGAAAAATACGAACATATCGTACGTGACATAAAACAGAAGTGATTTTGAGGTACATATGGAAATATAATAATATCTGCGACACTTGGGAGGTTTTTTTTCTTTTTTTAATTTTTCTTTTAAAATTCATCATACTTAATTGAAAACAATATGTGAATGATTTTATAATAAATTCAATTTAATATCGTTCGTGACATATCGTACGTGACAGATTTTTCTTTAATAGTATTCTTAGGTAATAAAATTTATATTATACGAATGACTGAGACAAATAATGTTTTTGCACTACGTACGTGACATTAAAATAACTTCCAAGGGCTATTAAAAACAAAAATACCGCTAATTGGACTCTATATTTTCTCTTTTCTTATGGATCTTGTTAATTGTTGTTGTAACCTATTTTTTAAGGAATATTTACAGTTACAGTTTATTTTTGCAATTTAGTCGCTAACAAATATAGTTGATTTCAATTCTTTTAAATAATTCAAAGAGATAATCAAATTAAACTCTTATTATTGCCCTTAAAATAATTTAATAAGCTCTTAATACCTGCGCATAGTAAAATTTCAAGAGTTTTTATTTTTACAGTATTGGTTGACATATTCATGGAAATGCCCATATGTGAACATAATTTTTGTTGTACCGGTTATGTTTTTATATTGATCAACGTCATTTAATTTATTATAATACGTAATATTATAAAAGATCAGGAAAATGGGAAAGTTGATAAATCTTGCTGCTGTAGAGTGCAGAGTTATTGTACAAAAATAATCAAGGCCAGCATGCAGTTGTACTTAGTTTCAGGTTTCCGTAAAAAGCATACATGTGTCAAAAACCTTCATTCTTGAAATATGTATCAAGCAACTAACTTTACATTTGCTAGTACGCAGTTGAACATAAAAATAAATGAAATGTTTAACATTTCCTAACTAATACAAAGACGCTATTATATTGAGCGGATACTTTTTGCGTCAACTAAAACAAATATTAATGTTTTGACAATTTTTTTGCACATACATACGTTATTATTCGAACATTTATTTATTTCTACGTTTTTACGTCATTGGTTTGAACATTGTACAAAAAGATGTAATTTCGTGCAAAAAATTCAATAAGAACTGCAATCAGTACAATTCATAAAATTAGTAAAATAAGGAAGAAAAACAGTTAATCTTTTTAGTTATACAAATTACTAACAATAGAAAACACTATCAGCTTACAGGACCTTGTCCTTTTCATGAAATTTTCCAACAAATATTCACACATTTGCGGCTGGATGTGGTTGATATGCGCGGATAATAGTTAATAGTTTTGACAGCTATAAAACAAATAATCCAAATATTTTAATAAAAAGTTTACCATTCCAAACGTGCAAGCTGGATCGGCGCTTGGCCTTTGATAACGAAATGGTTGCACAAAAGCTTTTTTGAGAAATTAAATATACCAAAAGTGAATGCATGTTTCTATTAACAGCTTTGGTCTCTATGAGCAATATTTTCAAACTTAATGAATCAAAATGATTCAAATTTTATTCGAAAAAAACCAACTTTAATTAATTAAAAAGCACATTAAATGTCATACGCCTTTAAAAATGTGTTTCCATGTTGTTAAGTAGAATTCAAAAGTAAACTAAAATCTGATCCAAAAAATGGCCAAATTTGGTCTACTTTGTCTGTAGTCAATACTCTGAATACCAGAAAAATGGAAAAAACGTAGTAGTATTTAGTTGAAGCAGATACTGTTACACCATAAATCAAACAACAAGCCCAATTCTTCATTTATTAGTCCACTGTGCTACCTTTAGAGCTATCAGATATTTATGTACAATTAACTTTACTATGCATTTTAGAAAATTAAAAGAAAACTAAATTTTAATAGAAAATTAAAAAATGTTTTTGTTTTGATATATGAATTCAGAATATACATTAACTACCGTATTCCAACAAAATATTTTAGGTTTATTAAAGACTTATTCGACAGATGTTACACAGAAATTTGTCAAATAATCCTTCAATAAACCTAAAATATTTTTTTTTGAATACGGCAGTAAATGTTTAATTTATTTTAATGGAATTTATATACTACTTAATATTGCTTATTTAAGTGTTCATTTTTGTTTTTTTGTTTTATATAATTATATATTTTTTCTTAAATATTTGGAAAGTAATTTATTTAGTCATTATCGGGCTACTGCGTCAACTCGAGATTGCTGACGTCATATTTTTTTAAAAGTTACAAGAGCTGTTGGATTTTTTAAAGCAGCAGTGGATTCCTCAATAATGCAAGAATTGAGATAATTTTAGTTTTATATAAAAAAAATAGACAATTTATCCCAAGCTCTCTACGGGCAGATTTGTTACCTGCTAATTTATACTTGTTCGAAATGTGTTATTTAATTAAATCATAAATTTTTGTTCATACATGCGTTATCCCCAATATTTAAAACCAATTTTTATACCCTTCACACAGTGAACAAGTAACAGCGCTTTATTCGGCCGTGCCGAATCTCATATACCGTTCACAACGTGTAGTCATGCAATAACAGTAGTTTGTATCACCATTCATCCAATATGAAATACGTATGTATGTATGTACAAACATATAAAAAACACACATATATAAAAACATCCCATTGTAAAATTATAAATTTACGTATGTATGTTAAAAAAAAAAAAAAAAAATTTAAAAAAAAATTTTTTTAAAAATATTAAAAAAAAAAATTTTTTAAAAATAATTAATATAAATAATAAAAAAAAAAAAAAAAAAAATATTAAAAAAAAATTTTAAAAAATAATAAAAATATAAATAATATATTAAATAAAAAATAAAAAAAATTAAAAAAAAATTAAAAAATTTTTTTTTGGCTCAGCTGAGATTCAATGCCACGCCACGGTTACTCTAACCGGTATAAACGTTTGTATGTATGTATGTTGTTGTTGTAATGTTGTTTTTGTGAAAAAAAAAATCGAGGTGGTCGTGGGTTTTTGCTCATATCTCAGGTGTTTATGTACCGATATTTCTGATTTTCAACAGCGATCTACTCCCGAATATTTCTGATATTTTAATACCTCACTCGGGTCCAAGCGATGTCTGGGGGCTTCAAAAAGTTGATTTCAACATACACACGGACAGACGGACAGACGGACAGACTGACAGAGCTTAATCGACTCCCCTATTCATAAGCTTTCAGAAAATATATACTATATGGGGTCGGAAATGAAAATTGTAGAAATTTCACACGGAATGACAAACCTATATATACCCTTTTTATACCCTTCACACAGTGAAAAAGGGTATATATAGGTTTGTCATTCCGTGTGAAATTTCTTCAATTTTCATTTCCGACCCCATAAAGTATATATTTTCTGAAAGCCTATGAATAGGGGGGGTCGATTAAGCTCTGTCAGTCTGTCCGTGTGCATGTTGAAATCAACTTTTTGAAGCCCACCGACATCGCCTGGACCCGGGTGAGGTACTAAAATATCGGAAATATTCGGGAGTATCGAATTCCAGCTGAGCCAAAAAAAATTTTTTTTATATTATATTATCTATATTTTTATTGTTTTTATTTATTTTTTTAATATTTTTATATTTTTTCTTATATTTTTTTTACCCTTCACCTGTGGTGCACAAGGGTATTTATAGCTTTGTCATTCCGTTTGTTTGTTTGTCTACAATTTTCATTTCCGACCCCATAAAGTATATATTTTCTGAAAGCTTATGAATAGAGGAGTCGATTAAGCCCTGACCGTCTGCCCGTCTGTCCGTGTGTTGGTTGAAATCAACTTTTAGAAGCAACTATATGTTGCTCAGATATGTATTTGGTATCAATCTTTTGGAAAAATCCGGATATGAATCGCTATTGAAATTCAGCACAATCGCCCCATAACTTTCTGAGATATGAGCAAAAAATCACGACCATCTCGTTTTTTTTCCACAACAACAACATACAACACATACATGCAAGCGGGGTATACTGGTTAGAGAAAACGTGGCATCGAATCCCAGCTGAGCCAAAAAAAATTTTTTTGATATTTTATTTTATATATGTATTATTTATATTATTATTTTTTATACCCTTCACCTGTTATGCACAAGGGTATATATAGCTTTGTCATTCCGTTTGTAATTTCTACAATTTTCATTTCCGACCCCATAAAGTATATATTTTCTGAAAGCTTATAAATAGAGGAGTCGATTAAGCCCTGACCGTCTGTCCGTCTGCCCGTCTGCCCGTCTGTCCGTGTGTTGGTTGAAATCAACTTTTAGAAGCAACCATATGTTCCTCAGATCTGTATATAGTATCAATCTCTTGGAAATATCCAGGAATGAATCGCTATTGAAATTCAGCACAATCGCCCCATAACTTTCTGAGATATGAGCAAAAAACCACGACCACCTCGTTTTTTTACACAATTACAACAACAACATACTTATATACATACATGCACAAAACATGCCAAAAAAAAAAAGTTACAAAAAAAAAATATATTAAAAATAAAAAAAAATAATAAAAAAAATTACAAAAAAAAAAAATTTAAAAAAAATTTAAAAAAAAATTAAAAAAAATTTTTTAAAAATTTTTGTAAAAAAATTTTTTAAAAAAATTTAAAAAAAAATATGAAAAAAAATAATAAAATATAAATAATATCTTAAATAAAATAAGATAAAATTTTTTTGGCTCAGCTGGGATTCGATGCCACATTTACTCTAACCAGTATATACATATGTACGTATTTCATATGGGATGAATGGTGATACAAGCAACTGTTATTGCATGACTACACGTTGTGAAGGGCATATAAGATTCGGCACGGCCGAATATAGCATTCTTATTTGTTTTTGGTTTAGTTAGTCGATTGTTCAACAGTTTCGAGTTTTCAAAGTTTACACGTACTGGCAAAAAAAAAAATTAAGTCATCCAAAGTTGTCTATAGAAGTATTTTGTCTTAAATATTTGCTTAAATCCTATTCAACTAATGTTATAAATATGAGTGTTTGTATATTTAAATGTTATGATATTTTTGCTCAATCACGTAAAAAATTATTAAACGAAATAAAATTGAAATTGTTGCACAGATAGATAATTATTAATAATTTATGAATTATTACATAAAAATAATTTTGTGCCGAAAACTACGCAGACGAAGTCACTGGCACAGGCTAGTTTAAAATAAGTTCAAAAAACAAAATTTTTTTAACCCCTTTTTTCAGACATAAAAACTAATTATGAATATGGGGGTATATATGTATATAAAAAATTTTTTGTTCGAGCTGTTCGTTACACACAAAATATTCATGTGATACAAAAGAAATTTCTTTAGCTTTAAAGAACGTGGTCAAAATGAAAAATCACTAATATTAATTCAAACATCTTATGTAATAATCCAATAAAATACTATACAAATTAAACAAAGAATTAACACCTTTTTTCAAAGATTAATGATGACCGTTTTATTTAATAATCTGTTTAAAACCCATTTCTTTTATCAACCTAAATACCTGTTAATTGTATAAATAAATATTAAAAAAAAAACAACTCGGTAACCAGCATTTAAGAAAATTAGTAAATTATGCAAAAATTATGTGTAGGTATGTGCATATTAAATAAATATCGATCAATTTAAATTGAGTGGAACTAAAAATAAGACAACAATTATCTTCATAAATTATAACAATTATGCACTAAGTATATTTCGTTTTTTTTTCTCATATTCCTCTACTGTTAATACAGATCACGTGATAATAATTTAGTTCATTGTTTGACTGAAGTGTTTTATACTGCAAAAACTTGTAATAAAACATGTAAATTACATACAAGCATTTTTATTTAAATCACTTACATTTTAGCAACCCTTTGAAAACGCGTATACGATTGTTCAGAATACCTTGAGGACAAACGTTCTAAATCGATACGTGGCGGCATTTTTTTTCCTTTTTGGGGTTGTAAACGAAGTTTTTTGAAAAATTTCTCTAGTTATAATTATGGATATATAATGTACTTAATTCGTTGCACTTTTGTATAGCTATTGCCTCAAGAAAATGTAGTTCGTTAAGTTTTGGTATTTGGGCTTATTTCTCACACATACTTTTGAGGTGCCGTCCGTTTGAATAGACCGTTTATCGACTACTAAATATTTAAAGTAATTTTAAGATCCTAAAAACTTCTGCTTTCCTTAACAACGACTTGTTGCGTATTTTTAAAATTATATAGTGCGACTTAAATGCCCTACATTGGCATAGTCGGTATAACGTATACATTATTAAATTAGATATTTGCAATAAACTGTAATGTGTATTATACTTCACAAAAGTTTAATTTTTAACTAAAAAACCTTTTAATTTATTAAAGGTAATTTTAAGAAACCTAAACATTATTGCTGAGCATGATACTATTAAAGTTAATTTAATTTTGCATTAAAATAAATGAATTTATTGAAAATACTGGGGCCGAATTACGGCATTCGATATCGATCGACATTTTACTCGAACGATCGAGTACGCTGTGCTTTAGGTATAGAGATCTAATAAGAATTTTCAAATTTCGATCACGTTCGAATGCCGTAATTGAAAAATATTGAAAAAATCTGAAAATTTTTTGAAACTTTAAACTTCACAACAAGAAAGTGTATACCTACCTGGAGATTCACATAATACTTACCCTAATGCTATGTTTACATTTGGCAAACATTTGCTTAAATAAGATGATTTTTATTTCTTGTGTTTTTTAAGTGTTTGATAAATAAAGCAATTTATGGTGTTTTTAGTTCTGCAAAAAAAAACAACAAACAATTTTCTTTTACTCTGTGTAATTGCTGTAGAATTACTAGCACTCCTTTAGTGTGTTTGCCAACGATTACATTAAAATACATCTCTAATGTAATGGAATGCCCCATTTTTAAAACGTTTTAAAAAAATGGAAAAATACGATCCGCATGTCAAATTTTCATCCGTATTTTCTCTCACGTTTTCTTCTAACAATTTGCTTTTACACTAGTCTACTTTGTACATGCTATACGAATTTTTGACATGTCTTACGACTTGTATTATTTCAGTCTTAACTGGCTTCAAGCTGGGCCCCATTACGACATTCAATGGCTAGTAAAATTTTATTCGAATTTTTTGTGATATAAGTATAATGATTATAAGACTTTTAAGTTTTGTACACAATCGAATTTCGAATTTAGTTTCTCAACATTGTGTAGGGTTTTAGAAATTTCCTATATCACAGGAAAAGATAAGAAAATATTATTTTCAGTTGTTTTTCTTAGTTGTATATATATTTTTTTAGCTAAATAAACAATTTGTCGTGCAACAATGAACATTTAAAGAATGTGTTAATTGTGTATTTATTGATTTTTAATATGTATGTTAACTCTAATTAAATTGGTAAATAAATTTGTTTTTACCAAAAACTTTGTAAATACATATACTCATATTGTAAAACTGTTACTAAATTACCAATTTGGTACAGCACGTGTTAGTTTTGTTCGTGCACACTTTTCTCTGAGAATTTCTTTTCGATGTTTTTTTGTTAATTTCCAAAACAAAAATCATGTGCCCGTTATCGTTTTTTAGTGTATAAAAAAAAATATTTGTCTTATTTAAATATTTATTTTGTGTTAAAATCCTCATCAATAAATCGTTATATATATTTTTTATATCAGGTAAATATTTATGTATGTATGAATGTGTTTAAAGAAATGCACTATGGGCTACATATAAAAGTATTTTTCATTTGTTGATTTTACTTACTGCGGTGTTGGTGGATTAACAATATTTAATAATTCCGTTGGCGTTTGTGGCACTCTTTTGATTACCAATCTTCTGCCGTCTGTTGAGCCAATGCCAATCGATGCCAACGATCTTACTGAGGTTACATCCGAAAATATTTGATTGGCAACACTATCACGATATAAATAGGAACTTGAGTCACCACCGTCTTGTTGTGTAAAACTGTTGATTGTTAGTTCATTTGGATCGGACAAATAGGCTGTAATATAGAAAATTATATTTTTTTTTTGCAATACCAAAATTGTTGAAATCTTATTGCATAAAAATTCTTAAAACAAGGAACAAGAGACCATTCATTATTAGACAAATTGTTTATTAAAATACTTATTTCTCTTTTTTAAAAACAATTTTTAAAAATATTTTTAATTGTTTGCTTCTTGTCACTAGAGATTTTTATTACTTCACCGATTTAAAAATTATTTAAAAATGATATCGTCCATGTTCTGCAACTAAAGTGATTAGCCAACCACATACGGTTTTTAAATTACAACTGCAAGTTCATTATATTTTCATATTTAATATTTCTAACAAAAACTTTGTCGAATATTTTTACTCTATTTGTGATAATTAAGAAGAAATGTAGTTATTCAAAATTATAAAAATAAAGTCTAAGGGCCATTATTAAAATTTAACTATAAAGTAACCTTGGCTAAGAAGAGCAATAAAGTGAACTTAAAATTTTTCTCCCTATTACAACCTTCTCGTTAAATAAACTACGAAATACTTATTAACTTACCACAAAAATTCTTGTTGTTGATGTTTTACTTGTTAATAAGTGTATGGAAAAAAATGTAGACTTAAAATAGATATTAGTTACTTGACGTATTAAGGCTAACATTACTTTATCCGAAAACATTATTTAAACTTACATTAATTTTAACAAATACATACTTTTTATACTGGCAATACCATCAACTTCTTTTACCATTTTGTTGTTTACGAATATAAATTCATTCGGGTAGTCGTCTTTAAACAGATTATTTTTTGTTGTACATGAAAAAATTGAGTTTAATTATACCCTTCACCTGTGGTGCACAAGGGTATATATAGTTTTGTCATTCCGTTTGTAATTTCTACAATTTTCATTTCCGACCCCATAAAGTATATATTTTCGGAAAGCTTATGAATAGAGGAGTCGATTAAGCCCTGACCGTCTTCCGTGTGTTGGTTGAAATCAACTTTTAGAAGCAACTATATGTTCCTCAGATCTGTATATGGCATCAATCTCTTGGAAATATCCAGGAATGAATTGCTATTGAAATTCAGCACAATCGCCCCATAATTTTCTGAGATATGAGCAAAAAATCACGACCACCTCGTTTTTTCCACAATTACAACAACAACATACATACATGTAAAAAGCATACCAAACAAAAAAAATTACAAAAAAAAAAAAAAATATTAAAAATAAGAAAAAAATAATAAAAAAAACTACAAAAAAAAAATTAAAAAAATTTTTTAAAAAACTAAAAAAAAAAATAATAAAATATAAATAATATATTAAATAAAATAAAATTTTTTGGCTCAGCTGGGATTCGATGCCACATTTATTTTAACGTGTACGTATGTACGTATTTTATATGAGATGAATGGTGATACAAACAATTGTTATTGCATGACTACACGTTGTGAAGGGTATATAAGATTCGGCACGGCCGAATATAGCACAGTTACTTGTTGCTATTGCCTTTGTTTTTTCAATTGTGTATTATAATATTTTATTTTTATAATTAGTAAAACAAAACAAAAAAATTAATTAGAAACAAGTAAGAGCGCTATATTCGGCCGTGCCGAATCTTATATACCCTTCACAACGTATAGTCATGCAATAACAGTAGTTTGTATCACCATTCCATATGATATACGTACATACATATATAAAAACATCCCATTGTAAAATTATAAATTTACTTATGTATGTTAAAAAAAAAAAAAATTTAAAAAAAAATTTAAAAAAATAATTAAAAAAAAAATTTTTTTAAAAATAATTAAAATATATATAATAAATATAAAACAAAAATAAATAAAAAAAAAATATTAAAAAAAAAAAAATTTAAAAAAAAATAATAAAAATATAAATAATATATTAAATAAAAATAAAAAAAAATTAAAAAAAAATTAAAAAAAAAATATAAAAAAAATAAAAAAAATTTTTTTTTTGGCTCAGCTGGGATTCGATGCCACATTTTCTCTAACCAGTATACACGTTTGTATGTATGTTGTTGTTGTTGTAATGTTGTTTTTGTGAAAAAAATCGAGGTGGTCGTTGGTTTTTGCTCATATCTCAGTTGTTTATGTACCGATGTTTCTGATACCGATCTACTCCCGAATATTTCTGATATTTTAATACCTCACCCGAGTCCAAGCGATGTCGGGGGGCTTCAAAAAGTTGATTTCAACATACACACGGTCAGACGGACAGACTGACAGGGCTTAATCGACTCCCCTATTCATAAGCTTTCAGAAAATATATACTTTATGGGGTCGGAAATGAAAATTGTAGAAATTTCACACGGAATGACAAACCTATATATACCCTTTTTCACTGTGTGAAGGGTATAAAAAAATAAAAAGAAAAGAAATAAAAAGAAAACAAGTAAGAGCACTATATTCGGCTGTGCCGAATCTTTTATACCCACCACCAATTTTGTGTACATTTAAAGCACAATATTTATTATTTTGTTAATCATTATGGAATAATCTCTTTATAATAAAATATGTATCACTTTCTTTGTAGAGGGTGGTTAAATTTTAAGGGCCCATGTTGAAGGTGAACTACACCTAGTCTTTAAATTTATTTTCTGCATTTCATTTGATATTTCTTAATCTCAAACTTACTCAATTTGATCCGTGGAAAGATACGCAAGTGAGCGACGCTTTAAAGTTATTCAGGTTTTTTAAAAAATGGTCGTTCAAATCAAAATGCATTTTGTGTATTTCGTAATTCTTTTGATCAACATAATCGTTCAAATTCGTCCACAATCGGGAGAATTGTAAAAAATATTTAAATTTCTGCAAAACAGGTCTGTATAAAATGTTAGAAAATCTGTGAATGCCTTCTTAGTTCGTTGAATGGGAAGCACTGCTGGTTTTTGCGATAGTGTGGCAAAAGAGCAGTCAACCTCGACTCATCATCATGCCCAACAATTGAGCATCAACATTGTCATTGAAAATTTGGACCATCAGATAGAGGAGTGGCGCCAAGGATGGGGGGGCCGTTTGGCCGATATTTTGTTAAATACATAATTGAACCATACAAATATTATAATTACAAAAAGAAATAATTATAATATCCTAAATAATTTGTGTATTATTTAAATTCAACATCGGTCCTTAAAATTTAACCACTCTTTATAACTTCGATATGCTACTAAAATGCTTTTGTAAATGTAGTCTTTCAATGAAAGTGGGCGTTAAAGTAGGCGTGTCAATAAAGTTTCTGCTAATAAATACAACTTAGATATTTCAATATAGTCCTTTATTTTCCCAACAACTTTGTCAATAGAGAAATTACATGAATTTAAGATAAACCATTATATAGGAGGTAGGCGTTAACTTTTTGGCACAATAATAACATTGATTAGAAGGATATACGTAGCAAATTTGATCATTATACTTCTAATTTAGGCGGTTTTATGAGCTTTTAAATTTCATTAACGGTAGATAACGTGAAAAGTGGGCGTTATCGTAGGCGTGTTAAAGTTGTTTTGCGAATGAATACAATTTAGGTGTTTCAATATAGCCCTTTATTATTCCAAAATCTTTATTAATAGAGAAATTATATAAATTTAAGGTAAAACGTTATATGGGAGGTGGGCGTAAAAGTAGGCGTGGCACCTTAATTTTTTGGCACAGTTATGATATTGCCTAGGGGGATATACGTAGCAAATTCTATCATCATACCTCTAATTTTGGCGGTTTTATGAGCTTTTAAATTTCATTAACGGTAGATAACGTGAAAAGTGGGCGTTATAGTAGGCGTGTCAAAGTTATTTTTGCGAATGAGTACAACTTAGGAGTTTCAATATAGCCCTTTATTATTCCAAAATCTTTATTAATAGAGAAATTATATGAATTTTAGGTAAAACGTTATATGGGAGGTGGGCGTTAAAGTGGGCGTGGCACCTTAATTTTCTGGCACAGTAATAACATTGCCTAGGGGGATATACCTAGCAAATTTGATCATTATACCTCTAATTTTGGCGGTTTTATGAGCTTTTAAATTTCATTAACGGTAGATAACGTGAAAAGTGGGCGTTATAGTAGGCGTGTCAAAGTTATTTTTGTGATTGAGTGCAACTTAGGAGTTTCAATATAGCCCTTTGTTATTCCAAAATCTTTATTAATAGAGATATTATATGAATTTTTGGTAAATCGTTATATGGGAGGTGGGCGTAAAAGTGGGCGTGGCACCTTTATTTTCTGGCACAGTAATGACATTGCCTAGGGAGATATACGTAGCAAATTTGATCATCATACATTTAATTTTGGCGGTTTTATGAGCTTTTAAATTTCATTAAAGGTATATAACGTGAAAAGTGGGCGTTATAGTAGGCGTGTCAAAGTTATTTTTTCTAATGAGTACAACTGAGGTGTTTCAATATATTCCTTTGTTATTTCAAAATCTTTATTAATAGTGAAATTATATGAATTTTAGGTAAAACGTTATATGGGAGGTGGGCGTAAAAGTGGGCGTGGCACATTGATTTTCCGTGTCAAAAAAGAGTCTCACCAAAAAGCAAAGTGTGCAAAATTTCAGAGTCGTACATCCAATTTTGTTGCTTTTATGACGTTTTTGTTTTTAAATATACCGAAAAATACACTGTGCGGTATAAATTTTCGTACATTTTGATCGATAACTCCTCTCCTAATGCATAGATGTAGATAATTTTCGGGGAAAAATATTGTTTTTACTCAGAAAATATATATTCGAAGTTTCATGAGTCTACGTTAATGCGTTTGGACACAATTCCATTTTATTCGATGTTTGAAGGACACGGTTTTTTCGACCTACTCTTGCTTTTCGAGCTATAACTCTCTTCCTAATATTCCGATTTAGCCCATTTTCAATACCAAACAAACCTTATCTATAAGAAAGATTCTGGCAAAATTTGAGCCCCCTAGCTTATTCGGTGCGACCTCTATCGTGCTTTCAACAGACGGACAGACGGACGGACATAGCTAGATCGTCATCAAATCGAACCCTGATTCAGAATATATATACTTTATGGGGTCTAAAATGGATATTTCGATGTGTTACAAACGGAATGACAAAATGAATATACCCCCACCATTTTTTTTGGTGGCGGTGAGCAAAAATGGTATTCGAATAATGAGCTTTTTTATTTGTTTTGATTTTATATACATCACCAAAAAACGCATCTCACAAAAACGCAATTTATTTCACATTTTTTCAATAATTTATTTTTTTACGAATTCTTATAATTAAAATGAATATACGTATATGTACATTTTTAGTACAACATATTAGCACCATTTGTTGATTCTGTTAATATTTTTCACAAAATTTGGCTGCACAAAATGTAAAAAACAGAAAGAAAAATAAGATCTTACTTTAGTGAAGACTTATCGTAGGTATGTATATTCCTACTTTAAATTTTTTAAAGTTAGTAAAGTTATGTTGGGCTTTTTGAGTTTTTGTATATAACATTAAGGATTTTTGCCTAACAATAGTTTATCAAGCTGTACAAAGTTTTTTCTTGTACACGGTCGTAATACTTTAACTAAAAAGTTAAAATGTCGCCACAAAAAAATATCAAGCTCTATTTAGTTGCCATATTTTGTTACTTGGTAACTTTAATTCATAAACCTTAAAGTCTAGTTAAAATAATGAAAAACTAGTTACCTGTCCTTTAACTATTGGAAAGTTATAATAATGAGCCTTTAGTGTTAGAAAATAAATGGGAATTTTGTGTAAAAATGTTAAAAAAAAAATTAAAAAAACATTTCCATACGAATTACAATACAAGTATGTATGTATATTCAAAAACTAATAAAAAATTAGAAAAACTTTTTTGTACATTGTTTTTAATTTTTTTTTATTATAATTTTGAAACGTTACCTTAAGTGTTTTTTTTTATGGCATATATTAAGGAAACAAGTCTGGTATCAATTAAAGCAGGCAGATCTATTTGTTTGCTTATGTCAGTAAGTTAGGTTTTGCAGTTTTTTTTAGAAATAATTCTAATAGTGTCAGTATCACGTCCTTATGTTAATTAGGAACTTTAGGAATTTCATTTATTAAAAATTTTGTCAACATTATTTATGTTCATATATTTGCCGATTTGTTCAAGATGTGCTACAAATGATCCAAATTTTGATTTTTGTGTAAAAAATATGTCTACGCAAAATATGAATATCGAAACCCAGTTTTTATAAATCGTAGTTGTGAAGAAACAGTATATCAAGTTTTTCGAAAAAATCCATTGATACAATTTTAATTAATAATTAATCTTAAGTCGAAAAATATTTTTTTTGTTACAATTGCAACAATAGACTTTGTGTATGAGTATAAGAGATAAATCTATTTGTAAAACACAATGAGTTCAATTTAATTTGTTTCTTAAACAGATTGTAAATGCACAATAATCTGGTTGACCCACGTAGTTATTTATTCAAATGTATAGTAAGTACATTCATACTTAAAAGTATTAGAGTTTTTATGCTGAAATTTTTTTATAAATCCTGTTTTTCTTTGCGCAAACTTTTGGGAATTTAAATAGTATATTTCATTACGATGTTGCTCATTGTTTTGATAAAAATTATTTTGATAAGAATTATTTCTGTATTTCAGCAACAACACCGTTTTTACTGGAATACTTCTACTAACCGACTATCAAATAAATAAAAATTCGAAGAAATAAAAGGTAATTAAATTTAAAACTGACTTAATGTTCTGGATATTGTTCCATATCTTGTTTAAAATTTTGCATTTTGTTTATGAGAATTTAAAAGATCTGTATCCTGTTGATCTGGCATAAGCACCAGTGAAATACATTTATGCCAGCTTAAGCCCAACAAGCGATTATTAAATTTGAAACTTTCAAGAGATGCAAATAATTGTAGCATAATTTAAAATTTGAAAATATTCAATATACAAGCGTATGCATGTAATTAAAGTTATTTTAGTAAATTTCTTTATTTATTTATGCATTGTGTCGATTTGAAATTAATTTTTTAATACATACACTTAGATATATGTGTTTGTAAAGTTAAAGATTCTCGCTCCGTTTTGATATGCGAATTGTTTTGACAGCTTTAGCGAACATTTTTTAGAAAATATTATTACATTAAAATTTTTTTTACATTCTGCCAGTTATTATTAAAAAAATAATTCAAATGATTTATAGCTTTCGCGGAGTAGAATTACAACACAATTCTCTTGTTTGATGTAAACAATTTTATGACGCGAAACGAGAACCGAAAGTGTGAGGGTATTTTCAGTATCATTCAATATAAAAAAAAAAAAAGATATAAATATTATAGTTGGTCAAAATTTAAATTATTAAAATTTTATTTTTTGAGAGGAGCAATTCAAATAAAATACTAAAAATCAATTGATCTCAATTCACTATTAATATCAAGCTTAATACCATAGACAGACGACATCGCTAATTTGCATTAAAAGCCTTAATTCAAATTAACTTATGAATTATACCCATTCCAATTAGATTTCACGTAAATGCACTTAATCATATTGAATATATACTGCATTTAGCAATTTAAATATGGCAACACGTTCGACAATCAATCAAAAAATTAAAAAATCAAAAATGTAAAATACAAATATATTCGATATGTTGAAATTTTTTGCATATTTTTTGGAATGCCTTTCTGTTTAGGCGAAAGTTTTCCTTAATACTGATATCGTCCATCGTAAGCACTTCACTCTCCCAAAAAGTGCTGTTACGGTCCTTTAAAAAAATACCACATACCTTCATATGAATTATAACCTCCATGAAAAGATATCATTAAACCTACGAATTTCCACAATTCCCTTTCTCTTACTTCAGAGTGTCCTTCAGCCATCCCAAATTGTAGCAACATGTTCAGATTTGTGATTGCTAGTGCATTTATAATTTTTACAATTTTTACTAAATGCAATAACTGTCGTCTGTCACAGTAAAATTTTAATTTGCATTAGTGAGATTTGAATGCAAATTAACGCTGTCATCTGTCTATGGTATAACGTTGTACGAGTACATAGAGTGTACTCATTGTATAGCATTTTATTTTTAGAGGTATACAATTTCCAAAAGAAATAACTGTAAAACTAGCTTGCATACCAATGAAGTGTATTAGACTTTATTTTTTTAGTATGCTTTCGCAAATCACAATGAAAAATTTACACTAGAACAACGTTTACAAATCATAGACATTTATTTCCAACATTTCGCACTCTGTTCGCCAAACTTATAAGTTTACGGTGCGAATAATCGTCCATATAAGCAGGTAATACGAAATACTATAAATCGACTCATGTCCACATTTACTCTTTTGGATAATACTCATCCAAATCGAACCTGTAAAGTGATCACAAAAGAAGCCATCGCCGCTGTAGACGCGATTGTGACAGAGGACTCGAATTTACCGATTGCCTAACCGATGCCTGTCTAAGCCATTAGGTCTCGTGATTAGTTATTTTTTTTATTCCTTATATCACTGAAAATCATTTGCAGAAGTAATGGTTTTACCAATTCGGAGCAACATGCCATATATCAAAGCAAACCTTTTGTTACCAAATTATCTCAACAGATTGACCTGTCAGTTGGCCAACTCGTTCGTGTGATTTGAAACTTTTAGACTATTTTTTGTGGGGGTATATCAAAATATTATATTAAAATTCGTGCTGCGTGAGAAATGTAAACAGGCGAATCAAGCTGTTTTAATTTGTTCGACATTAATACATCAACCCGAATATATAAAGTTTGTATCGAGGAGAATATTGCTGCTATATCAATGAAGATCGCGATATGTAAACTACAACGTTACAGTAAAGTACTGTGAGAGAAATAAACTTAATTGACATGCGCTTTTAACATGACGGTGCCACATGCCACAAGGTACGTGATAACATTAAGCTATTGAAAGTCAAGTCAAGGGAGACATATGTAAATAATATTTCTGTCAAAATTGTACTCTTACAGGCAATCGTCGCTGACTGCTTTGCAGCAGCAAAGATTTCAGACGACGGCTGATGTCACATGTTTTGACAGAAGAAAATAGAGCGCGCTCTAATTGAAATTTTGTCAGATGTCTCAACACATGTTTTTTACAGAAGTAATGTTTTAAAGGTAACACACGACATGTTCGTATTTATTAGTGTAGAATTTGTCAAGTCAGATGTAAACAACATGCCGTGTATTTGCTGATTAAGGAATAGTTGCGGGCAACAATTAAATTAAACGATCTGTATAAAGTAAATGACAGACATTCATTTATTACCCAAAACAAATATTTCATTCTGTCTTGCAAATTTTCGTTCTTTTTTAAAATTTTAAAAAACCGTCTTTAAAACACGTTTTTTAAAATCACAAATTGTAATTTCCCAATCAAAAATAATCGTTTTTAAATTAATCGTAGCGTTAGTCGATTCTAAATTATTCGCTTAACTGGTTAACGGCTAATCGATGGAATACCCTAACACATACATACATATGTATGTTAAGAAGAAATTTTTAAATAAAATGTTACTAATTTGTTCTTAATTTAAAACCAAGTCCATCAAGTAAACAGAGCGTGTTGTCATTTTTATTATAAATTTAAATGTTGACATGCACAGTGGTGATGAAAAATTAAATTTAGTAAAAAAAATATTATTGAGCACCGGTTATGAATTTAATGGCGTTTATAAAAAAGTGTCAATTGGATTAAAATAAACCCTTAAGTAAAAATTTTTAATAAAATGAATTAAAAATCACTAAAAAATTTTTACATTTTTTACCCAATTTATATTAATTAAGTTTTATATTATTTTTTTAGTTCCAAATACGTGTCCGTAACAAGATATCAATTAGTGTTTTAATTTTTAGCATAAAATATCCCACACTTTTAATGAATCAATATCCGAAATATATTTCGATTTTATGATGGCACTAAACAGTTGCTAAACAACGGTTATAATTTTGACAAACTTTTGACATCATTTTGACCGATATCTCACTAATGGCAACTGTAGTGTTCTACTAGGACTGGAATTATTTCGGTTTTGTCCATGTATACGAGCTACCTCATGTATTCTCACGAAAAATAGTCTAGTGTGGCCAGATCGCATTCATCTGTAAGGGCGCATTGCCAACTCTTGAACTCTCTTTGGCTGCTCTTCACGCCAAATTCGGCAATTCTGTTTCTTGACGTACCCACTGTTAAGAAGTACATTTTTTTTGCTGAAGATAATTTTTCGATAGAAAAATAATAATAAATTTTGACAATAAAATGATTTGCAAGCATTGATCGTTTGTTAAAATATTCATGGGAAAAGGTTGAACTTTACTAAGCATTTTTAGCATTGCCACATGTTTACATAAAAATAAATGTTAAAAAACTCATGTAAAAAATATACAAGGGGGTTAAGTTCAGTTTACAAAAAAAAGTTTCGCTAACATCAATGACATCTCTGTATTAGATAAAAAAAAAATTAAAAGTTCAGTATAATTTTTTTCAGCTGTGTACTGACAAACGAAAAGTTTTCCAAAAATTTTGCCTAATTCCAAGTTTTTATACCCTTCACACAGTGAAAAAGGGTATATATAGGTTTGTCATTCCGTGTGAAATTTCTACAATTTTCATTTCCGACCCCATAAAGTATATTTTTTCTGAAAGCTTATGAATAGGGGAGTCGATTAAGCTCTGTCCGTCTGACCGTCTGTCCGTGTGTATGTTGAAATCAACTTTTTGAAGCCCCCCGACATAGGTTGGACCCGGATAAGGTATTAAAATATCAGAAATATTCGGGAGTAGATCGGTATTGAAAATCAGAAACATCGGTACATAAACAACTGAGATATGAGCAAAAACCCACGACCACCTCGATTTTTTTTTCACAAAAACAACATTACAACAACAACATACATACATACAAACGTGTTTACTGGTTAGAGAATTTTTTTTAAAATTTTTTTTTATTTTTTTGTTTTTTGTAACATACATACGTGAATTTATAATTTTACAATGGGATGTTTTTATATGTATGAACGTATTTCATATGGGATGAAATAACTACTGTTATTGCATGACTACACGTTGTGAAGGGTATATAAGATTCGGCACGGCCGAATATAGCGCTCTTACTTGTTTTTATACTTTTCACACGAGAGTATTAAAGCATTTATGCAAGTTTGTCATTCCGTTTGTAATATTTTAAATATTCATTGTAGACCATATAGCGTACAAACATATATTCTTCCTATAGATAGAAAAGTTGATTTAGCTTAATCCGTTTGCCCGTGACCCTTATATGGCATCATTTAATCAGATATTCTTTTGAGAAATTTTCAGTTATAGGGATATATCACTAGCTGAGATACGAGGGAAAGAGCACGATTGCCTCTGTTTTTATCCATAATAAGATAGATTTTGCAGCTCCTTTGGAACTTCTTGCAACCTTTGTTACGAATATATGAATTATGTACCTTTGGCAACATAAAATGCAAACAATAAAGATTTTGGCATAAATCTAATAAAATTATTAATCGAAATACGGGGTTGGAAGTATTGAATATAAATAAGAATGAATATATGCATGTATTTTAATAAATAAATTGGATGCAAGATATGTATGAAAAGTATATACATTTCCTTCAGTAATATCTTTGATATCAAATCAATCTCTTCTATATATTCAACTGTTTTTTTGACACAAGGTAATTTCTTTTTGAGTATATTAAAAAAGCAATGAAAATAATATGAAATACTATTGTAATAAATTTTTACTTAGTCTTATTTTCTCCTTTTTTGTGCAGCTACCTTTAAAAAAAAATCGTGTCATTTTTTACTTGACCTTAAAATATAATTAGCATCCTTTAATGTGGGTTTGATTCTTTTTCTTCACTTTTACTTTCTTTGATATGTATTTGAACTTGTTTTGTAATTCTCAAAAATACTACATCATAAACTTTTTGCTTTTGTGACAGTGTTTCAGCAGAAACGTGAATTTTTGAAAAATAGGTTAAATTAATAATTGTTTTTTAGAAGATATCGAAGCCATATTCAAAATTAAAATAACAGTCCGCACTCACTATAGTTTTATCCCGGGTAACTGATTGATCGATTTAATAAAAAATTGTCATTCTGTTATTGATCCCGTATTACTAATATTTTACGTTAATTAAATTACGGGTAATCGATGTCCATCTGTTTTTCTTTTTATCCTTTAGCTATAGAATTGTAGCAATGACAGTCTTAAAATTTTTTGGATTATCGGTGTAAATAAGCAATTAGCTTATAAATATATTTTCTGACCCGGCAAACGTTGCTTTGTCATATAAATTGTTTCTAGGAAATATTTTTCTAGTTCAATAAAAGTAACTAACTTACTCCGAGTACATTAAAAAAAACGTTAGTTTATAATTTCATCGAAGTCATTACGTTATTTAGGTGAGGCATAAAGTGACCCTTGGGGTGAGTCACTCTAAATATTAAGAAGTATGAAAAATAGATGTTGACCCATACTTAAACGTTTATTTCTGCATTGGCTACACTATAAATTGTTTACAGTTTGAAGAAAAACACTAAAAACTATATCGATGCAAGTACATAATTAAAAAAAGTGGGTGTTAAAGTAGGCGTGGTAAAGAAGTATCCAATCAATCATATCAGGTCTAAGTTATATTATGTGAAAATTTCAAAATCTGTCTAGCAGTATGGCCTAGCTGAGGGGGCATGAAAAAAGGCGTGGACTACCCGATATGCACACAAAATTTCATCAAAATCGGTCGAGCCATTTCGGAGTAGTTTAATCACAAACAACACGACACGAGGATTTTTATATACTAAATATATTTATATTTAAATCGATGGTTTTTTACTGTAAATTCTATAATATTAATTAATTTTTATCAAAATTGCTGTTTTTTTCCACAGCCTTAAATCAGATAATATGAAAATACTAAGACAATAATATATTCCTATAAATGAATTAATGCTTATTTTATCCACTGTTCCGTGCCCATCATTGTGAAAGATAAAGCTAATGATTATATCTCAACTGCTATACGTTTTATGTACAATTGATAAAAATTAAATTAAATAATGTTTTTTTTTTTACAATAAAGTGTAATGAGGAATCTTATAGAAATTTTTATCTACACTCACTTTTCGCTTTAGAGAAGAGTATACTCACCTGATACAACAGAACGCATGCTGCTATTACGATCGTTACTTGGGCGCAAGCCAATTCCTAGTGATGGAGTACCGTTGCCAGTAATAAAATTATTGTGGTTTGATGATGAAGATGCTAACAGCGCTGAGACAGGTCTCACACTGGGAACTGGTGGGGATTTTGCAAGAGTTGACGCTGAGACTGATGTGGCTGATGAGGATGACAGTAATAATTGTGTTGATTTTGATTGTAATGGAAGTGTGAATTTATTGTTATTGTTGTTGTTGTTGTTGCTGCTGGTAGAATAAATTGATGTGATTGCTGGCATATTAGATGAATATAATGCATCTAATCTAGATGATGCTATCATTGTAGTTGGAGTGTTTGTTGTTGCTGATAATATAGTAGTTGTTGCATCAGTGGCGTTATCAGATTCATAATCTTCAATTGTAAATTTAACACTTGCGTTGACATTAGACAAAGCTGTAGTCGTCGTTGCCGTAGTTGATGTTGTCGGCTTTATTTTCTTCGACTCGGACACATTTGACTGATGATGAATGACATCCGACCGAGATAATAATGATGGTGTTGCAGATGTTGTGGTTGGCTGTTGTTGCGCGCTAAATTTGTTTACGGTTGTTATCGGTGAAGCATTTAAAGGGGTTGGGGTTGAAGGTGTCACGCTTAATTCACTTAGATTTTGATTTGTTGGCGATCGTAGGGGCAATTTCTGCAGAGATGTCAATGATGTCGTTGACATAGCTGTTGGAAATTTTTTGTCTTGTCCCATTGGTGAAGTGGCTGGTATTATAATAAATTTACGAGAACGTATCGAAGGGGTGCGCAGCAAAAATGTTTGATCATCAGCATCGCTATCCGAAAGATAGCTGTGGCGAAAGTTCATAGATCCCTGCTTGCCAATTTGACCAAGGGTGAGTGTGTTGTTGGAAGATGTTGTCGAGGGTGACTTCGAACTCATATTGATGAGAGAAGTAGGCGATGAAACGGTTTTCAAAAATGTGGGTAATTCTGGCTTTTGTGAAATTCCCACTTGAGCAGTTTGGCCTATGCTGGGCTTATCACTTGGTTTTGTTTCCATTGTTGTTTAAGTTAATTTCAAGTTATAGTATTTTTTATTTGTTTATATTGCTATTGTTGTAGGTGAGCATTTGTTATTGTTTTTATTACTATTATTTGGAATTTTTCATTTCTATCTGAAACAAAAATATTTTAATGTATAATTAAATAAATAATTTTTTTTAAATAAATTTTCAATTAATTAGCATTTAAAGTAATCTTTTGCACATTTTTATTTGCTATATTTTTAATCGTTGTAGTTTTTTGTATCTGTCACGCTTTTGTCATTATGAGACACTATACTGGCGTTTTTTATTTCTGTCCCACTGTATTTTGCTTGCTAGTTTGACCTTTCGTTGGTCTTCATTTATCGCTAAAACGATTTTGTGTTATTAATTCGTTTAATTTTAAAATTTTGCCAGACACAAAAAATATATTTAATAATTTTATTTTGCATATATGAATATGCAATTTTTTGCTGTATTAATTTTATAAACACACTTTTTTGCTTAATTTTTAGTTGTGAATAATTAGTTACAAGCTAATTGCACTTAATAAAGTTAAGGGTTATTTTATGTTTTTTTAATGGATTTTCTAATTAAAATTATTTTTATTGACTCTAAATATGTCAATTGGCATGGTTAAAAAAATTATGTTTAATACTAACATGCCCTGTAAAAATCAATTGAAATTGTTACTCGATAAAATTCAAAATTAAAATTACTCAGGAACCATTCGTACTAGCTTAAACATTGTAACTATGTTAAACGTACTACAAGGAGTAAACACAATGGTTTGTTGCTTTTTATGTTAAAATTACAATATATACATGAATGGTAAAAAGTATATTCCATCGAATTAGTAATGCAAAGTTAAAATAAAAAAAAAAATAAGTCTTTGAACCCACCCATTAATACAAGAATTAATAAAAAACACAACGTATAAAGTGCATCAATCATTTAGGAACTTTATTCTGTTTATCGCACTATAAGGTTTGACCGTTCTCGATTAGAATAGTTTGGTTTGGCAATTTAATATGAACAGACTCGCGCCAGAGCAATGTTTGCAATTTTCGAAAATGTTTCTCAATTCGACAAAAAACAGCATTGCCGCACTAGATCGATGTTAGTTTTCAGTCATTGTAAAACAACGTTACGTAGAAATATTAGAGAATGAATCGCTATTACTTATATCTAGTACAATCGCCCCATAAGTTTCTGAGATATGAGCACAAAACACAACAATTAAAATTTTTTAGCCCTAGAATATTTTTTCGGACATAGTTATGATATGCCTCTCGGGATATTTGTAAAAAAATTATAAGCAAAAATTATGTGAAAGAAATATATTTTTTTTGAATATAACAAATTACTAGAGATCTTAATTAAGCACCTATAAGCTCCAAATACCAGTTATTCGGCGTATTTGCTAAATTAACGAACGAAAATCATTTTTTTTTTTTGATTATAGACAACCGAGAGAGTCGATTTGGGTATCAAATGAAAGGGCTTACCTTGAAAAATATTATACACCTAAAAAATTAAAATACATAATGCCCGCCAATTCAAAATATCATACAAAAGACTTATATATGGGATTTTTCCCCCTCAACCTCTTCAATATTGATACTTCTGGATTGACCAGAAAACTACAGTAAACTATGAAGAAGCTAAATTCAATATGGCATCCTGAATAAACTGGCGGATATAAGGGTCAAATATAGTAATTACGAATTTGTTCTCTCCAACTCCCACAATGTGGGTACTAAATGAAAGGGCTTGACCAGTAGGATACAATTAACTATGAAAAAGTGTAAAATCCTAGATGGCTTCCGAAACAAATTGCCAAAAAAATTTTCTTAACCCTATAAATAACTGTATTAAATTAAAGCGCATGACTAATAAAATACACTCAATTAAGTGAAAATTCAAAATCAAAGACAACGTCGAAAATAATAAAGCAAAATGGCGTATAACAAAAAAAAAGAAATCTAGGCTAAGCTACTATGTGGTCATTATGGTAAAGGGTGTTATCAGATTCACCACGACTGAATAACTCACTCTTACTTGTTTTTTGTATATATGTTCAAATAGGCATATAAGTTATTATAAATATGAAAACAACTTAATATAAAAACAAGTAAAAGTGCCATATTCGGCCGTGCCGAATCTTATATACCCTTCACAACGTGTAGTCATGCAATAATAATTGTTTGTATCACCATTCATCTCCTATAAAATACGTACATACATATAAAAAACATACATATATAAAAACATCCCATTGCAGAATTATAAATTGAGTTTTCGTATGTATGTTTCCAAAAAAAAAAATTTATTAAAAACAAAAAAAAAATTACAAAAAAAAAATTAAAAAAATTAAAATTAAAAATTTTTAAAAAATTAAAAAAAATATATAAAAAATAAAAAAAAAATTTAAAAAAATAAATCTATATATATAAAAGTGAAACTCTGTGTGTGTGTGTATGTGTGTGTGTGTTAGCTATAGACTCCGAAACTGTAAAACCGATCGGGCTCAAACTTTGGTAAGTTGTTGTACACATACCAGGGAGTGTTTATGGGTGGAAAAAAGTGGGCGGGGCCACGCCCATAAAAAATTAGTTATCAGTTTTAGCTACTTGCACTTGACCGATTTTTCTGAAACTTTGCACACATATCGAGCTGTCATGACTAAAAAATTTCGTGATTAGAAAAGTGGGCAGTGCCACGCCCATAAAAAATAGGTATCATTTTGAGGTACTTGCACTGGACCGATTATTCTGAAACTTTGCACACATATTGAGCTATTATGACTTTACAATTTCGTGAAAAGAAAAGTGGGCAGGGCCACGCCCATAAAAACAATTATAATTTTGAGGTGCTTGCACTGGTCCGATTCTTCTGAAACTTTGCACACATATTGAGCTGTTATGACTTTACAATTTCGCGATTAGAAAAGTGGGCAATGCCACGCCCATAAAAAAAATTATAATATTTAGGTTTTTGCACTTGATATTCAATTAAAATTCAGAATGCATTTCAAATTCATTAAGGGGCGTAGCAACGCGCGCCGGGTTTGGCTAGTAATATATAAAATAAAAAAAAATTTTTGGCTCAGCTGGGATTCGATGCAACGTAAACCAGTAAATATGTATGTTGTTGTTGTAAAAAAAAATGAGGTGGTCGTGGTTTTTTGCTCATATCTCAGAAAGTTATGGGGCGATTGTGCTGATTTTCAATAACGATTCATTCCTGGATATTTCCAAATGGTTGATACCATACTTAGATGTGAGGAACATATAGTTGCTTCTAAAAGTTGATTTCAACCAACACACGGACAGACGGGTAGACGGACAGACGGTCAGGGCTTAATCGACTCCTCTATTCATAAGCTTTCAGAAAATATATACTTTATGGGGTCGGAAATGAAAATTGTAGAAATTACAAACGGAATGACAAAGCTATATATACCCTTGTGCACCACTGGTGAAGGGTATAATAAACCTTAGCGTATAAAAAACCCTTTTTTAAATATTTTCTATAACCTTTTCAAATACCCCTACAATTTTAAAATTGTTTCATTATTTTTTATCATTTTATGGTACATTGTAAAACCTTTTTATTATTGTTATTAATACTAATGAGAATTTTTTACGTTCGTGTTCTTTTTTTTCAAAGCGGTTTAATTTAACAAACTTAGGAAGTGGAATTATTATGTGAGTGTAAGCGATTGTGTGTTAAACATTTTTTTATTATTTGAATTATGGGCGAAAATTAATTTTTAAATACATGTCTATATATTATGTCAATGCAAGTACGGAATTAAATATACGACTACTATTTAATAAAGTACTGTAAAATGATTAGCTTTTCTTTAGATCAGAATAAACAACTTTCGTTTGAATTGAAATATTGAAAAAAAACTGTAAATAATAATAAAAAAGCGGTAACATAATAAAACACGTAAAGTGAAAAATGTTTTGAAGTCGATGATAGACAAACAAAAGTGTTGATTGGTTATTAATTGTAAATATATTTTTCTATTACTTTTTTTTTTTTGCTTCAAAAAGATTATTTGTAATTTTTTTTTTTAAAATTCGAATTTTAAATTTTTTTTTCTTTTTAGCAATTTCACTATTTTTTATTATAACAAGAAAAACCACAATACATTAATTTTTATAATTTATTTAATTAATTTTTTTTTTAAAGAATTACTTCTTGCCGTTTAGTTTATTTTTCGTTTAAATTAACTCGTACTTGAATTTCTACGGAACGTGCTTTTACACGCGCTGTCAAATGTCAACTGATCTTTAATATGAGAATATCGTTTACACTTTTAGTACATTTTTTTGTTTTTAAACTAAATGTGAAAGATAATTTTTATAACAATATGTAGATACTTTTATTTATTGTTACTGTATTGTTGTTGCTTTGTTTTAAATATATTATATTCTTTACTGTCATCAGGCATGGAAAATCAAAATTGAAAAATGTTAACTGATCTCGTATTACAAAATATACTTTACAGTTAAAATTTTTTTAATCGTTATCGATTTGAAGGAACTTGTAGGAATTATTTTGCTGAATAAAGATTTTTCCCAAAACAGACAACTACACTACCGTTTAAAATTCACTTACTGTTTTTTGTTTTACTTTAATTTGATGCCAGTAAATTGCTTTAAAAATTTTCTACTTATTTGTATAAAATAGTTTATTAAAGTTATTATTATTTCAGAGTAAGTGCAGTGTTTAGTGTCTCAAATATTTTAAATAAATATCAAGAGTTGTTTTTGTATTGGGTTTGAGATCACTTTTTTTTTAATTTTTTATATTTTCACATTGTTAATTGTCCATAATTGTTTATAATTTCCCTGAAAAAGCTACCCAAAGTGGTAGCGAAATATTGGAAAACAAAATGAAAACTATTTTTTACAAAAAAAAGTGATCTCAAGCTATATACAAAAAACAACTGTTGATATAAATTAAAAAGATCGAAAACATTTATTTATTATTTTAATTTAATAAAATTTCCTAACCATAACAGCAGTTTTCTCTGATATTAATTTATACACTTTACTTTACCAAGCACGGCCGAACCGAATTTGAATAATACACTAAAAACAAAAAAGAAAACTCAAATTCCATAACAATTGTTTAATATCTTAGCAGGGACTATACTGCTTCGGCGTAAGTAGATTTATAAAGAAATGTCAAGGTGTTATACCTTACAAAACTCTTTACCAATGGAATGATAAATGTTTGCAAATAAGCGTGACCACTATAAATATTTGTTAAATAGGTGAACATATCTTTAAGGCCTGGAGTCAATATCGTACGATGCATTCGGAGGAAAATCTGACGTAAGTCTGTCCCACTTGAAAAAAAATCATATTTCATATATTTTTGCTAATTTTCGTGCTTTTTGTTTGCGCAAATATGTTGGCGACTGTCTTTTAAACGAATAAAGTTAGCAATGTTGCAAATATAGCCAATTTTCACAAAATTCACTAAATTTAAGAAAATCTTTCACATATCATTCTTCTTAACAGCAAACGATATTTTTTCGGATCGAACAACTAAATGTGATAGTGAAACATGGCCTTCTGTAGCACTTTATTTTAAGTACTTATTTCAGCGCCGTAAATATGACTTATATGTAGTGAATATGGAGTCATTTAAAATCGTTACTGGTCACAAAATTAATAATTTTATACTCACCGCCACACAGTAGTGCTTTGCAGTATGCTATACAATAAGCGAAGGTGTAATCACTCAATAATGCTATCGAGTGCTTGCGAATGTATAGTTATCGGAATGATAGGTTGTCTATGTGTTAACCTTGATTATTATCAGGCCGTTTTTGTACGATTATGTAACAAAGATCCCGACATAAAAACATAATTTATTATTAAATATTATGTAAATTTCTTCGATCTTTTTATATTAATATATTGTTTTTATTTATTCGAGCTAAAGATCACTTTTTTTATAAAAATTATTTTTTTATTCCGATATTTCGCTACCACATTGGGTAGCTTCTTCAGGGAAAGTTTTTACAATTTATAACCAAAAAAACTTTAGTTATTGCATGCTAACATACGTGTAGCGACAGAATGTGCGCGTTGCGTATTTTTATACCCTTCACCTGTGGTGCACAAGGGTATATATATATAGCTTTGTCATTCCGTTTGTAATTTCTACAATTTTCATTTCCGACCCCATAAAGTATATATTTTCTGAAAGCTTATGAATAGAGGAGTCGATTAAGCCCTGACCGTCTGTCCGTCTATCCGTCTGCCCGTCTGTCCGTGTGTTGGTTGAAATCAACTTTTAGAAGCAACTATATGTTCCTCAGATTTCTATATGGTATCAATCTCTTGGAAATGTTCAGGAATGAATCGCTATTGAAATTCAGCACAATCGCCCAATAACTTTCTTTTTTTTACATGTATGTATGTGTGTATGTTGTTGTTGTAATTGTGAAAAAAAACGAGGTGGTCGTGGTTTTTTGCTCATATCTCAGAAAGTTATGGGGCGATTGTGCTGAATTTCAATAGCGATTCATTCCTGGATATTTCCAAGAGATTGATACCATGTACAGATCTGAGGAACATATAGTTGCTTCTAAAAGTTGATTTCAACCAACACACGGACACACGGACAGACGGGCAGACGGACAGACGGTCAGGGCTTAATCGACTCCTCTATTCATAAGCTTTCAGAAAATATATACTTTATGGGGTCGGAAATGAAAATTGTAGAAATTACAAACGGAATGACAAAGCTATATATACCCTTGTGCACCACAGGTGAAGGGTATAAAAAGAAGAAATTACAAAAAGAAAAAATATTAAAAATAAAAAAAAAATAATAAAAAAAATTACAAAAAAAAAAATTTTTTTAAAAAAATTAAAAAAAAAATATAAAAAAAATAATAACAAAATATAAATAATATATTAAATAAAATAAAATTTTTTTGGCTCAGCTGGGATTCGATGCCATTATACGTATTTGATATGAGATGAATGGTGATACAAACAATTGTTATTGCATGACTACACGTTGTGAAGGGTATATAAGATTCGGCACGGCCGAATATAGCACTGTTACTTGTTTGTAGTTTTTTTGTATGTTTAAAGTACTTTTGCAAACTTTTGCTATATATCCTTTACTTTAAATGAAAACTGAGACTTCAATCTTTCATTTGATATAAGTCTGCACCTAGGGCGAGTGGCTGCTCTTTTTTTACACCACAATTCTGTTGTAAAGAAATGTTTTTTTGTGTTTCTTTTTTAAATTTATTTTTTTATCTACTCATTCTACAACAACTAAATCAATTAAAAAAATACTTTAAAGTTATATTTATTATGTATTTTTTTATTGATAAGCTTTTGAATATTACATATTGAACTAACATATTTCAAGCGCTTTAGCATACCTCAACTTTGACTTGCTCTAGACCAAAAAGTAATGAAGTTATTAGGCTGAAATTTTAGGGAATTGTTACTCATATATCTGTTAATATACTGTGAAAATTTCATCCAAATTGGACGGCACGCTAAAAACCATTTTTTGCCGCTGTAACTTTAGTGCTGTCTCACTGTGCGACTTCGTCTGCGTAGTTGCCGGAATATGTATTTTATTAAGCTGCGCTTATCCGTTTTTGCGTGATTGAGTAACAAAGACCCAATAAAACAAACAATCACATTTATTTTATTAATAGGATTGCTATAAAAACAATTAAATCTTGTTTCCAACATAATATATAAGAAAAATTTACATCATAAATTTAGGATACAAATATGTACATCAATAAAAGTTCTAAAAATTCGATAATAAAGAATGTTGAAATAAATGCGTTAAAAACAAAATCTTTTCAGTACAATTTAGACATTTTGTTTCTAAAATATTAAATCATGCAAAGGTAAATAATATGTCTTGGTAGTAATATGATTTGTAATGTGGAAATTGGAGAAAACGGAAACATTGGTACTGAATTTGCCATCCCTGGTTATTATCTTTTACACTACAACAGTACGAATTATTAGTTTGAGGGCAAGAATCTTAAAATAGCGAAAATGTACTTTAAAAAAAATACAATAATAAAAAAACTACTGTTTACGCTAGCTTCAAAAAAATATTATAAATTAGTACAGAAAAAATCTGTTTATATTATTTAAGAATATCAAAACAATTTATTTTTTTGTACAAATTTTTATTAAACCATAAAAAAAAATGTTGCATTACTTCAATGTGAATAAAAATTTGCATGACTTCTAATTCATAAGGAGGTATGAAGTATGCCTTCTCCAAATCCAAAATAGTTAGCCTTTTATGATGTGCTACAAAATACATGCAAATGCATGCAAAAATCCTTAAGCAATTCATGTAAACAAACATTATTAACTCATGAAACATGAGTCTGCTTTAATCTGCTATGCATGCGTTCTATGCACTTAACTATTAGAATGAAGTGAATTTTATTAATACATTAACATAAACACATCTTCTCCAATAGCACGTTAATGTAAAAATCATGCATGTTTCACTTAAATTGAACCACTTCATCATGGTTTGAACTCATGCATTCACTTTTTTTTGCATGTCTTTTTTTGCTGGAAACTTTCTAAATTTCTTATTATATGTATTAGACCTAATATTCAAAATTAGTATTTATTTAATCCCATATTAATATTAAATGTATGTAATTTTTTTGTATAAATACAAAAATATTTTTTATATTTTTGAAATGTATACTGAACTTGAAAGTTAAACATTATTAAATTATGGAAAACCAATTGGTTTTGTGATCTTATTTGAATGAAGCACCAATTACTTAAATATTTTAATATTGTCAAGAACGTGACATTTAGATGCCACTGATGCAAAAAAGTTAAGAATTTTTATATTTTTCTGTTTCAGTTGGTTTTTTTTTTGGAAATTTGATGACATAAGGTTTAGTGCAAAAGCGAGGTTAAGGCGAAAATCTTCAAATTAGATCCAAATATATTAAAGGAATTTTTTAAAATTAAAATGAAAAAATTACTTTTTATTAAGCTGTTTCTGTTTTGGGATCTAAGGATTATTTCTAGTAATTTCAATTCAAAATTGCATAAATTATTTTATTTTCGGTACTCTTTTATACAACTTATATTTATTATAAATTTATGAGTTAGTAAAAATATATTTTGTGTGAAATTCTTTTTTATTTAATAATTAAGTGTTAATTTTTTATAAAATTTATTATTTTTGTTTATTAATTTCTTTATTTTAGCATTTTTATCAAATTGACATTATTACCTGTACAAAAATTTCAAAAGTGCAATGTAACCAATCTCACAATTTTGCCCAATTACACAAAGGGAAATTATAAACGTTAAATTAAATATACCCTTAATATAAAAAGTATTTTAGTAATAAATATTTTTTTAATATTTTATTTTTTAATAATCATAAAATGTAAGATAAAAAAGTTTACTGCTCTTAAATGGCCCTCTACTGTATGTTCGTGAAAGAAAGCTTTTACATGACATATTAATTTAGCTAAGTTTTTTATTTAAATTCTTAATTTCCAGAGTGCAGGGTTGGTCGAGTGTGCTTTTAAAAGAAGTATAATCACTTTAACTTTTATATACATTTTTGTTTTTTTTTTTATATTTCGCTGATAACGTTTTTTTCTGCATGGTTTAATTTTTTTTAAATAACTATACTTAATGGAACTTACTTTGCGCTGCAATCTTTGTATTATCTCACACTTGAGATAAAATATCTATCAATTTCACAGAGATCACTTATGCTCTTGCTGTTTTTTGTTGGAGACGATAAAAATAAAAACTTTATAATTTTTAATGGTTCACTCACTCTGTGGATATCTCCGTCATACTATCGTATGCGAAAATAAATTTTCGACAGGGTTGGAAAGTTATTTAAATGTTTTATATCATTTTAATATTTTGTTTATATTATTTTGGTGGTGTACTTTTAGTCACTGATGGAAAACCACCATTAAACCAGTTACAGTTGAATTCGAATAAGCGAATGCCGTTTAATGAAAACTATTTCCTTAATTATTAATATGAAAATTATTAATATGAAAACAAAAATAGATCCTCTGGAAAATAAACAATGGAGCTATTCAGAACTGAGCAAAGAATCAGAATAAAGAATTTTATTATTTAAAACAGCGATCAATTATTCTAATGCAAATATCATATCGTCGACATTCTAACCAGAAAATTTCGGCCTCTGAAGCAATGATTTGTTACTTAGTTCATCGTCATCACCAACATGGCACCGTGAGAGATTTGCAGAAATAATTGGAGCAGAGAAAGATTCCGACGTATATTTAGCACAGTCTACTTTAGCATGATATTTATGAGTGTAATAAATATTTTTGAGACCCATCCTTGCCCGATTTGAATAATGTTTTAAAAACAGCAGAAGAAAAAAAGAAAAACTGCACCTTATAAACTTATCTTATAAAAAGCACAACATTGTCGGTCGCATTGCAAATACATAATTGCTTCATCTGACAACAAACAAATTTTCTACAACTGAAAAGGAAATTAAGTCAAAACACTATGCTGATAAGTATGAATGCACATAAAAATTCTTATGCTTGACTTTCATGTGTTTAGCTTGGTGATGACGAATTAAAACATTCGTTATGTAGATTATTATAGGAATCATTTAAGTAACATTATTTTCCATTCTTATTGTAAAAACTTGCACTTTGTATACTTAAAATCTAAAAAAGAAAATGTATAAACGAAAAAGTTATTAAATTTTTAAACCACGCGGTCATTTTTGGCCCACTCTGTACATATGTACATAATGTATAAATTGGTTAAAATTCTCGTTTAAACCTCTCACACTTTTGTTTTAATTTTTGCAATCATTGCTTTTTTAATTGAAAATCCTTTACTATTACATTATATGAGAATATAAATGTTGAATCTTCCCATCCCTGCTTTATGAATATATATAAGAACAACTTTTATTCTCTTTCTAAAAAAAGCTTTTTGTGTAACTATTAGAGAGTGGTTTAAAAAAATCCGTTACTTGAAATAAACAAATGTTAGGAAATACATAAAATTTTTCATACTTCGGTAAAGTGTGTTCTTCGGAAGCGAAATAATTTAATGTGAAACAAGAAAAAACTTCGTGTATTCAAAAATTGCGATTTAACATACATATATCCAGAAAAAATATTTTAATATTGAACAATCCATAGCACGAACGAAGTTGCCGTTAACAGCATCAGTTCATGAAATTAATCGTCCGTCAAAAGTTTTTTTTATTGAATTAAGAAACAGTGTGGCCCATATAAAATTTTCTGTTAAAAAAAAAAAAACTAAATATAAACATTAGAATAAAGCAAAGACTTAATTAGCTTTATTAATATTCAAAAAACAAATAAATATGTTTTAATACAAAATCTCTTCTATGCATTGACTTTATATGTTTATATAGGGTACACATATGGGCATTTCCATGAATATGTCAACCACGACTGTAAAAATAAGAACTCTTGAAAGTTTTTCAATATAAGTTTATTGATAAAAAAACACTAAAATTTTACTATGCGCAGTTATTTTATTATGTTAAGTTATTAAGAGCTTATTATATTATTTTAAGAGCAATAATAAGAGTTTAATCTGATTGTCTCTTTGACTTATTTTTAAGAATTGCAATCAACTATTTTTTTTACGACTAAATTGAAAAAATTAATTGTAATTATAAATATTCCCTAAAAATTAGGTTACAACAACAATTAACAAGATCCATAAGAAAAAAGAAAATATAGAGTCCAAATAGCAGTATTTTTTAATTTCACTTGGATGCTATTTTAATGTCACGTACGTATTGGAAAAACATTATTTTTATCCGTCAGTCGCAAGAGCACCTTATTTAGAATTTAACTTTTTTTCTTAACATAATATAAATTTTATTACCTAAGAATACTATTAAAGAAAATCCTGTCACGTACGATATGTCACGAACGATATTAAATTGAATTTATTATAAAATCATTTAAAGATTGTTTTCAATTAAGTATGATGGATTTTAAATGAAAAATATTTGGTTTAGTGTAAGAAATTAAAAAAAGAAAGAGATTCGCAGATTTTTTCACATTTCCATATATACCTCAAAATCACTTCCGTTTTATGTCACGTACAAAATATATTTTTATTTTTTCTGAATATTTTAGACAACAATGATTCAAATATAATTATTTTTTTTTTTTTAATAAAGTAGCCTTTGAATGGAAAGATCTAATTTTATTTCAGTTACTCTTACTTATAGCAGTTAAAATGTCACGTACGATGACATGGAAATGCCCATATACATATACGTATTTTATATTAATGAGAAGGAAATTGTGTAAAGATTTAACCTCCATAATATTGGTATCAAATGAAAGGGCTTGACAAGTAGAATATTAATTGATATTATATTTCAAATCACACAAAAATATAAAAAATAAACACTTAAATTAGAGATTTATTAGCTCTTTATTGTTTATTTAGTCACTTTATTGAAACAGTTTGACCATTTCTTTTTTAAATCTTCCATATTGTTGAACACTTTTTTGTCCTCTTCAGTTATCTATTTATACACGCAAAGAAAAAATATGGTTGTGGTAACTATAATCGAAGATCAGCATACTATGATTGAATTGTATGATTATGGTTACAACATATAATGGTTACCAGTTATCATTATTATGTTTAATTAAAGTATCATTCAGTAATCATATATATGACTACAATTGAAATCGACAATCTTTGCTTTTTATTTTATTTGCAAATTATTGTCTTTTGCTGTAACAAACACGTATTGATGGTACTTACCAATTTTATTGCATTTTTTATACCAATATTTTTTACATTTTCTCGTTTAATTGTAAATTTTATTTAATTTTTCAAAAATTTTGTTAATTTTTTTGACATCTCAAACTTTTAAAATAATAAAAATTTATTCAGCAAGAAGAAGAACAGTTGAAATCAAATTATTATTAAAAAGAATCATAGCTTGATTAATTTGTAATCATACTATTGTCGAACCTATTATTTAATGATTATTTGTAATTTTTAATGCTTTTGAATATAATGTTATTTTTGTGAATTTTTTTTTAAATCATACTATTTTTTAAATGATAATCATTTTGAAATTTTTACGAAAATTATACATTTAATGATACAATTCAAACAAATGCTTGATTATCGTGACAAAATATATGATGAAATGAAACAAAAATAACTATTACTTGTTTTCGACAACCAAATATTGTTATAGAAACTATAATATGACCATCGTGATCATGTCGTAACCGTTTTTCTTTGCTTGTAGGAGCGCAATATCTCTCCACTGATCTTAGTTTTGTTCAATTTGAAGGATTGACCTCTTTTGGTGCAAAAACTATGTTAGTGTTGTAGTGACACTCCAGAGATTTCTTTCCATAGTGGCATAATACCAAATCGTGCCAAAAATATGTGGTCAGATTGTGCTTTGTTATAAAAGAAAGAAGGTTTTTTTGCAAACATTTTTTTATGTATATTTCGGTATATATGGAGCCCAGTGTTACAAATGACTTGTTTAATTTGAAGCAATTGTACAAAGCTTGCAATACTAATAATTTTTTTTAGGAAATTTTGTCTGCTTTTGGGTTGTAAACTTATATTCAACATTTCCTCGTACATAAAATTTTTAACAAGGAAGCTGCGAAAAATCTGCCAGTACAAACGTTTCGTCGTCCATTATACAACATCCATATTTTTATATGAAATTTGATTTTTATTTCCGTATCCTATTTTCTTTACCTCCAATCACATTTCTACTTAGAAACTTCCTTTCTCACATCAATTAGTAATTATGATTAAAAGTCACGTTTTCCAGTTATTGAAGTTGCCCAATTTTTTCCCCATTTGACCGATTGCAGTCTACATTATTCAATCTCATTAGGTGTTTTTAGTCTTCGCAATTCTACTGATGTTTTCTTTCCAGCAAAAAAATTTTGCCGTTTTTTTATCCCATCTAAAATGTCTTGTAAATATATATTCTTGCGGTTATTTTTTTAGTCAAATTTGGTACAAATATACAGCAGTTAAAATACCGTAGTGCATTTATGAAAAAATTACTAAAATTTTTTATGTTTCACACCAACTAAAATTATCATAATGACATTTAGAGATATTATATAATACTCACTCAATTTTAGAAATGTCTATATTAATCTCAAAAAAGAATATTATTGTGCAAAAAAAAAAACCGATTGTACTTAAACAAGACAGAAAAGGGCATAAGCATTCACAGTTTACGAATGCTCTTCCTACTAATGAAAAACTTTCTTGTATCACAAACATTGCTTTGATCATCCACTTGTGGTTTTATACAATTTTTTTGCAATTGCACCACTGGATTAATTTAAGGCCGAATAGATATCGAGTTCGATTCTGTGCCCTTCACTTAAAATTTGGTTTTTAGCCATTTACACTGATTGTTAGGTTAGAAATTAATAAACTTCATCACCTTAAAGTTTAATGTAAAAAGCATATCAAATAATAAATAATTTTGAATAAAATAAATTTCACGTAGCTTCTCACTTTTTATTTATTCTTTGATATGTTTATTAGTTAATAGCACTGGCTTACAGCCAAAAAATACCAAGAACGCCACATGCCTAGATAAGTTAATTGGGACCTCCTGAACACGAAAAACGCTGTAATTTTTTTTTCTAAGTACCGTTTTTTAGATAACGGTACTTTTGTGTTTTTCGGTGTATGGTCCCACTCAAACCCTTGTAGAGCCCAACCGAAAAGTCCGATCGAGATAAATGGCATATCGTTGGAAAGGTAATTGAATGCCTCTGATAATAAATGGCTGAGTTATGGCACCTCAAAGTTCAAAATTTGCCTATTTTTTACGTTTTTTTCAAAATTTTTCATTTTTACTTCGTTTTTTTTCTACGTTATAGTAAAGATCTGGTATGTTTTATGAAAAATATGAAAAATAAAGTTTTTATTAAGGATTTTGTGGAACGACAATATTTTCATCTTCATTGCTCACACTATATTCGGCGTAAATTAAAAAAATTAAATTAAAATGACGAGCGACTTGACTTGAATATAGTGTGAGAGCAATGAAGATGAAAATATTGTCGTTCCACAAAATCCTTAATAAAAACTTTATTTTTCATCCGATTTTTTTTCAAATTACGCTTACAATGTTGGTAATTAAATAAGCTATTTGGTAAAAAAATAAAACATTCCAGATCTTTAGTATAACGTAGAAAAAAAACGAAGTAAAAATGAAAAATTTTGAAAAAACGTAAAAAATAGGCAAATGAAGCAATAATTAAGATTTCGTAAAAAAATATCTGAATCAAATTCTAGAAAACTAAATTAGTTATAATTAAATTTTCTCCTTTTTTACTTTTCTTTTTATCAAAGTCAGAAACTGTTTAGGCAAACCAAAGTTGAAAATCAGAAATAAGGTCAACCCAAAACTAAGTTACTACTAATTTAAATCTTAGGTGTGAATGTGTTTGTCTTATATAGGATGAACTTTCTTTTCACTTCTTATTATAATTAAAATTATACTTAACGTCCGGCTGGTATCTTAAAAGTAAATTCCTTAATTATGATAATTGCTAAAATATTTCGGTTTTGAAATTCTAGATATCTTTTTAAAAAAAAAACATATCAATAAATTTATAGACAGTCCGAATGAAATGAACTCATCAGATAAACAAATTCTGAAATCTTTTGCCGCTTTTTGTGACTTGAATATTAATTATATTTTCTTCTCTTCTAATCCACTAATAAAATTCACCACAAATAAACATCCATACTGTTTAAATTATCAATCATAAATCGTATATTCTTGTTTCTATTTATTTGCAACTTATTCGATGAAAATTTTCAAATTAATAAAAAAATTTCCAAATAGTAAAATTACTCGAAAAACAAAACTAATATGATTTAATAAAAAATTTATAATAGCAAAAAAAATATTGGCACTATCACAATGTGAATTTGAATTTCACATGTATATTATCAAAAGTAACTATCAAATAAATAAATTCATTTGCTTATATTATTTATCATTTATTGTTATATATGTTTTCTGTCTTATCGGATGGCGTATTTTACGTTAAACTTAATGGCCGTGTCTCTAACACAGCCTGCCGAAGTCCTCGGACAACTGTCTGCTGTTTTTTTTAATTTATTTTTTTTAATTTTTTTTTTGTTTTATATTTATTATTTATATTTTATTTATTTTTTTTTAAATTTTTTTTTAATTTTTTTTTAAATTTTTTTTTATTATTTTTTTTTTAATTTTTTATTTTATATATTACTAGCCAAACCCGGCGCGCGTTGCTAGCCCCTTAATGAATCGAAATGCATTCTGAATTTTAATTGAATATCAAGTGCAAAAACCTAAAAATTATAATTTTTTTATGGGCGTGGCATTGCCCACTTTTCTAGTCACGAAATTGTAAAGTCATGACAGCTCAATATGTGTGCAAAGTTTCAGAAGAATCGGACCAGTGCAAGTACCTCAAAATTAAAATTGTTTTTATGGGCGTGGCCCTGCCCACTTTTCTAATCACGAAATTGTAAAGTCATAACAGCTCAATATGTGTGCAAAGTTTCAGAATAATCGGTCAAGTGCAAGTACCTCAAAATGATACCTTTTTTTTATAGGCGTGGCACTGCCCACTTTTCTAATCACGAAATTATTTAGTCATGCAGTTTCAGAGTCTATAGCTAACACACACACACACACACACACACACACACACACACACACACACACACACACACACACACACACACACACACACACACACACAGATTTGGTTCTCCATGCTATTGGTGGAATGAGGAGATACGAAGCCTCAGATTGGAATGCCTTAGATCGAGGCGCAAGGCACAGCGATCAAGAGGGAAAAGCTACCACACTCAGAGGATTGAGGAATTCAGGGAACTTAGGAAGAAACTCAAAACTGCAATTAAGAAGAGCAAAGGAGAAAGCTTCAAGCTCCTCTGCGAGGAGGCAGATGCAAACCCTTGGGGTACGGCATATAAGGTGGTAATGAAGAAGCTTAAATGCCAAGCGGCTCCCCAGATAACATGCCCAACACTCCTACTGGGCATTGTATCGCACCTGTTTCCACAGCGGGAGAACAATTGGGTATACGTCGACAGCAGATTCACGGACTGCAATATTCCCCCTGTCACGGAGGAAGAGATTCTCAAGATAGGTAGGGAAATTGGGGATAACCGGGCACCTGGCCCGGACGGAGTTCCCAACAAAGCCATTAAAGCCGCAATACAGCGACGACCGTGCTTGTTTAGGAGAATTATGCAAAGTTGCCTTAGTGAGGGTATTTTCCCGGACCAATGGAAGAGACAGAGACTAGTTTTGCTTCCGAAAGGGAACAAACCAGCTGGCGACCCTTCATCTTATCGCCCTATCTGCCTTCTTGATACACTGGGCAAAGCACTGGAAAAGGTGATCTACAACAGACTCATGGACATCGTCGAGAGAGAGAATGGACTCTCCGAGACACAATTCGGATTCAGAAAATCACGCTCCACGATTGACGCCATAAAAAGGGTAGTAGATACAGCTGCGGGCGCAATAGCAGGAGAACGTTGGAGATGGGGGACAAAAGAATACTGTGGTGTTGTCACGCTTGACATTAGAAACGCGTTTAACTCTGCCAGTTGGGATTTCATAATGGCAGCTCTAGAGAGACTGAACACACCGAAGTATCTGATTAGAATAGTGAATAGTTACTTTTCAAATAGGAAACTGATCTACGCAACGGACGATGGGCCACGGATGTATGATGTTAGTTCAGGTGTTCCACAGGGATCGGTTCTTGGTCCACTACTATGGAATATCATGTATGACGGAGTTCTTAGAACACAACTACCGAGCTCGACAAGGATAATCGGGTTCGCGGATGACATAGTGATTGTCAGTGTAGCGAAACATATTGTGGAATTAGAATCGGCTATAAACGATGCAATTGTGAGGATCCAGAGATGGCTAGATTCGGCGAATCTCAACCTGGCAGAACAGAAGACTGAAGCAGTACTTATTACAAGTAGGAAAAAAGTGGAATTTATGAAGGTGAAGGTGGGAAACCAGGAGATATGTTCTAAACCGGCAATCAAATATCTTGGGGTCATGATGGATAACAGACTTAAATTTGGGCCTCATATTGAGTACGCGTGCGCGAAGGCCGCAATGATTCAAAGGAGTATTGCTAGAATACTACCTAATATTGGAGGACCAAAGGGTCCAAGAAGGAGGCTTTTGGCTACGGTTACCAATTCCACATTGCTTTACGCAGCCCCTGTTTGGGCACAGGCTCTGAAGATAAAGGAGTATAGAAGAAAAATGTCCTCGGTTCATAGACTATGCGCGCTCAGGACAATAAGTGCCTTTAAGACGGTATCGGACGACGCGGCTTGTGTCATAGCGGCAATGATTCCAATAGACATACTGGCGGCGGAGATCCAGAGAATCTACAATAGGCGAACGACAGGCCAGGCAGTAATAAATTTAGCTGCAGTTAAGAGAGAGGAAAGATCGTTTTCAATCAGAGAATGGCAGAGAAGGTGGGATACATCGACTAAAGGGAGATGGACATATAAACTCATCCCTAATATTGCGGTATGGATAGATAGGAAGGCTGGGGATGTGAACTTCTACTTGACACAGTATATGACGGACCATGGCGCTTTTAGGCAATATCTGCACAGGGTTGGCCATGAAAATTCCCAAACCTGCCCAGAATGCCCAGAAGAGGCGGAAAATGCGGAACATGTCGTATTCCGATGCCCTAGATACATGGGGTGGACTTCGGGTATGACGAATCCATCGGAGTTTCTTCGGCATATGTGTCAGGACGTGGAAAACTGGGAGGTCTTTAGTGGAGTGTGCTCCCGGATAATTAAGGACCTAAGAAGGCTGGAAAGGGCTAGACGGTCCGACGAGGAGGAGGCGTAAATGCCAACGGCCCCCGCGAAGTAATACCTAGCGGCAGTCCCGTGGGGATGTCCGTTGATGATCGAGGGGGTGTGGTTTAGTACGTAGGCGCTACGGCGAATCGTACATGCTTGTGGCACGGGCCACTAGTATCTACGAAGATTCCACACCACCGGCTCGAAAGCAAAAAAAAAAAAAAAAAAAAAAAAAAAACACACACACACACACACAGAGTTTCACTTTTATATATATAGATTTATATTTTTAATTTTATTTTTTTTTAAATTATTTTTTTAATTTTTTTTTTATTTTTTTTTTGTTTTATATTTATTACTTATATATTAATTATTTTTTTAAAATTTGTTTTAATTTTTTTTAAACATTTTTTTTTATTTTTTTTTAACATACATACGTAAATTTATAATTTTACATTGGGATGTTTTTATATATGTATGTTTTTTATATGTATGTACGTATTTCATATGGGATGAATGGTGATACAAACTACTGTTATTGCATGACTACATGTTGTGAAGGGTATATAAGATTCGGCACGGCCGAATATATCACTTTTACTTGTTTAAATTGCTATGAATTAACGGTGTTAATTCTAAAAATTGTTCAAAGTTCATAAAGAGTTTATAAATTTAATTTTCCTAGGAAATCAGTTTTATAAAACTCTGATAACTTTTATGACTGACTATGTGTTTTAAAATAATTACAATATTGTTTTATTTATTATTTCATTTGTTTTTTATTTTTTTTTATTAAATATTAGTTTTAATTTATTTTCGTATTTATTTTTTAATATTAATAAAATTATTTCGTTTTATACATGTTACTTTTTTAAATTTAACTATTTAATATACAAAGTTTTATTTTGTTTAATTTAATAAGAAAATAAAAAAATGCCAGTGCAAAAAGTATAATTAACATATAAGAAACTGTTGTTGAAAAATAAAAGTGAAAAAGTAGAGCTTTGTTTTAAATTTAAAAAAATACAGATTTTAATCTTGTGACTTTTTAAGAAAATATTTTTTGATGAATAAAAAAATTTATATAAAGAGGGGTGAGGGGTGGTTGTTGAATATTTATTAGTAAATTATCAAATAAAAAATTTTATATGGTAATAACGAAACAGGAATGGTTTAATATACAAAAAAGGATTGAGAGATAAATAAACCTATTTATAAAAAAAATATATTTAAGGTTTCATTCTAAAAAGTTTTTTTTTAAAAGCTAATATATACAACTATAGTTGAGTTAAAAGAAAAATAATAAAATGAAAAAAATAACGTTTTAGTCGTTCGTCGGTATATATTTATATTTATGTTTTGTTTTTTTTTAAATTTTTTTTTTATAAAAAAGTATTTATTAGGAAGTTGACTTAAAATAGTGACTATACATTGTGTTGTTTTATACATTTTTTTTTGGGGTTTTTTTTAAATGTACAGAATTTTTTAATAGATAAGGGAAACAATATTTTTTTTAAACATTAAATTTTTATTTGTAAAGTTTCGCTGCTTTAGACATAATTATTTGTTTAAAGAAAAAGTGTTTCCCATAAAATATTAAATAATCTTGTAATTTCTTTAAGGTATGGAAGCTAATTTTTTTTTATTCATTTCTGTTACCTGTTTTTAATCACATTTCTTATGTAAAACATTTTGAACATATTTTTGTAGAAAATATAGATTTTTAAATAAAAAAAATAGAACTATAGTTTAATTTTAAAAAACTGCAATAAGTCTCGATTTATGGACATGAATTTCCAAGTCGCAATGTATTAAGAAGTCATATTAATTCGAGAATTTCGCTCTAGTCCAAAATGTTTTGTTTTTATTATAACGGCGTATAATTATCAAAAGAAAAAAAAGTTTTTTTTTTCCTGAATGAAAATAAATAAATAAAACAATTATTTATTAAGTTATAAAATATATAGATATATATATATATATATATATATTAATATGCCTATCAAATCCTCCATTAGTCAGTTATGAAAATAATTTACATAACCTTGAAACATATCATTAATTAATTGTATAAGGAAATAAGGTGCATTTTTAAAACCAGTTTAATTGCGAGGAGATTTTGTCTTAGGAGAATTTTGTTTTTTTTTTCTAAAATAAAATGTGTGTGTGTGTGTGTGGCTTAAGGTGTTTTAGTGTGAAGTACATTTCTGAATTTCATTAGGTTGATAGTTTTATGAAAAATTCTCTTTTAAAAGAATTAAGCAAAACATGGGTAGAAATAAGCTATTCAAAAATCTTCTCCTTTATTTGACAATGTCACTGGTTTTCCAGGTTGTGTAAAGAAAATAAAAAAAATTTTTTTTAATTTTTGCATTGTTTAAGTGGCAGTTTTAAAAGTTTTCTTGTTTTTTTTTTACCTATTTCGGTGTTCTAACAGTGTGTGACTATATAGAGTAAGTGCTTATGAAAAATCTGTGCTATATACAAAAGTAAAAAAATAAATAAATATTATATTAATTATTTTAATTACTATTAAAAATGCTACTAACAAAAAAAAATAAGGAAAATCTTGACTAATGAAGAAGTTGTCGTTAGTACGAGAATTTCAGAATAGTTCTTCCAAAAAAATATGGGTTTCTGTGTGAAAATATAGTTTTTCTTTGTTGTATTGTTTTATATAAAGTAATCAGCGTTTCTTAAAATTTGTGCCCATTTCATCTTTATATGTATATAGTTGCAATTTGTAAGCAATATTTTTTCTTTACTTTGGCAGTTTCGTTTTGTTAAAATGATCTTTACAAGAAAATTAAGCTACTTTTATTACACGTATATGTTTACTTGAAATTTTGTTACAAAAAATACTATACAATTAATAAGCGCTGTTACTTTTTGATTTGGTATAAAAACTATTTGAAATTCTCATGTTAGTTTTTTTTTTATTTTAATATGTAAAAAAATCTATGTATATTAAAAATATTTTCTTAAATTATTATATAAAACTTTTGAAGTTTTCAAAAATGAATTACTTTAGCTTCATTAACTACTTTTTTTATGTTAAAATACTTTTGTTTTTCCTAACCAAGTTTTTTACCCTTAAAGGTATTTTGTTGAATTTTAAAATTTTTTAAAACCGTTTTGCACTTGGTATTTCTTACAAAATGTTTTTATAATTTTCTTAAAAATCTAGTTTTTGATTTCGATTTTTTTATACATATATATGAGTTGTGTTTTAATTTTTTATGTTAAACTTTAGGTTTCAGTTTTTTTTTTACGATAAATAGTCTGGTGTAGGCTCTGGCACAGCTTCAGGGTTAGTAAACAACGGATTGGGAAACTCTGGTGGATGGGGTAGAGGTGCTAAAGCCTTGGGTCTTCTGCGATAAGCCATTAGCCAGCAGGAAACAGCTACTGCTACTGCCACTAAGGCAAGTAGAGCTGTTATAACCAAGGCTATAATAAGACCCACCATAGAGACACAAATATCTTCCACTCTTTGCGCGGCTGGTTGAACTGCTAAGGAAAATTATTGTGATTTAATTAATAAAACTATCAGTATTTGTACTTACTATTGCCTTCCTTATCTTTTGTTGGTGTTCTCTTTTCAAATGTCAGTATAGCATTGGACGAAATGGTTATTTCTTCTCTCAACTGTCCTTCAACACCAGTATTCGTAGCAATAGCTGTAGCATCATCGGTAGAGTTGTCAGAAATGGCACGACGTCTACGACGACCGAAAGCATTGTAGCCGCGACAGTTGACCGGTTGACATTTTCCAAAACAAACTCTTATGTTGCACTGGAATCGTATATTGTCGGAAGAGGGAAATTTAAAGGCATTGAAATTGGCCAACAAACTATTCGTATCTGGATTGTATTCCCATTCGCCGAAAATGGTAGGATCGGTGGCACAACCGTTTTCATCTGTCACAATATACTCATTTTCAATATTATCTTCCATGGTCTTGGCAATGCAAGAGCGAGCAAAGCCTCCATAAATAGCTTGAAAATATCACATAATTATGTTATATAATAATCTGAAGTAAAAAATTTCAAATACTTACTGGCTGGTTCAACATCAACTTGTAATTTAAGATTGTCACCGATTTCAGCAGAGTTAATTTCCTCTCCCTCGTGTGTTATGATTCTCATCTGACAGATGGGTGGTGGACCGGTATTGGCTATTGTGCCGGCTGTTGTCAACATGGATACATTAAAGCCTAATGTCACATTCTTTTCACCTGTTTGATAGACACACTTAATGTTGTAGGCTTGAGCCTTATAAGTCACCAGTTTAGGATGTTTTTGAATGACCAATACGAAGCTAGCAATATCTTTGACAGCTTGCATGCCACAACTACCAAAATGTACGCGGAATATTTCAGTTCGTGGTACAGTTTCGCCAGCCAAGTTGACAACGCGACGACATTCTTCATCTTTACTGTGGCCCTTAACATAGAGTACACCATTGAATCCAGGTTCGGTAATATGAATTTCTACCTGAACGCCATCGGCCAAACAACTGACTACCATATCTGGTCTTGGGAAGTCTGTACGGAAGTTTGTGTGGTTACATATTGTGTCTGGATTGCCGGTGTAGCCGGTAATGCACTGACACTGAGCGCGATGGTTGATAGCATTACAAAAAGCATTAATTCCACAAGTCTTAAGCAAGCAGGGCTCCTCACATGTTTTGGTTTCTAAGTGGCAATAGCGGTTGTCAGCGCAGTCGTCATTAGTACTACACTCGGGATTGCCTTCAGGAATGCATTCGCCACTAGTTGTTAGGCGGTAGCCATGATCGGTTGGGCAAATACAGCGTCCTCTTTCATCTATAACGAAACCTTTTTCTAAAGCACAAACGCAATGACCGGTCTCGTCGATCCTCAAGCCTTGTTCTGGCAGGCAGGGAGTACAGTATTCGTAAATATCAAGAGCGGTACCTGGAGGGCAGACGCATTGACCATCTATGTCACGTACAAATCCTTTTTCAATTACACATAATAAACGTTTGTCGCATTGTACAGCAGCATTTCCTGTATACCCTTCTAAGCATTCGCAAATCATGGTTCTAACAGGAACAGTATCTAAAACTCGACACTCAGCATTGACGCCACAGGGATGTGTTGCATTACATGGATTGACACATTCTCCTCGTATACATGCTGTCTGACTTGGACAATCGCCATCATATTGACATATGGGTATGTCACGTAACGGTTCACATCCGTTTTGTCTGGCTATAGTGCCAGGTGGACAGGCACATTGCGGCTTATGCTGGTATACCCTACAAACTTCGTCAATAGCGCAGACCGCAGTTGTGTCACAGGGGTTTACGCATTTTTCATTGACGCAGGCCTTTGTAGTTGGACATTCATCGTCAGCGCGGCAACCTAATGGTGTACAAGATATACGGGCATCTCCCTTAAAGCCAGTTATACATTCACAAACAGCACGATGATCTACGGCCAAACATTGAGCATTTAGTCCACACTGTTCACTCTGACATGCTGGCACGCACAGCTGATTGCGGCAGGAGTGTGTTGAAGGACAATCAGAATTAATAAAACATTCAACTTTCGAGCATTCAAATTCAGGATTGCCTTCATAGCCTTGGCGACATGTGCAAACTGGTTTGTGGTCTTTAATGCGACAGTCTGCATTAATGCCGCAATTACAAGGATCGCGGCATACACCTTTAATACATGTTTTTTCAGCCGGACAGTCGGAGTCAACAACACAACCGCCGACCTCGATGACAGTTTTCGTGGGTCTGCAAGTTCCGCTACCACTACTTATATAGCCGTCAGGACATACGCAAATCATTGTTCTCACTGGAGATGTCGGAGTCACTGTACACTGAGCTGGTCTGTTGCAAGGTTCCAAAATCAAACATGGGTTTACACATTCATTATTTATGCATGCCAAACGTGAAGGACAATCAGTATCTAGACGACATGTAGGTTGTGGTTCAGGCCTACAGTCTACATATGGATTTCCTAAGTATCCGACCGGACAGCGACACACCGCTAAATGATTATGGGCTCTGCACTCTGCCCTAGGAGAGCAAATATTTTGATAGACACAAGGATTAACACATTGTTCGTTCATACATAATTTATCTGAAGGGCAATCGTTATTTGATTGACAGCCAATAACTTTGCATCTGTCGTAGGCATTTCCTCTATACCCACTCTTACAGCGACACTGAGCTCTGTTTGATTGGACGTAGCACTGAGCATTAATGCCGCAGGGATCATTTACCAAACATGGATTTATGCAGTTGTTGTTAACACAAGCCTTGCCAGATTCACATTCACTGTCAACACGACAGCCTATAGATCTACACAATGTGTAGGCATTGCCTTCGAATCCATCTTGACAAGAACATATTGCACGATGATTAGAAATTTGGCATATAGCATTTGTTCCACAATTGCAAGGGTTGCGGCATTGTCTATTAATACATGCTTCCTGATCAGAACAATCAGAATCATCTTCACAACCTGGACTTTGTAGTACCAGCTGTCTGCATTCACCTTTGGTATCTGGTACATATGAAGCTGGACATTCACATACCATGGTCCGTACTGGGATGCTGTCTAACACGCTGCATTTAGCAGAAGGAGCACAGGGTGATAGCTCTATGCAAGGATTTTGACATTTATCGTCAATACAAGCCAAGCCTTTGGAACAATCGCCATCATCTCGACAAACCGAATATTCTTGACGACGTTCGCAGTAAGCATAGGGATTGCCGAAAGGCAAGAGATCTGGGCATCTGCAAACAGCACGATGTTGTAAAGCCTGACATAAAGCATTTTGGGCGCAAGGGTTATCTTCATCACGACATGGATTAATGCACAAGTTGCTAACACACGCTTGATTGGAGGAGCAGTCGTAGTCGGAATTACACTCAACACGTATACATCGAACAAATGGATCGCCTTGCATACCCATTGGACAACGACAAGTAGCCCTATGATTTCGACCATAACATTCGGCATTAAGAGCGCAAGGATCACTGATTAAACAAGGATTCACGCATTCACGATTAACACATTGTTGGTTGCTAGAACACTCATCATCCGATTGACATCCTATTTGTACGCAGCCATACTGAGCGTTACCTGAGAATCCAGAATTACAATAGCAAATTGGATGATGATTCCGTACTTGACACTCGGCATTAGGACCACAATTGCAAGGGTTTACACATTGATCATTAACACAAGACTCGGTCAATTGACAGTCCGAATTGGATTTGCAACCAACAGTAATAATGTCCCGAGCTAATATAAATATTTATATATAGATATATTTTATAAACAATAAAAAAAAAATGTTGTTAAAATACTTACGTGGTACGCAGGCTTGTCTAGCATCACCGGAATATCCAGATGGGCAGCGACAAATAGGTTTTCTTTGTTGAACATGGCAATAAGCTCCGACACCACAAGGCTCATCTACACATGGATTAATGCAACGTTCATTACGACATGTTTTATCGTTGGGGCAGTCGTCATTATTGATACATTCAGCGGTGGTTATTTTTGGTTCCTCAATAGTAGCAGGTCTACATTCAACACGTGGATTACCGCTATAAAATTTAGGGCATGTACACTGAGCGTAGTGGTCTTTAGACAAACATTGGGCGTTTACACCACATCTTTCTAAGCGACATGCATCTACGCATTCACCTCTCCTACATACTTCTGAATTTGAGCACTCCTGATTCTGTTGGCAACCAGCAAAAACATCATGTTTGATGGGAACACAATTGCCTGTTGAATCGGTAATGGTGTCACTGGGACATTTACAAATCATCGTGCGCAGTGGTAGAGTGTCTAAAACTGTGCAACTTTGTTGAGGTGCGCAGATATTTGGAGTGTTACAAGGGTTGGTACATCTTTGGTTATTGCAGGCTAATTGTGATGGACAGTCAGCGTCTTGAGTGCATTCTGGCTTATGTTTTACTGAGGGGGGTTGTTTAGGTCGCATACAGTCTTGATAAGGATTTCCTATATAACCTGCATGACATTGACATTGCGGTTGATGACGATTAGCCAAGCAAATGGCATTGACAGCACATGTGTCTTCCTCACATACAGGACGGCATACACGATTTAATCTATCGCAAGCCTCATGATCAGCACAATCCTCATTGTATTGACAATGTCCGATTATACACGATACGAAAGGATTTCCTTGGGTACCAGCTGGACAAGCGCATATCGCCTGGTGGTTTTCAGGCTCACATTTAGCATTTAGGCCACAGCGTATATTGCCATAGGTGCATGGATCAACACAGTTCGCATTAATACATGCTTTGTCATAAGGACAATCAGCATTTATCTTACACTCGGCTATAAAAAGCAAAGAAGTGTAATGGTATTATTAAAATTGGTTATCACAAATAACTTACGTTTGAAACATTGAACTTGTGGATCACCGCCCCAGCCTGGTGGACAAGAACATATGGGGCGGTTATTTAGTACTCTACATTCAGCATTTCTAGAACACGGATTACTTTCGGCACACGGATCTAGGCAACGTTTGTTAATACATGCTGTAGTTGGTGAACATTCCGAATCATGCGTACAGCCAGTCAAAACTTGAGCTAAAAAGCAATTACGCAACAAATACAAATACATTTTAAAATTCTAACCGGAAATTTAAAATAAACTTACGAGGATGATAACAGTTGGTAAATGGATCTCCTTGCATGCCCTGAGGGCATGTGCAGATCGCCCTATGTTGCTGAGCTAAACATTCAGCGGTTAGAGCGCAAGGTGATGCGTCAATGCAAGGATTGACACAGTTGCCATTGCGACAAGCCTCCGTTGATGGACAATCTTCATTAGATTGACAACCTTGGTCACGAACACGTTCTAAATAAAAAAAAAATTATTTTAGTTTTTAACTAGTTATTTGAAGTACTGTAGTGCAAGTGCTTCGTTAGATCAGTGCTTGAATTCTAAAAATTCTAAAAGTTAGGAAGAATAAAGTGATGTAAATTAAAAAAATATGTAAACAATTCTTTGTATAAAGGCATGCTGTAAAAGAAAAAAATCTTTGAGTTTATTAAACTCCTTCCATAAAAATTACATATCATTATACTTCGCCATAGTTACCTTTGCGACAGCCAACATCGGCGTCACCCACAAAATTAAGTTCACATTCACAAATCATTGTCCGTAATGGTAAGGTGTCTACAACAGAGCATATGGCATTTGCTCCGCAAGGTTTTGTAACTACGCAAGGATTTTGGCATCCGCCATTAAAGCATGCCAATTTACTGCTGCAATCTGAGTCCATTGTACATTGAGGTGTAACCTTGGCTTCTTCAATTACGCAACGAATTGTTGGATTACCAACATAACCAGGTGGACATTTACACTGTGCCTGATGATTGCTGACATGACATTGAGCTCCTACACCGCAGTTGCAAGGATCTTCGCAGCGTTCGTTGCGACAGGCTAAATTGAAAGCACATTCACTATCTCCTGTACACTCAGGACGCTCACAGCGTATAAGAGGATTTCCACGATAGCCGTCGGGGCAGTGGCATCTAGCTTTGTGATTGTAATCGGAACGGCAAACAGCTTGAATACCACATTGAGTGTATAAGCAAGGATCGGAACATTGTTTGTTAATGCAGGCTTCAGATGCAGGACATTCATTATCAGAACGGCAGCCAATTAAATAGCAGTTGTTCAGGGCATTTCCAGTAAAGCCTTCATTGCATACACATAATGGTCTATGAAGTTGTACGTGACAGCGTGCATTTTGGCTACAAATCTCACCCAAATCGCACGGATTCTTACATTGTTGATTGACGCAGGCCTTATCGTTGCTACAGTCGCTATCAGAGGTACATTCCGGTCGGGGTGCCGGGACCACATCTATTTGTTGCAAGCACTGACTGTAGGCTGAACCATAGTAGCCAGGTGGGCAAGTACATAAAGCTTTGTGGTTAATGGCATTACAAACAGCATTAAGGCCACATGCATTAATACAGGGATCACGACATTTTTGATTGACACAGGATCTATCTCTTGAACAGTCTTCATTGACAACACATTCAGGATACGAACAAGAAGGTACCCCATTAATGACACGACAAATTCCATTTATACGGCAAGGTGAGGGATTACAAGCATCAACAGGATCTGTTTGTTTAGGTGCTTTATGGCATTCAACAAATGGATTACCAATCATTGATAAGGGGCAGCTGCAAATAGGATTGTGATTTACCGTTTGACATATAGCTCCATATCCACATACTCCAGGGCATGGGTCAACACATTTGTTATTGACACAAGCTTTGTTTTTGGCGCAATCTGAGCTGAGTATACATTCAGGTCTACATTCTTGGCCATATGGGTTACCGAAGAAACCAGGCAAGCACTCGCACAATGCCTGTCCTCGCTGTACTTTGCAAACAGTATTTTGTCCACATGGTGTTGGATAGCAAGGATCAGTCTTTCCTAGAGGTATATCCTTGACTACAATAAATGAGCATTGTACGAAGGCATTACCAGTATAGCCCTCAGGACATGAGCAAATGGGTATATGGTTGTTTACTGTGCAAACGGCTTCGGTACCGCAGGTGCCAGGGCAGGGATTAATACACTTTTGACGTATACATGCTTGATTTGCCGGACATTCGGAGTTGCCTACACATTCGGGGCGGCAACCTTCGTAAGGATTTCCAATATAGTCATTAATACATTTACATGTAAATCCAGAGCCCCGTAGACGGCATTCTGCATTGCTGCCACATGGTGAAGGTCGGCAAGGATTTTTAGGCTCTTCACTCTTAGGAGGCAAAACTAAAATAAAATAATACAATTAAATAAACCTTACAATATTTTATCGGCCTTTTAAGTTTTAAAATATAACGCAAAATTTCGATGGTGCCTTACTTTCTTTAAGTTCGTAACACATGCGGAATGGATCGCCTGTCATACGTTTAGGACAATGACAATTTGGTATATGTACGGTTACTAAACAATTGGCATTAAATCCACACGACCCCGGGCAGGGATCACGACATTTTTGATTAATACATGCTAGAGTATTAATGCAATCATCATTGTTACTACATTCAGGCCGGCAGTTCGGCGGTGTGCCTTTAAATTCTGGTAAACAAGTACAAGTGAACTGGTCATTGACATAAGAACACTGTGAGTGGGGGCCGCATGGTGAAGAACTACAAGGATCTTTAGGTTTAGATGAAGAATCATATCGTATTTCTAAATAAAAATAGCGGACAATTAAATTGTAGGTGAGCGAAGGCAACATAATTCATTTCATACCTATTCTGCTACAGGCCAAATAAGGATTGCCTTCGAAGCCTTTTATACATTCGCAATGTGCCTTATGCTGTACTGCTTGGCATTCAGCATTAAGGCCACATTTTCCCGGACAAGGATCTATACACTTATTATTAATGCAGGCATGCATAGGTGAACAATCTGAACTAGAGTAACACTCCAAACGACAATTCGGAGAATTACCTATATAACCGGTGATACAAGAACAAATGGCATTTCCGCTACGTTCTAAGCATTGTGAGTTCGGTCCACAAGGTGACGGTAGACAAGGATTCTTGGGCGTTTCATCATGAGTTGTAGCACATGATACAAATGCATTACCTGTCATGCCCTCTGGACAGCGGCACATTGCTATGTGGTTATTAACATCACACAAAGCATTGTAAGCGCATGTACCTGCACATGGATCAATACATTTGTTGTGTACACAAGCTTGATTACGAGCACAATCTGAATTAAGTATACACTCTGGACGACAACTAACATAAGGATCTCCATGATATTCCGGTATACATGAACACTTCCCATTTTGGCATACCGAATTTGAACCGCAAGGTGAAGGATTACATGGGTCTACAGGGTCTTTGGGTTCTGTAAAGGGTTTAAGTTAATGTTTTTAAGATTATAATTAAGTACTAGACTATTTAATTTTGAATCATACTTAATGGTAGTGGGGGAATAAAAATTCTACAACTAGTAAATGGATCACCAGTATAGCCTGCGGGACATGAACAGCTTGGCGTATGATTAATTACTATACACAAAGCGGCGAAACCACATGAGCCAGGACAAGGATCTTGACATTTTTCGTTAATACACGCCATATTGCTAGAACATTGAGCGTTGATGGTGCATTCTGGCCGACAGTTTGGTGCTGATCCAATGTAGTTTGGCAAGCAACTACATATTGCCGCACTATTGACTTCCCTACACTGTGAGTAGGGTCCGCAAGGTGATGGCAAGCATGGGTTAACGGGCACAGGGGGTAGTTGGTCTTCTTTACGTTCTGGTATAAGTTGGCATCTAGTAAATGCCTCTCCAGTATATCCCGGTTTGCAAGAGCATAACGGACTATGGTTGCGTACATGACATTCAGCATTTATACCACAAGATCCTGGACAAGGATCTTTACATTTTTGGTTAATACAAGCCATATTTGAAGAACACTCGGAGCTAACGACACACTCAGGTCGACAAGCCGGAGGAGAGCCAACAAATTCTGGTAAGCAGGAGCACACCGCTTGTCCATTAGCTTCATGGCATCGAGAATTAGCTCCACAGGGCGATGGTTGGCACGGGTTAACATACACGGAAGGTTTGGCTGCATATATTTAAAGCAAGAAAGGTTATTATCTAAGCATTTTCGTACGTTTAGCTTACAACTGAACATTTTTTAGGTTAGATAGCCAATGTGAATTTTAAAAAAAGCAGTACTTAGGTATATTGTTAAGGCATAGTAATTAATAATCTTATAAAACTTAATACTTTAAATAAACATATGAAAAACTATAGTGGCATTGAAATGTTGGAAAGCGAAAATAGAAGAGAATATAAGGCTTGATTTGGTTTTTATTAAAGTAGTAAATTACTGGGTGCATTATTTAAAAAAATTATCTGATGTGAATGTTGTTTTGCTTATATATTTGTAGTAGAGTACATTTATATGTACTCCATAACGCGAGATGTTATTAACAGCATTTGAGTTTATTAATTGTAAGCAGAAACTTGGTGACAAAAGGGGTTTTTTTTTAAATATTCGTTACCAATTTTTAGCTTACGTTCATCTAACTGCTTTATACATTGCCTATAAGGATCACCATGGTAACCGGCTAAGCAAGCACAGTTAGGTGTATGATAAACGACTTGACATTGAGCATTATGTCCACATGATCCAGGACAAGGATCTTGACATTTATAATTTAGGCAAACCTTATTAACTGAGCAGTCTGAATTACGTAAGCATTCAGGACGGCAAGCCTCATAAGGATTACCATAATAATCTGGTAAACATTGACAAGTACTCAAGTCATTGTGAGTGCGACACAAAGCATTTGGACCACAGCGGTTGCGACTACATGGTACGCTTACTTTGGTTGGTGGTTTCTGATGGGGGACGCATTCTATAAATGGATCACCTGTAAAACCACTTGGACAATAACACATAGCACTATGGGATATAACACGACATTTTGCTTGATCACCACATGAACCTGGACAAGGATCAATGCATTTACGATTAATGCAAGCTTTGCTAAAAACACATTCGCCACTGCTTGTACACTCAGGTCGGCAGCGAGGTGGTTGACCGATATATTCTTCCAAACAAGAACATTTTGTCTCATTCTTTGACAGATCTACAGAACACTGAGAAAATGGACCACAGGGAGAAGGTTCGCATAGGCTTGTTGGTTTATTCACCTTAGGTGGAGGAGAAGGCAATAATTCGACTGTAATATAATTATCTAAAATGTATACAATTTTCAAAATTAAAAATATATTTTAAGAGACTACCTATTGGAGAACATTTAACAAAAGGATTGCCTGTGTGTCCGGGTGGACATGAACAGATTGGAATATGATCGAATGCATGGCATATTGCAGTTATTCCACAAGCGCCAATACAGCTATCCTTACACTGCTGATTCAAACAATATCTGTCGGCTAAACAATCAGCGTTTATCGAACATTCGGAACGGCATAAGGGGGGAGAACCTAAAAATCCCGTTATGCAACTGCAAATTGGACGCTCATTCATTTGAACACATTGAGCGTTAGGACCGCAGGGAGATGGTTGACAAGGATTTCTTGGCGGTGTCTGAGTAAAATTTTTTCGTATAGGGTCTATTATAGTTTCACATTGTATAAATGCATTTCCGGTCATTTTAATAGGACATGAACACATAGGTGTGTGATTGATTACATTGCATTCAGCATTATGAGCACATATTCCTGTGCACGGATTCCGACATTTTTGATTAATACATGCACGATCTGTAGAGCAGTCACTATTAAGAACACACTCTGGTCTGCACCCTTCATATGGATTCCCATTATATCCTGGTAGACAGGAGCAAGTGCCCTTTTCACATTTAGTATTTGATCCGCAAGGTGAAGGAAAACAAGAATCATTATTTAGCAGCGGGGAAGAAGGTTGCTGCTGACATTCCGTAAATGGATCTCCAATCATATCTGCTGCGCAAAAACAATTTGGAATATGATTTACAACACTACAGAAGGCATTTAATCCACAAGAGCCTAGGCATGGATCACGACAAATTTCATTAATACACGCCAAATGTGCTAGACAATCAGAATTAATCAAACATTCTTGCCTACAGTTCGGTGGAGAACCAATAAAGTTAGGGAGACAAGTACAGGTAGCAATACCATTACGATTATGACACTGAGCATAAAGACCACAAGGTGAAGAATAACAGGGATTAATAGGATCTTCTTGCAAAACAATTAATGTCGATGGCGGTGAAATGTAAGATGGTAGTGGAGCTAAAAAAAATTTTACTTAATAGACTAGTTACGTCAATATTTATTATGTTTGGTAATCTTACGTGGTTGTTTGTAACATTTACTAAAAGCATCGCCAGTAAAAGAAGGCAGACAAGTACATATGGGCAAATGGTTTTGAACGCGACATTTCGAGTTAGGACTACAAATACCCAAACAAGGATTGGCGCATTTTCTGTTTATACAAGCAAAATCTAAAGGACATTCACTATTGGCTGTACATTCCGGTCTACACATAGGTGGTAAACCTACAAATTCTGGCAAGCAAGAGCATACAGCTTGTTGACCTATTTCGTGGCAGTTTGAGTTAGGACCACACGGTGTAGGCTGACAAGGATTAATATAAACTGTAGGCCCTTTCAATGATTAATAAATATATATTATTAGAAAGATATTTGAATCGATTTTAATTTAACCTTACTTTGCTTGTCGCGATAACAATTATTATACGGATTACCAGAAAAACCTTCATAACAGGTACATGTAGGCAAATGATTAGTTACATGACATAAAGAATTTTGGCCACAAGTACCCGGACAGGGATCACGGCATTTTGTTTTAAAACATGTCATTGCAGATGGACAATCGGAATTTAACACACATTCTGGTCTACAACCTTCATAAGGATTTCCAAAGTAGTTGGACAGGCAAACACAAGATCCAACATTGTTGGTGATGAGACACTCTGCATTAAATCCGCAAGGATTAGGTGTACAAGGCATGTAGTGTTGAGGGAAAGGCGAATATTGTTGATAAATTGTAGGTGTATATTGTGGTAGTTGGGGTTGAGCTTCACTATCAGGACGTAGTTGTGAAATACGAGTGGGAAATTCTGGTTGATATATAATTGGCGGCATTTGAGTTTGAGGTTCATGCAATAAGACAGGTTTTCTTGTAGGCAGGGGATAAGTTTGGAGTTGAACATAATCTGGCCTTTGTGTTTGAAGTATCTCAAAAACTGGCGGTCGACTTATAGGATGATATTGCGGTACACAATTTGTAAACGGATCACCTTTATAACCCTCAATACATATACACATGGCAATATGATTGACACTTCTACACTCAGAATTATTGCCACACAATCCAGAACAGGGATCCTTACATTTTTCATTAATACATGCCATATTTGAAGCACATTCTGAATTCGATATGCATTCTGGACGACAATAGGGAGCACTTCCAGTGTAATTTGGTAAGCATTTACAAAAAGATGTACCCTGAACATTTTCACATTCAGAATATGGACCGCATGGTGAAGGTATGCAAGGGTTTTGTGGTAGAATATCAAGTTGGGGTGGAACTATTAAAAATAATAATTATTATATTGTAACGTGACTTATAACTTAAAGAAATTATACTTATTATAGGTTCGCATTTCACAAATGGACTACCAGTATAACTAGTTGGACAGAAGCACAAAGGATTGTGATTGACAACGTTACATAAAGCTTGATATCCGCAACTTCCCGGACAAGGATCTTTACAATTTCTATTGATGCAAGCACGATTCGATGGGCACTCGGAGTTTGTAATACATTCGGGCCGACATAAGGGTGGGGAACCTAACATTTTTGGCAGACAGGAACATGAGGCTACTCTGTTTACATCTTGACAACGAGAGTTTGGACCACAAGGCGAAGGAAGACATGGATTTTGATGCACTTTCTCGACTGTAGGAAATTAGGGGATTCTATTGATTCTTACTTTATTGTATCAAATAATTTATCTTTACTTTTGTTTTTGGGTCTACAAATAATGAAAGCATCACCTTCCGTTTCATCACTACAACGGCAAATAGCCCTATGATTATGGACTTCACAAATAGCATTGGTTGCACAGGTTTCAGGACATGGGTCTCGACATTTTTGATTAATACATGCTTTTTCACGCGGACACTCCGAGTTCAAAATACATTCAGGTCGACAACCATGATATGGGTTACCTTTGTAACCTGGTAGGCAAGAACAAATGCCATTTTGACATTCACTGTTAGGACCACAAGGTGAGGGATTACAAGAATTATCGTCTATCGGCGTAGTGTCTAGAGAAAATTTAAAAACCAATTGAACTTGAGCTTGATTTGAATGATTTAAGATATCTTACGTAACAAAATTGGTGATATAGGTTCACAACGTGAGAAAGGATCTCCGGAATAACCTTCAGAACAAACACAAGAGGGTATATGACTAATTACGGAACATAAAGCATTTAATCCACAAGAGCCGGGACAAGGATTTTGGCAACGATCATTAATACAAGCGTAAACACTAGGGCAATCGGAATTGATAATACATTCCGGACGACAGTTGGGTGGTGATCCAATAAATGTGGGCAGACAGCTACAGGTTGGTTGGTTATTACTAATAACTTTGCACTGAGCATACTGCCCACAAGGGGAAGGTACACAAGGATCTATATAGGGTTCCCTAGCTGGTGGCGGTAAATCTGATATGACTGAACATTTAGAAAATGGATCTCCGGTATAACCAGGACTACATCTACAGATAGGCGAGTGAGCCATTACATGACATTCAGCATTTGTGCCACAAATGTTAGCACATGGATCTTCACATTTATGGTTAAGACAAGCCTTGACTGTAGAACATTCTAAATTTGATGTGCACTCTGGTCTACAATTCGGTGGAGTGCCAAAATACTCAGGTAAACAAGAGCATATTGCTTGATCACTCACTTCGCGACATTGTGAATTAGCACCGCATGGCGAGGGTTGACAAGGATTGACATATTCAGGTAAAGCTAATTTACATATTAAATTTTTTTAGTAGAACTACATACATAAATATATATAACCTAATTATCTTAAAATCTTACGTTCTATAATAATTTTGCAATAACTATATGGATCTCCAGTGTATCCATCGATGCACGAGCATACTGGTAAATGATTGATGACGTTGCACATGCTATTTTGACCACAAACTCCCGGACAAGGATCACGACATTGCATATTCTGGCACGCTCTATTGGCTGGGCAATCTGTATTTACTACGCATTCGGGACGACAACCTTCATAAGGATTTCCATAATAATACGGCAGACATTGGCACCAACCTACATCTTTTAGTTCTCGACATTTGGTATTGCTGCCACATGGACTTGGATTACATGGATTAACTTTCTCTCTTTCGATTTGTAACGATGGATAGCACAAAGTAAAGGGATCACCAATGTAGCTACTAATGCAAGTGCATAAAGGAGTATGACTAACGACATGACAATTAGCTGATTTGCCACACGCTCCAGGGCATGGATCTTGGCATGTCATATTGATGCAAGCTAAATTGGTGGCGCATTCCGATGAACTTATGCACTCAGGTCGGCAGTAAGGTGGTGATCCGGTATAATTTGGAAGACAAGAGCATGAGGCTGAACCTCTGTCAACTTTGCACTCTGAATTTGGTCCACATGGTGACGGTATGCAAGGACTGATGGGTTCTTGCTTACTTGTTAGTTTAGGAAGAATTTGACACATAAAAAATGCATTTCCAGTGTAACCTGAAGGACATTTGCAATATGGTGTGTGGTTAACGACATCACATTTGGCTTTTATTCCGCAAGAACCAGGACAAGGATCTCGACATTTTTGATTTACACATGCTAAATTAAGTGAACAATCAGAGTTTATGTTACACTCAGGACGGCAGTCTGGAGGAAATCCTAAATAATTGGGTAAACAAGAGCAAATAGGTTGTTCGTTAAGTTCACGACATTGTGAATTTGGTCCGCAAGGAGTTCTCTGACAAGGATTTTTAGAATTTTTAAGAATTGGAGCTAAAAATGTGATAGCAAGATTTTTTTATTGTTAAAGCGAAAAGTCTGATTAGTTTGATGAAAAATCTTACGTTCAACGGCCAAACACTGCACGAATGCATTACCACTCATAGATGGAGGACAACGACACATGGGAACATGATTGTATGTTTCGCATAAGGCTCCAATACCACAAGTTCCTGGGCAAGGATCTTTGCAATTATTGCGTATACATGCTTTGTCTCGTGGGCAATCTGTATTCAAAACACACTCTGGCCTACAGCTAATGTATGGATTTCCTTGATATTTTAATAGGCATGTACACTGGCCGTTATTACAAACAGCATTTGCGCCACAAGGTGATGGGTGACAAGGGTCTTTCGGTTCAACTAATGTTTGAAATTATAATGCGTTATTCAATAAATTTAACCATAAAAGAAAGTATATATAACTGATATTACTTGGCTCTTGCATAACTGTAATAGGTACACATGCTTTAAAAGGGTCTCCGGTATGGTCTGCTAAGCAAGAACATATGGACGTGTGTGCTATCGCTGAGCATTGGGCTAAAATACCACACGAGCCAGGGCAGGGATCACGACATTTTTCATTGATACAAGCTAAATTCGAAGGGCAATCAGAATTGATTGTACATTCTGCACGGCAGTTTGGTGGGGAACCAATAAAACCTGTTATACAGGAACATACGGCTTGTTGGTTTATATTTCTACAATTTGCATTTATTCCACATGGTGAGGGTACACAAGGATCTTTATATATGTCCGTTGTTTTTATCGAAAATGAAGCTAAAAAAGTGGGATTTAGTTTATTCTTATATTGGGTGAAAATTGCTATATTACGTTTTTGTGGAATTGGTAGACATCTTGTAAAGGCATCTCCAGTAAAACCATTGCGACAAGAACATAAAGGACTATGATTTCGAACGCGACATTCTGAATTCAGACCACATGTTCCCGGACAAGGATCTACACATTTGTGGTTATTACAAGCCTTATCAAATGAACACTCACTTGATAAGGTGCACTCTGGACGACAGGCTGGTGGTTGACCTATAAATTCAGGCAAACACACGCATATAGCCTGACTTTTGAGAACGCGACACAGAGAGTTAGGACCGCAGGGTGATGGCTGACATGGATTGTCAACATCAAATACAGCTAAAGTAGAGAAATAATAAGTATGTTTTACATATTTACAATTTATTTTTAGTTGTTAAAAAATGTCTTACGTTCGGGTTGTAGTTTGCAGTAAGAATATGGATCTCCAGTATAACTGGTTATGCAAGTACACAGAGGTAAGTGGTTGCGTACATGACATTCAGCATTAAGACCACAAGTTCCCGGACAAGGATCTTTGCACTTATTTTGCATGCAAGCTAAATTCGTAGGACAGTCAGAGTTGAGAATGCATTCAGGTCGACAACCTTCATACGGATTTCCTATGAATTCAGGTAAACACTGACAAGCTCCTATTCCATTACGTTCCAAACATTCCGTATTTGGACCACATGGATTAGGTTGGCAAGGTTTTCTTGATTCTGATAGGGTATAATTTACTGGTGAACATAAGACAAAGGGATCGCCAGAGTAACCGTTATTGCAATAACACATCGGAGTGTGATTAATAACACGACATTCGGCATTAGATCCGCACACTCCTGGACAGGGATCACGACAGTGCTGATTAATACAAGCCTTTGTAGATGCACACATTGAATTTGTAACACATTCTGGTCTGCAATTGGGTGGGGAACCATCGAAGCCCTTCGAACATGAGCAAGAAGAGCTTTCACCTATTGCTGTACATTCGGCGTTTGGGCCACAAGGAGAAGGCCGGCAGGGGTCTTTGTATTTTGGTGTATCAACTTCGGAAATAACTAAAAAAAGTTATCAGAAACATTTGTTTAGGGTAATTAGTTAAAATTTATAAAATTACTTCTTATTTGATGACATCCTATAAACGGATTACCACTGAATCCATACGTGCATTGACAAATGGGACTATGATTGTGAACAAAGCATTCTGCATTTAGTCCACATACTCCTGGACAAGGATCCTGACATTTTTGTTGTAAACAGCTTTTGTTTAAAGCGCATTCATTATTATTTGTACATTCTGGCCTACATGTTGGTGGAGCTCCTATATAATTTGGCAGACATGAACATATGGCCTGATTATTTAAAATACGACATTGAGCGTTTTGTCCACATGGCGATGGCTGACAGGGTTGACTTAATGCAGAGGGTGGCATTGGTAAACATTGAATAAATGCGTTACCAATCATACCCTTAGGGCAATGACACATGGCGACGTGTTGATGAACTTCACAAATAGAGTTATTGGCACAAGAACCAGGGCAGGGACTTTGACACTTTTTATTTATACAAGCCTTATTTGTGGGACAATCGGAACTAATTACACATTCAGGTCTGCATTCAATCAGGGGATTACCCAGATATTCGGGCAAACAAGAACATGTTCCTTTTCTACATATTGCATTTATACCACAAAGGGAAGGATTACATGGATTATTATTAGAAGACAATGGCTTGATTACTTCCACTGATGGTTGATAACAATTCACAAATGGATCTCCTATCAGACCCTGTAAACATTGACATATGGGAGTGTGATGAAAAACATGGCATTCTGCTTTAAAACCGCATGCTCCCGGACATGGGTCTTGGCATTTTTGATTTATACAGGCAAAAGAACTGGGACAATCGGAATTTGTAGTACATTCAGGTCTACAATGCGGAGGTGATCCTTTGTATGTGGATAAACAGGAGCAGGAGGCCGAAGCTCCTACGTCACGACACTCGGAAAATTGTCCACAAGGAGATGGAAAACAGGGATTAAGTGAAACATCTTTTTGTGGTATTGGTGGAAGTGCTGAACAAAAATTACATTTAATAAAATGTGTATCTAGATGAAATCTACAAGAATCTTACAAGGTGGTATGGCATAGCAGCGCGTGAATGCATTGCCAGTATAGCCAGTCTCACACGAACATAAAGGTGAATGATTAACGACACGACATTGAGCATTGCTGCCACATGATCCTGGGCAAGGGTCAACACATTTTTGGTTCACACAGGCCTTAGAGAATTCACACTCGGAATTTGTAGTACATTCAGGTCGACATGTAGGAGGTACACCCTTGTAATCAGGTAGACAAGAGCAAATAGCTTGCTCATTTACTTCACGACAATGTGAATTGGGTCCACAAGGTGAAGGTTGACAGGGATTAATGTATTCATTTGTAATTGCTAAATTTAATAAAAATATGGTTTATATATGCTTTGTTCGACTTTTATCAATGAACTTACGTTTTTTTGGTGTTTGACAATATTGATAAGGGTCGCCTATAAAATTAGGAATGCACTGACAAGTAGGCAAATGATTGATTACACTACAAATAGAATTTAAACCACATACTCCTGGACAAGGATCGCGACATTTTTGATTAACGCATGCATGATTTAAAGAACAATCCGAATTAGAAACACATTCTGGTCTACATCCTTCGTAAGGATTTCCAATATATTCCGGCAGGCACTGACAAGATCCGGCGTTGTTTTCTTGTCGACAAACGGCGTTGGAGCCGCAAGGATTTGGTTGGCAAGGAGTTATGTGATCTGTGATGCTCGCCGGTGTTATTGTACATACTGTGAACGGATCTCCAGTATAACCAGTTGAACAAGTACACATTGCAGTATGTGAAACAACGTTGCATATTGCATTTTGACCACATACCCCAGGACATGGATCACGACATTTTTGATTAATACAAGCTTTTTTCGATGGACATTCTGAGTTAGTTACACATTCTGGACGACAATTAGGAGGAGAACCTATAAAGTCAGCAAAGCATCTGCATGAAGAAGTATTTTCTACCACACGACATTCAGAGTTAGGACCACATGGCGATGGTTCGCAGGGATTCGGTTGATTTTCTAATTTTCTGGGTGGCTCTACTACTGGCTGACAGCTTACAAAAGGATTTCCGGAAAATCGTGCTAGGCAAGTACAAAATGGAGCATGGTTAACCACATGACAGATGGCATTTAAACCACATGATCCCGGACAGGGATCAACGCATTTGAAATTCCGGCAGTCTTTTTGAGGAGCACAGTCAGAATTAATGGTGCACTCCGGTCTGCAAGATGGTGGGTTGCCAATAAAATTATCAATACATGAACATACAGCTGTATTTTGATAAGCTCTGCAGCGACTGTTAGGTCCACAAGGCGAAGGTTGACAAGCATTTAATTTGACCGGCGTAGGTTCGATGTTACATTGAACAAATGCATTCCCAGCCATTCCTTTTGGACATCGACACATTGGAACGTGATTGTAAACATCACATAATGCATTATATCCACAAGTTCCTAGACATGGATCTACACATTTATTGCGAATACAGGACTTGTTAGATGAGCATTCTGTATTTAAAACACATTCGGGTCGACAAGCTACATTTGGATCGCCTTGATATTCTGGTATACAAGAACACTGACCATTATTACACAAAGCATTTGTACCACACGGTGAAGGATTACATGGATCGTCTTCAACAACGGGTTTGGCTAAAGAAATTGTGTAATTTTGTTATTAAACTTGAAAGTACTTGGATTATTGCCGTTACGCTTACGTTTCGGAGCCAACTGACAGGCTGTGAATGGATCTCCTATATAACCATCGGGACAATTACAACTTGGTATATGATTTTGAATAGTACATAAAGCATTGTAAGCACAGGATCCAGGACAAGGGTCGATGCAACGCATATTGATACAAGCCATATAAAGAGGGCACTCTGAATTTGTGGAACACTCTGGACGACAGCTAGGTGGTGCTCCGATATAATTGGAAAGACACGAACATGTTGCTTGACCATTTCTGTTTTGACATTGTGAATAAGGACCGCATGGCGAAGGGACACATGAATCGCGTATAGGTTCATTAAATACTATAGATGTAAGTGCTAAAAATCGCAACATTGCATTAGATAAACGTTAAAAAATTTATAAAAAAAACTTACGAGGTGCAGCATAACAACGTGTAAAAGGATCTCCTGTGTAACCATTTTGACAACTACATAACGGCACATGATTGCGTACATTGCACAATGCCTGCAAACCGCAAAGACCTAAACAGGGATCTTTGCATTTTTGCTTAATACAGGATTGATTCATGGGACAATCAGAATTTGTAGTACATTCAGGTCTACAATTAGGAGGTTCTCCCACATATTTTGACAAGCAAGAACAAGCAAATTGTTCATTAATGACTTTACATTGTGAATTGGGGCCGCAAGGAGAAGGTTGGCATGGATTAACATATTCACGAATAATTGCTAGAGACAAAACAATATTATAGACTTAGGAGAAAACAACTTTCACCAAAAATTTCTTACTTTTAACTTCCTTAGAGCAATAACTGTATGGATCTCCTTGGTAACCATACAAGCAGTTACAAGTTGCCTGATGATTGCGAACAAAGCACTGAGCATTAAGGCCGCAGGTACCAGGGCATGGATCTCTACATTTTTCATTTATACATGCCGTGTTCGACGCACAATCGGAATCAATCAAACATTCTGGGCGACAACCTTCGTATGGATTACCGAAATATTCAGATTGACATTGGCAAGATCCTACTCCATTTTGTTGACGACATTCGGAATATGGTCCACAAGGCGAAGGGTTACATGGATCGACAGTTTGAATAGAACTCTGTTGACGTATTTGAAAGCAAGCAACAAACGGATCACCAGTGTAGCCATTCTGACAGTAACACATCGGAGTATGGCTATAAACACGACAAAGTGCACTTTGACCGCATAGATCAGGACAGGGATCTTTGCACTTTTGATTAAAGCATACTTGATGGGACGTACATTCAGAGTTCGTTGCACATTCTGGTCGACAATTTGGGGGTTGTCCCACGAATTCTGGTAAACATGAACACGATGGTATATTATTTGTAGCTTTGCAAATACTATTCGGACCACATGGAGTAGGTTGGCAAGGATTCGAAGGTTCAACATCCCGTTGTGGTTCAACTATTTAGATAAATTTATATCAACGCAGTCTAGGAAAACTTTAATGCAAAAACAACTTACATATCTCACGGCACTGCGCAAAAGGATTTCCCGTGTAGCCTTGAACACAAGTACAGAATGGACTGTGATTGACAACATTGCATAGTGCAAATCGTCCGCACGTTCCTGGACAAGGATCAATACATTTTTGATTTTGACATGCCAGATTGGCAGGACAGTCAGAATTTGTAATGCATTCTGGACGACAGCTAGGAGGGGAACCTAAAAAGTTTTGTAAACAGGAGCATATAGCCTGATTATTTATTTCACGACATTGCGAGTATGGTCCACAGGGTGAAGGTTGACAAGGGTTACGATATACCTCAGCTATATTAAGATAATTTAATGTGATACATTAAGCATTCAACAAGTTCATTTATTAAACCTACTTTGTTGCATGGGCTGGCAGAAAACAAAAGCGTTACCAGTCATTTTATTCGGACAATGGCACATTGGTGTATGCTGTCGCACCTCGCATATGGCGTTAGTTGCACATGAACTTGGACAGGGATCGCGACATTTTTGTCCTAAACAAGCTTGATTGCTAGGACATTCTGAGTTTAGTACGCATTCTGGCTTACAAGCCACATATGGATCGCCTTGATAGTCTGCTAAGCACGAGCATTCTCCATCTCCTGAACAGATAGCATTGGAACCACATGGATTGGGATAACATGGATCTTGTGGTGTATCTTTTACAATTTTCGATGGAGGAGGTTCAGGTTGACATATAAGGAAGGCATCACCCACATATCCCAACAGACATTTACAATTTGGTGTATGATTTATGACGGTGCAATCGGTGTTAATTCCACAAGCTCCAAGACAGGGGTCGCGACATTTTTCATGAATACAGGCTTGGTTGGAAGGACAGTCTGCATTAATAGTACATTCAGGTCTACAATTTGGTGGTGACCCTATAAAATTAGGCAAACAAAAGCAAGAAGGTGTATCATATTGATTGCGGCAATATGAATATGGTCCACAAGGTGATGGTACGCAAGGGTCACGGAAAATCTGTATATCTTTAACAGGAGCTTGTGGACCTAATAATTTGAGAGTGAATAAAAATGCGATTACTAAACATTTTCGCCAGCAGATTATGGTGTAAAAATATCTTACGTGGTTGTGGATAACAGCGCACAAAAGCGTCGCCAATCATCCCAGATCGACAAGAACATAATGGATTATGATTTCGAACTTGACATTCAGCATACTGACCACATAAACCTGGGCAAGGGTCTAAACATTTACGATTAATACAAGCTTTCTCGGAAACACATTCATTGTTTGTAATACATTCAGGTCGACAAGCTGGTGCTACGCCTGTAAAATCAGGTAAACAAGAGCACACAGCCTGTCCATTAGTTTCTCGGCATTGCGAATTAGCACCACATGGTGAAGGTTCACAGGGGTTAACATATTCTTGATGTATGGCTAAATTAAAATAATAATAATGTATAATACCTCTATTAGTACTGCTTGTTAAACTAACTACTGTTTGGATTAAGTTTGTAAAACTAATTTAAATATTTTTCATAACGCTTACGTTCTTGCGATTTAGTGCAATATTTGTACGGATCTCCAGTATAACCTATTATACAGTCACAGTTGGGTACATGATTTAAGACGAAGCATTCAGCATTGCTGCCGCAAGTACCCGGGCATGGATCAGTGCATCTTTGATTGTGACAAGCTTTATTGGTAGAACAATCTGAATTCAAAACACACTCTGGGCGGCATCCTTCGTAGGGGTTACCAAAGAATTCAGGCAAACATTGACAAGCACCTGCACCGTTGTGTTCCAAACACTCAGCATTTGCACCACATGGCGAGGGATTACAAGGTTGTAAAGATTCCTCTTGTATACGTACTGGTACCGGAGAACACAAAGAAAATGGATCTCCTGTGAATCCTGTTTGACACATGCACATTGGAGCATGCGACACAACACGACATACGGCTAAAGTACTACATAGTCCTATGCAAGGATCTTTACACTTTTGATTAATGCATGCCCTGTTCGTTGGACACTCGGAATTCGATACACATTCAGGTCTACAGAATGGTGCTGAGCCAATAAAGTCATTTAAACAGGAGCATGATGGAGTGTCACCAACTATTCTGCATTGCGAATTTGGCCCACATGGAGATGGATTGCATAGATCTTGAGTTTGTATGTGCTGTGGTTGTGGTACTATGCTGGGCTGACAGGCGACGAATGGATTTCCGGTGTAACGAGGTAGACACATACAGAATGGGTTATGATTAACCGTAGAACATTGAGTATTTCTTCCACAGGATCCCGGACATGGATCTACACATATCTGTTTGATGCACGCTAAGTTTGCAGGACACTCTTGATTTGCAGTACATTCTGGCCTACACGACGGTGGTGTTCCCAAATAATTTGGCAAGCACGAACAAACAGCTTGTAAATTTACTTCGCGACACTGAGCGTTTGGACCACAAGGAGACGGTTGACACGGATTGCTTATAACTGGTGCTAAAATTTAAATAATTATATGTTTCTTCTGGTACATGTACTTTAAATGTTTGATATTTACGTGGTAAAGGAGAACACAAAACGAAAGCATTGCCGGCCATACCATCAGGGCAAGTACACATCGGTATGTGATTTATAACCTGACATATAGCGCTCGGTGCACAAGTTTCCGGACAAGGATCGCGACATTTATTCTGTATACAAGTTAACTCGCGAGAACAATCTGAATTTAAAACACATTCTGGTCGACAACCTACATAAGGGTCGCCTTGATATTCATCTATGCAAGAGCAAACACCATTATTACATTTAGCATTCGGGCCACATGGAGATGGATTGCAAGGATCGTCTTTAAGAGCTATTAACACAATAAGAAATTTATTTCTCTCACATGTGAATGTTAACAAAAAATCTTACGTATTGGGGGCGGTTGATAAGTTTTACATATAGAGAATGGATCTCCAGTAAAACCAGCAGAACATCTGCAGTTTGGTGTGTGATTATATACTTCGCATAGAGCACCGAATCCACAGGCTCCAGCACAAGGATCTCGACATTTCTCGTTAATACATGCTTGACTGCTAGGACAATCGGCATTAATAATACACTCGGGTCTACAATTGGGAGGCGCACCTACATAATTTGGCAAACATGAGCATAAATAGGATTCTCCTGTTTGTCTACATTCTGAATTGGAGCCACATGGTGTTGGAATACATGGATTTCGAGGAGATTTTTGAACTTGTATTGCTGGTTGAGCTTTAAGTGGAATATTTAATTTTAATCTCTGATTAACAAACATAAATAATACTATCTTACGTGGTATTGGACGACAAGAAAAAAAGGGATCTCCAGTAAATCCGGACCTACATGTACACAACGGACTATGATTATGAACTCTGCAATTTGCATTAATACCACATGTTCCTGGACATGGATCTATACATTTTTGATTTACACAAGCCTTATTGAAAGAACATTCGGACGATTGTGTACATTCAGGTCTACAGAGAGGTGGACTACCAATGTAGCCGGTTAAACAAGAGCATACTGGTTGTTCATTTATTTCCCGACATTGAGAATTAGGTCCACATGGGGTGGGCTCACAGGGATTAACGTATTCTTTGATGGCTTTAATAGCACGTAATAGAAAATAAAGTCTTAGATAAAAATTTAGTCAAGTATTCCCAAAAACTTACGTTGTTTTACAGATAAGCAGATGCGGTAAGGATCTCCCTCATATCCTATTAAACATGAACACCTTGGAATATGATTGAGAACATTGCAAATCGCATTTTGACCACATGTTCCTGGGCACGGGTCGCGGCATTTCATATTTTGACAAGCCAAATTACTGGTGCAATCAGAATCCAGCACACATTCAGGGCGACAACTTTCATAAGGATTTCCAAAATATTCTGGGAAACATTGACATGATCCTGCACCATTTCGTGAAACACAACGAGCGTTTTGGCCACATGGATTGGGGTTGCATAAATCAGTATGATCTAATTGTAGGGATATGTGTTGTCTAGAGCATTGAACAAAAGGATCGCCATTAAAGCCCTGTGGGCAATAACAACTTGGTGTATGAGAAATAACATAGCACTCAGCTTCTAAACCACAGACGCCAGGACAGGGATCTTTACATTTTTGATTGATGCATGCTTGGTTCGAAGGACATTCTGAACTAGTAACACATTCTGGTCTACAATTTGGAGGTTTACCAATATACTCAGACAAACAAGAACATGATGGTGTACCGTCAACATCACGACATTGGGAGTAGGGGCCACAAGGTGATGGCTGACAAGGTTGTCTTACAGGGAGCAATAGTGGTTCGGTTTTTATTTGACAAGCAACAAACGGATTTCCATTGTATCTCTCAGGGCATCTGCAAAATGGACTGTGATTGTTAACATGGCACAACGCATTGCGGCCGCATACTCCTGGACAAGGATCGGTACATTTTTGATTTAGACAAGATAAATTCAAAGAACAATCTGTATTAGATGTGCATTCCGGTCTACATAGCGGAGGGCTACCTATGAAACCTTCTATACAACTACACACAGCCTGTTGCTGAAGCTCTCTGCATTGTGAATTGGGTCCACATGGCGATGGTTGACACGGGCGTACAGGCAAATCTTGTTCTATAAATGAACATAGTTTTAAAGTGCTGTGTATAAATTACTATCAAAAACTTACTTAAACTTGGGGAGCACTTTATAAAAGCATTACCCTCCATACCTTCGGGACATCTACAATTTGATATGTGATTAATAACTTCACAAATAGCATTCGATGCACATGCTCCTATACAAGGATTTACACATTTATGTCTAACACAGGCCCTATCACGTGAACAATCAGTGTGTAGAACACACTCAGGCCTACAGCCAGTGTTGGGATCACCATGATACTCTGGCAGACAAGAACATTGACCATTATGGCAGTTTGTGTTAGAACCACACGGCGAAGGGTTACAGGGGTCATTAGGAATGACTTCGGCTTTAAAAAAGAGTTGAAAAATATTTAAAATATTTTCAGTTATCCTAAAAATTACAAAGGTCTTACTTTTAGTAGGTGGTGGTGATGGTAAAGGATTACAAACTGAAAACGGATCTCCTGTGAAGCCGGATTGGCATGTACATATGGGTGTGTGAGCACGAACAAAACACAATGTATTTATACCACATGATCCTGGGCAAGGATCGCTACATTTTAGATTAATACATGCTTCCTGGGATCCGCATTCTGAATTAATAGTACATTCAGGCCTGCACGACGGTGGTAAACCTAAATAGTTTGGTAAACAAGAGCAAGATGGTGAACCACCAATATCACGACATTGAGAATTAGGCCCACATGGTGTAGGGATGCAGGGATCTCTAAGAAATTGTTCTGGCTCAATTCTTTGTGGCAAATTACGGAAGCAACGAATAAAAGCATCACCGGTAAAGCCATTGTTACATGTACAAATTGGACTATGATTAATTACTTTGCATACTGCATTTTGACCGCAAATCCCAGTGCAGGGATCAACACATTTGCGATTAATGCATGCCTTTTTCGAAGAACACTCAGAACTAGAAGTACATTCAGGCCTACATGCCGGTGGTGAACCTATATATTCCATTAGACAAGAGCAAACTGGTTGATCATTAATTTCTCGGCATTGCGAGTTAGGACCACAAGGAGAAGGTTCACAAGAATTAACATATTCACGAACAGCTGAAATAAAATTGTTGCTAGAGAAATTTCTTAGTGAAAATATCGAAGGCTTACGTTCATTTCGAATAACACTACATAGATTGTAGGGATCGCCTGTATTACCAAATAAGCAGTTACATGATGGTAAGTGATCGATAACTTGACATTCAGCATTTTGACCACAAGTTCCGGGACAAGGATCAACACATTTTTGATTCTGACAGGCTGTATTTAAAGGACAGTCTGAATTTACTACGCATTCGGGACGACAGCCATCGTAGGGATTCCCAAAATAGGCGGGTAAGCATTGACAAGAACCAGCATCTCCGTGTTCGATACATTTAGAGTTAAAACCACAAGGATTTGGGTCGCAGGGCTTAACCTGATCTGATGGTTTCTGTTTTACTGGATTGCAAACAGAAAATGGGTCTCCTGTGAAACCTTCGTTACATAAGCACATGGGTGTATGCGAAAATACACGACAAAAGGCGTTTTGTCCACACAATTCAGGGCAAGGGTCACGACATTTCTGATTAATACAAGCTTGATTCGAAAGACATTCTGAGTTGGAAACACATTGTGGTCGACATAGTGGAGGCGTGCCGATATAATCAGGTAAACAAGAGCAAGAAGGGGAACTGCTTTTAACGCGACATTCTGCGTAAGGTCCACAAGGAGATGGCTGGCAGGGATTTGTAGGAGTTTTATCTTCTTTTATTGGCTCTACAATTTTCTGGCACTTTACGAATGGGTCACCCGTCATATGATTTCGACATCTACAGTATGGTGTGTGTTTAACTACATTACACTCAGCATTAAAACCACAAGTTCCAAGACACGGATCTCTACATTTCATATTTTGGCAAGCCTGATTAGGAGGACAATCGGAATTTGTTGTACATTCAGGCCTACATAGCGGTGGACTACCTATGAAATCAGATATGCATGAACAAACAGCGGTGCCTTGAACTACACGGCATTGGCTGTTAGGTCCACAAGGCGAAGGCTGACAAGGATTTGTTGGCACTGGAACTAATTAAATAAATAAGAATGCGTTGAAACTTTGAAAAAAGTATAGCTATTGTTATTACCTAATATGGCACGGCATTCGAAGAAAGCATTTCCTATCATTTTTTCAGGACAATGACACATAGGAATGTGATTATGCACCTCACATATGGCATTTACAGCACAGGTTCCTGGACAAGGGTCTATACATTTATTACGTCTACAAGCTCTGTCTCGCGGACATTCAGAATTAAGAACGCATTCTGGTCTGCATCCAACATAAGGATCACCCAGGTATTCAGGTATGCAATTACAATGACCATTGTTACAAATGGCATTAGCACCGCAAGGAGACGGAACACAAGGGTCATTCAAAAGAAGAGGAATAATAGCTGTTTGTAGTGGAATAGAATCTAACTAACTGATTTTTTATGTTTTAAAAATATTGCAATCTTACGTTCTGCTGGTTTAGGCAAACAGCTAGTGAATGGATTGCCAGTATAGCCTTCAATACAAGCACATGATGGAGTATGGTTTATCACACGACAAATGGAATTTATACCACATGCTCCAGGACAAGGATCTCTACATTTTTGAATAATACAAGCCTGTTGACTTGAACATTCTGAGTTTATGGTACACTCTGGCCGACAATTTGGAGGATTACCAATAAAAGACGATAAACAAGAACATGACGGAATTCCGTTTGAATTACGACATTCTGAGTTAGGACCACATGGAGAAGGAAAACATGGATCTCTGATTTCTTCATTTTTAATTTCAGTGGGAGGTGCTATAGCAAAGAAAATATTAAACGAATTCAAAAACCTATCCAATTAATTTAGCTTCTTTTCTAGCTTACGTGGTATGGGATAACATCTCGTAAAAGCATCTCCTGTGTAACCACGATGACAAGAACATAATGGACTATGATTTCTTACTCTACATTCGGCATTATAACCACAAGGTGAGTTATTACATGGATTTATACATTTCTGATTAACACAAGCCATGTCTGAAGAGCACTCTGATGACATAGTACATTCAGGTCTGCAAGCTGGTGGATAACCTATAAATTTGGGAAGACAGGAACAAACTGCTTGACTATTAACTTCGCGACACTGACTGTTTGGACCACAGGGGGAAGGTTGGCATGGATTAACGTATTCCATATGGATCGCTACATACAAAGAATGAATAGAGAATTGTTGAAACGATGATTTATTTTAATTTGTTGGTTCCTTACGTTTTATTGATTGTGTGCACATTAGATAGGGGTCACCTATATAACCAGGGAAACAATCACAAGTAGGTAAATGATTGATAACCTGACACTGGGCTTTTTCACCACAGGTTCCCGGACACGGATCTTGACATTTTTGTTGTTGACATGCTTTATTCGAAGGACAATCTGAGTTGAGTATACATTCTGGTCTACAACCCTCATAGGGATTGCCATGATAATCTGATAAGCATTGGCATGAACCAATACCATTACGTTCCCTGCAAACAGCATTTGGGCCACAAGGTGAAGGATTGCAAGGAGTAAGGACTTCTTCGCCATATCTTAAAACGGAAGGAGTACATTGCACAAATGGATCTCCCTTATAACCGACAATGCACACACATTGAACAGCGTGACTTATTACATGACATTCGGCATTTAAACCACATCTTCCTGGACATGGATTCACACATTTTTGATTAACACAGGCCAAATTGGTAGCGCAATCCGAACTAGTTACACATTCAGGTCGACAGTTAGGTGGCCTTCCTATATATGATTCTATGCAGGAACAAGATGGTATTTGTCCTTTTGGTTTGCAGCGAGAATATGGTCCACAAGGAGATGAACTACAGGGATCCTGGATAACATCCTTTACAGTTTTTACTATGATTACGAAAAATACAAATTTAATAAGAAATCTAAGCAAAATATTACCAGTAGAAATCCCTAAACTTACTTATACGCTGGCATTTAACAAATGGATTACCCGAATAATTTTCCGAACATGTACAGAACGGGCTGTGATTAACTATTGAGCAAAGTGCGTTAATTCCACATGTACCTGGGCAGGGATCACGACATTTCTGATTAAGGCAAGCCTGCATGGGTGTACATTCCGAATTCGAAGTACATTCTGGTCGACAAGTGGGTGGAAAACCTAAAAATCCTACTAAACAAGAACAAACAGGCTGCTGATTGATTTCACGACATTGTGAATTGGGTCCACATGGTGACGGTTGGCAAGGATTTGACGTTACAGCGATTACTATAAGAATAACTTTCAATATAATTCTTTATATAAAACAGACTGCCTGATTTAACATACTTTTTTGGGATGTACATCTAATAAAAGCACTTCCCTGAGTACCTTCAGGACATCTGCACATTGGAATATGATTAATGACTTCACAAATAGCATTATCGCCACATGTTCCAGGGCAAGGGTCAATACATTTGCTACGAGAGCAGGCTTTGTCACGAGGACAATCGGAACTTAGAATACATTCGGGACGGCAACCAGTATAAGGATCTCCTTGATATTCCGGCAAGCAGGAACAAATGCCATTATTGCACTCAGCATTGGCACCGCATGGCGAAGGATGACAGGGATCGGAGGGTTCATCTAGTAACAACAGATTTTTTTAAAAACAGTATCTCGTAATATTTTTCATCAAGAAACTTACTGTTGACTTCTGGCGGATAAACTATCACGCATGAGTTAAAAGGATCGCCAGTATAATCTTTGGGACAAGTACACATAGGAGTATGATTGATAACATTACAAAGTGCTGAAAATCCACATGAGCCAGGACATGGATCTATACATTTTTCACGTATGCAAGCTCTATCTAAGGTACATTCGGAACTTATAGAGCATTCTGGCCTGCAGTTGGGAGGAGCTCCTATATAATTCTCTAAACATGAACACGACGAAACACCATTAGAATTCTTACACTGTGAGTTGGGACCACAGGGCGAAGGAAAGCAAGGATCTTTTTCAATTTGTTTTATAACAGTAACCGGAGCTAAGTTCAAAATAAAAATGGGAAATGTCGGGTTTATTTAAATTTTTGAAATTTTATAATTACGTGGTAAAAGATAACATCTAGTAAATGCGTCACCGGTGAATCTAGATCTACACTGGCAAAGTGGACTGTGATTGCGAACTCTACATTCAGCATTCAGACCACATGTACCTGGACAGGGATCTTGGCATTTTTGATTAATACAGGCCTTATTAGCGGGGCATTCAGTACTCAATACACATTCCGGTTTACAAGATGGTGGTAAACCCACATAATTTTCTAAACATGAACATACAGCCTGACCATTTAATTCTCGACACTGAGAGTTCGGTCCACATGGTGATGGTATACAAGGATTTTTTGGTTCTTGTAAACGAGTGGCTAAGTGTTAAGAATTAACCGATATAATCTACATGAATGTAACTTAAACAAACAATAATTCTTACGTTTTGCTAGCTCTTTTTGACAATATCTATAAGGATCTCCTATATAACCCGACAGACAAGAGCAGGTAGGTATATGATTGGATACTGAACATATAGCATTTAAAGCACATGTACCGGGACAAGGATCTGTACACTTATTTTGTGTACATGCTTTAGTTGTTGGACAATCAGAGTTACGTACGCATTCTGGACGACACGACTGATACGGGTCCCCATAATATTCCGGCAAGCATTGGCAAGAACCGATGTTATTTTGTTCGCGGCATACAGCATTTGAACCACAAGGATTTGGTTCACATGGTGTTATATATTCATTGACAATACGCTCTGGATACGATTTACATAATTTTATGGAAAAGAAGAGTAGAAAAATACAATTTTATATCAATTAATTTTTCTTTTATTTTTTTAACCATTAAAACAGTTTAGTACTACATACTCAGGTGTTTGATTATTTTTTTTTAATTGGTGATTTGCATATGGGTAAGTACTATCCACAATATTTTTCTATATTGGTCAGTGAAGCTTTATTTCTTTGTTTTTGCAGTTTTTCCATTTATATTTAATTGATTTCATTAGATTGTGTTATTTTTCACTACTGGTTTTCAACACTACATTAATCATATAAGTACATACATAAGTGCACAATATAGTTCAGTGTTTAATTTGGCTGTGTTTAGCGGTGTTAAAAGAGCTGTGTTTTATAAGTGTTTTAAAACTATCGGTTACGCGCTTTAAACTTTTCTTAATTAAGTAAAAACTCTGATATGTTATTATAAAATTATATATATTTTTTTATTATGTTTATTCTTTGTTTTCGATGTTACATTATTAAACTTAAACTATAGTTACTTATTCTAAATTTTGTGTAAATTAATAAAGCATTATAAATATTTTTGTTTTTATTTCGAATAATAAGGGGTAAAAAAAATAGAGCAGAATAAAGGTACCAACGTTGAGTTTTCCAATAAAAAAAAAAAAAAAAAACAATATAAGTAATAGTTGCGTAATGTTTTTATTTCCTTTGTATTAAATATTATTTTGGCATAAGACCTTGTGTCGTTTTAATATTGGGTTAAATATTGTGTTATGTTTTAAAACGTCATTTCGCAAAATAGGTATGAACTCAATATTCAAAAATGTTCGAGGATTAACAAATTGCGGGCCAATTAGCAAAAGCTTTAATAAGGTTCATTACTAAATATTATTTTGCTTAAATAAATTTCAGGCAAACTACAAATTTTTTGTTGCAATGTGTTGTGTAAATAAATTTTATATTTATTATTGCTTTTTCTTTAAGGTTCAGATGTAAAAATTAAGATCAGAATAAGCGTTATCAAAAGGGTTAAATTGGAGAGTATTAGGGCATTCAAAGGCGTACAGTTTGTAGCGTTATTTAAGAAGGCATTGAGATTAAGAATAAAAATATAATATAGTAGGCACTTGGCTTGATAAATTTTGCGTTATATATGTATGTATTGAAAGTTTAAAATTATAAATACATTTAAATATATTAAAACTAATGTATGTAAATATATTAGGAAAAAAATCATTTTATCGATTGCTATATAAGATAGCAAAACCAACAAACACTTTCAGTATACTTTGAAATTCAGACAACTCGTACAGAATTAAAGTAATTATTGAAATCTGCATTTCGCTAAATATTTTTTATATATTTTTTTGTCTTTTTGCAATGCAGTAGTGTTTACTGGTGATAAAATCACTCATTTCACAAGCCTATAATTTCACAAATTAGAACTATATATATATATATTTTAAAACGCGTTTTATTAAAGTTCTGTGCATTTTGCAGTGCTGACATTAAACATTCATAGTGCCAACATTTAAAACGTATTTGAAATAAAAAATAATTTTTTTGAGAAGTTTTCTTTAATTCGGGTTTTATTTAAATTTTTACAATTTGCTCAAAATATCATTAAAAGCTTGCTAATTCTCCTTTATTATATTGCTATAGTGTAGCATGTTAAAATATTGTGACTAAAGCAAATAACTTTAAGTAGCCTCAATTCGAAGCTAAATAGTATTAAAAAAACAGAAAATCAAAAAATAAACAAATATTTTATTCGGTAAAATGGGTTTAGAATTGGTAGACAAAAGCTTTCTTTAAAAAAAAAAAAAGAAACTTAATGGTAATAATGAAAGAATAACCCGAACAAGCAACATCGCTGTATTTGGCTATGCCAAATCTTATATACACAAAAGTGTAAATATATAAAACTATAAGAAACAGTTTATCCCAAATCTTTCTCTTATTTATGCTTGCGCAATATATATTCTTATTGATTAATGGTATGCCATAATGTAGATTTAATCTTGTTGTGTGCGATAATGTGTGTTCAACGTATACTTAATAAACCGCCAACATTTATATGATACTATTTTAAAACTGCAAATGTCATTAATTATTCTTTTATTCTTTTAGCCGGTATAACCCGCCACAGCTTGCTTTTGTTTTTTAAATCAAATTTTTTTACTGCAATTTTAATAAAAAAATTTATATTTTTGGCAATATCTTTGACGGAAATGGAACAATTGAACCAACATTTTCCCATATTTTTTCTTATATGTAAATATAAACATGTCCAACAACAGGTCTGGAGTAAACCCTGACTTTGTTTAGGTAAAAAAGAGACAATCGTGTTCTTTTGCTCTTATATTAGCTCATAATGTGTCCACATAACTTATTTCCAATTGGAAAATTCTCGAAATCATCTCTGATAAATTGATAGCATATAGGATTCTGAAGTATACGTAAAGGCTTGAAACAGTTAATTTCAACATACACAAGGATAGAAGAATTTAGCAAAATCAATTCCTATATGTATTAGTACTCAGAACTTATATACTTTATAGGGTCTACAATTAATATGATAGAAAATTTACATATACTGTTTAACACTCGTGTGATGGGTATCAAATTACATTTTTGCTGACACTAGTGAAATGTATTTTCGAAACCAGCTAGGATTTTATCGTTAGCACTATTTGATCGCTTATTAAGTGTTGCTTATAAAACTCATTGACTCCGAGGTATTGAGCAAATTAATTTCCATAACAGTTACGTTGCCTTTTTCAGTGTGTAAATATTTTTGAAATTTATATATTGCGCAGAAAACTAAAAAAGTAAAAATAATACGTAAACAAACTGTAGAATATATATGGTGAATTGCATATACAATTTCAACGTATTTATTTTAGCTTGAATACTGAAAACTTCTCAGAAAACTTTTTCATGTGTAACGAATTTTTTGTGTTAAACTTAAATTTTATTTGAAAAAAAGTGGCGACACGTAAAACACGGTGCAGACAGAGTTTAGTTCTAATCTGTGCTTAAATATACAAGGAGTAATACAAAAGTTTTAAAACCCGCAAAATTTTGGTTAAATACTGAAATAATAACACAAATAAAAGTTTGGTCATAAACATGTTGATAATTTTATGAAAAAACTTCGAATATTCTTAAAATTACCAAACCATAAAGGACAGATTAAAAGTGGCCATCTTTTAAACTATCATGAAATGTTGTAAACTTTTAACTAATGTTTGAATTGAAATTTTTTTAAGCTGCATTCTTGAAGTCTAACAAAATTTTACTCCTTGTATATATTTTCTTTCTAGGCATAACCATTTTTCAAATGTCCAGTAAGCATATTGCAACTTATTGCATAATTTTCCATCACCATTACTATATGGTTATGCCTAAAACGTAGCAAAAAATAAACAATTTTTAGAAAACCTACCTGGTATTGGTTGACAACTAGTAAATGGATCTCCGGCAAAGCCAAATTCGCAATTACAGATAGGCATGTGGTTGGCAACGGAGCATCGAGCATTAAAACCACATGAACCCACACAGGGATCTTCACATTTTTGTCGAATACAGGCTTTGGTCGATGGACATTCGGGGTTAATGGTACATTCTGGTCTGCAGTTTGGTGGAGTTCCTAAATATGTGGCGGAACACGAACAGGCTGGGTTTTCGCCTACTACTTTACATTCGGAGTTAGGCCCACATGGTGATGGTACACATGGGTTAATAGGACGTACTGGTTCTACAACCTTTGGTTCTTCATAGCAGCGTGTAAATGGATCTCCAGTGTAACCACTTTTACAAGTACAGATAGGATTATGATTGATAATTTGACATTTGGCGAATTGACCACAGGCTCCTGGACAAGGGTCCACACATTTACGATTTATACATGCTGTTTGTAATGAACATTCTGAGCTTACAATACACTCGGGTTTGCAGGCAGGTGGTGAGCCCAACATTCCCGGTTGGCAGGCACATTTAGGACCTTGAGCCGAAACTTGGCATACACTGTTAGGTCCACATGGGTTAGGTTGACAAGGATCAGTTGGTACCAGTTCGTTGCGAACAACTTGTCGGCAATTGATGAACGGATCTCCAGTATAACCTTTAGGACAAGCACAAACAGGTATATGATTGCTGACATCACATTGGGCGTTTTGGCCACAAGTTCCAGGGCAAGGATCTACGCACTTCTTGTTCAAACAAGCTTTATATGGTGAGCAATCCGTGCTCAATGTACATTCTGGCCTGCAACCTACATACGGGTCTCCCTTGTAGTCTTCTAAGCACACACAAACACCGCCTGGTTGACAGTCAGCATTTGCACCACATGGTAGTAAGTCACATGGATTTGTTTCCACTTTAGTCTGAGTTTTTTCCTCAATAATTTCAATACACTGGCTAAATGGATCTCCGGTGAAGTCCAAGCGACAAGTACAAATAGCCAAATGATTTTGTATGCGACACTCGGAATTGATGCCACAAGTACCATCGCAAGGGTTGCGGCATTTTTCGGCAATACAAGCCAAATCAGATGGACAATCTGTATTGACCACACACTCTGGACGACAGTTAGGTGGAGTTCCTACGTAGTTAGGCAAACACGAGCAGGATGGTTGATCGCCGCTAACACGGCACTCGGAATATAGACCGCAGGGTGAAGGTATGCAGGGATTAATTGGTTTAGTTGGCTCATTCTTTGGGCGTATAGGTGCTGGGTAACACCTAGTGAATGGATCACCAGTCATTTCCAAAGCACAACTACAGATTGGGTTATGATTGATGACTTCACATTTAGCATCGATACCACAAGTCCCTGAGCAGGGATTGGCACACTTGAATTTGTGACATGCCTTATTTTGCGGACATTCGGCATTAACTGTGCACTCAGGCTTACAATTTGGTGGTGAACCAATGAATGAATCCATGCATGTGCATACAGCCAAACCATTTGCTTCACGGCATTTACTGTTGGTGCCACAAGGAGAAGGTAGGCAAGGATTACCTGGTGTGGATGGTTGTAATTTTTGCTGCGGCCGGCAATTAGAAAATGGATCGCCAGTATAGCCTTCATTGCACACACAGTTGGGAACATGATTGGCAGCATAACACTGAGCGTTGGAGCCACAGATACCGGGGCATGGATCTTGACACTTATTTCGTATACAAGCCTTGTCAGTTGAACAGTCTGAACTTAAAACGCACTCTGGTCGACATCCTTCATAAGGGTTTCCTTGGTATTCTTCAATGCACTTACAGGAAGCAGCACCATTACGTTCAATACATTCAGCATTAGGACCACAAGGTGAAGGATCACACGGTTTAACTGGTTCCTCTATTTGTGGAATACATTGCACAAAAGCATTGCCTGCGTAGCCAGCTGGGCATGAACATGATACAGAGTGACTAATGACTCGACACTCAGCATTGGTGCCGCAAGATCCAGGGCAAGGATCCCTACATTTGTTGTTAATGCAAGCTTGAGTTGAAGCGCAATCTGGATTAATGATACATTCAGGTCTACAGTTTGGGGGTGATCCAAAATACTCTGGAGAACATTGGCAGGAAGGCCCGCTAGGACCAGCTTGACAAATTGAGTTAGGTCCACATGGAGATGGTACACAGGGATCTCTTGGTACCTCTGGATCTCTAGGTGTTTCTATAGGTATATCTATACATCTCTTAAAAGGATCACCAGTTTTGCCTAGAGGACAACCGCAAATAGGGCTGTGGTTAATTACCTCACATCGGGCACCTACACCACATGAATTGGCGCAGGGGTCAACGCATTTTTTATTTACACATGCCTGTAAAGCTGAGCACTCACTAGAAACAACACATTCTGGACGACATTGTGGTGGAACGCCTATGAAACCATCCAAACAAGAGCAAACGGCATGATCATTAATATCGCGGCATTGACTGTTGGCTCCACAGGGAGAAGGAGAACATGGTTGGGCTACTTTTTCTGATTCCTCTATCTTCAGGCGGCAGTTTGTGAATGGATCTCCTTCATAACCCCTAACACAGGAGCATATAGGTATATGATTTAGTACCTCGCAAACTGCATTAATACCACAAGTTCCTGGACAAGGATCAACACACTTGTTACGCATGCAGGCTTTATCTCGAGGACAATCAGCGGATAATGAACATTCTGGACGACAGCTTTCGTAGGGATTGCCTTGATAATTATCTTGGCACCTGCACTCGCCATTTAAACAATCAGCATTAGGTCCACAAGGATTCGGATCACAAGGATCGTTTGGTACTCTTGGGGTTTCTGTTACGGGCACTGGGCTACAGCGTACAAATGGATCGCCAGTATATCCATCTAGGCAGTTACATATGGGAACATGATTAAGAACATGGCATTTAGCTTCGAAACCGCAAGATCCTGGACAAGGATCCCGACACTTTTGATTAATGCAAGCTTCTGTTGTTCCACATTCTGAGTTAAGAACACATTCTGGTCGGCAGGTGGGTGGAGCACCAATATAATCTTGTAGACAAGAACACGCAGGGCTGCCACCAATAATTTGACATTTAGAATTTGGACCACATGGTGATGGAACACATGATGGTGGTTTCTCTGTGATTGGCTTATCTGCAATGACAATCGCTATAAAAAAACAAGATGCGAATATATGTTGCTTTATTTATTAATTTATCGAACCTAAGGATATTTTTAATACTTACGAATTCTGGAACACTTGATAAACGGATCACCGGTCATGCCCTTAGGACATGTACAGATAGGGCTGTGATTTTTTACTGTGCATATAGCCAGTTGACCACATGTATGCTGACAAGGATCTACACATTTATTATTTACACAAGCCTTTTCAGCAGCACATTCAGAACTTACTACACACTCTGGTCTACAGTTAGGTGGTTGATTTATGAATCCTGACTGACATGAGCATACAGCCTGGTCATTGATATTGCGACAAATACTGTTTGGTCCACACGGGGATGGTACACATGGATTAATAATTGGTCGTGGTGTTACCGGTATTTGTTTGCATTGAAAGAATGGATCTCCTGAATAACCAGCAGGGCATGTGCAAGTTGGAACATGATTATCCACAGTACAAAGAGCAAATTCACCGCATATGTTATTGCAAGGATCAACACATTTAAAGCGTATACAAGCTTGCGTAGGCGAACAATCAGCATGAGCCTCACATTCACGACGACAACCGCGTTCAATATCATAAGGATTACCCTCGTAGCCTTCGTGACAGTAACACGCGCCAGCACCATTTCGTTCTCGACACTCAGCCTGGGGACCGCATGGTGAAGGCTCACAGGGTGATGATTGTGGTTGTTTTGGCAATACTGGTGGTATCAGTTGACACCCTGAAACCGGTTCTCCTTCAAAACCGTCTGCGCAAGAGCATACAGCATTATGTTGTATAACCTTGCATATAGAATTTGAGCCGCAGGATCCAGCACAAGGGTCTTCACATTTTTCATTTTGGCAAGATAGATGACTTGGGCATTCATCGTTGTTTGTGCATTCTGGTCTGCAGCTTGGCGGTCTTCCTACATAATTTGTTTGACATGAACAAGCAGCTTGGCCACCAATTTCCCTGCACAATGAATTAGGTCCACAAGGCGATGGAATGCAGGGATTCCCAGGATCTCGTGGTTGTTCTTTTGCAGTTATGCAATCAACAAATGGATCGCCAGTCATACCCGCAGGGCATGTACAAATTGGATTATGGTTGACAACTTGGCATCTAGCCTGAGTACCACAAGCTCCAGAACAAGGATCTCCACATTTCTGTTGTATACAGGCTCGATTTTGGGGACACTCTGAGCTAACGACACATTCAGGTCTGCAGGATGGTGGAGCGCCTATATAATTATCTAAACAAGAACAAACAGCGTGACCGTTTGTTTCACGACATTGACTGTAAGGTCCACAAGGTGATGGTTGGCATGGATTCAAAGGAGCCGTCGTTAAAACCTCAGTTACTGCACAAGAACGATGTGGATCACCGGTATAACCTTCAAAACATTGACAACTTGGCGCATGATTAAGAACGCGGCACTCGGCGTTGATTCCGCAGACGCCTGGGCATGGATCAATACATTTGTTGTTTAGACAAGCCTTTGAACGATCACAATCTGAGTTTTGAACACATTCTGGTCTACAACCGCTATAGGGATCACCGAAATATTCTGGCAAGCAAGCACATGATCCAGCACCATTGCGTTCACGGCAAATAGCATTTGAACCACATGGGCTGGGATAGCAGGGATCGCGCGGTCGTTCCGTAGTAGTGACTGAAAGTTTCGTAAAATAAAATTTAATATAATGTAAAGCCCTCTAGATTAGAAAAGCAGAAAATGAAGTAAAGGACTTTAAGACTCTGCTTGTAATTAACAAGTTTTTAACAAGAGCTGAGTAAAAATCCTTAACTTCTGGTGAAAATAAATGAAAAGATATATACTTATTTGTACAGCACTACAGCCGGAAAAAGGATCTCCAGTGTAGTCAGGTTCGCATTGACACGTAGGATTATGTTTTATAACTATACATAATGTATGTACACCACAAGAACCCACACAAGGATTTGAACATTTTTGATTCATGCAGGCCAAATTGGCAGGACAGTCAGAGCTACTCATGCATTCGGGACGACAATTAGGTGGTCGTCCCAGGTAGTTTTCTAAACAGGAGCATGCAGGTGAATTGCCAACATCGATACATTTCGAGTTGGGTCCACATGGAGAAGGTACACAGGGATTACCACTTTTTGATACAGGAGTTAAATCCACTATATTTACAGTCATACATAAAGTTATAAAATACCGGTATAGTAAAATTGTAGAGTTTGTAGTTACATTTAATATTATAAAATAAAAAAGAGGATACATAAAATAGCATTAATAGAACATATGTACATAAAATATCATGCAAATAGATATAATTAAGGATAGGTAGTTTTTTCTTCTTTGACAAACAAAAACTGTCTATACTCAAATTATAGAAGAGAACTGAAAAAGGAAAGTATGACATATGTATGTTAGAAATAGTTAAAATCAAATCATTTTACGTTGAATTATGTTCCTTTCGTTTTTCAATTCCCTTCGGTGGGAAATGAATAAAGAAATGCTTACATTTAATTCTAGAACATCTGTTAAAAGGATCTCCTGTATAACCAGGTGGACAGGAACATGCAGCATAGTGATTAATAACTTGACAACGAGCTTCTAAACCGCATGTGCCAGGGCAAGGATCTACACATTTTTGATTTTGACAAGCCATATCTTGAGCGCAATCGGAACTGACTATACATTCGGGACGACAGTTAGGTGCCGAACCTATAAAGTTGGTTTGGCAAGAGCAAACAGCATGACCATTTACTACACGGCACTGACTATAAGGACCACAGGGTGACGGTTGACAAGGATTAACATCTTTGGCAACTGGGATAAAGAAAATGTAGGAAACATTAGTAAACATTTTGACAGAGAGACACACGTAAGTAAGCATACTTGGTGTGGGTTCTGGTTCAGGTATATTGCGACAAGAGCTAAGAGGATTGCCAGTATAACCAGGTAAGCAAAGACAGGTTGGTACATGATTGCCCACGTGACATTCAGCATTAATACCACAAACTCCGGGACAGGGATCTGTGCATTTCTGGTTAACACACGATTTATCGCGCGGACAGTCGGAATTAACAACACATTCTGGGCGACAACCACTGTAAGGATCTCCAAAGTAACCTTCGACGCATGTGCAAGAACCAGCACCATTCCGTTCTTTGCATTCGGCATTTGTACCACATGGTGTGGGATTACAAGGAGTCAGATGTTCCTCTGCTACCGCTGATGAAATATTGAAAAAACAAAGTAGTTGTTAAGAAGAACTAGGAGACAGTAGTCCAATTAAAGATCTCTTACGTGTTGGATTGCAACCAGCGAAGGGATCTCCGGAATATCCTGACTCACAGGTACACATTGGCGAGTGATTGACCACATTACAGATTGCATTAAAACCACATGATCCTGGACATGGATCTTTGCACCTTTCGTTTACACAAGCCAAGTTTGAAGGGCATTCCGAATTTATAGTACATTCTGGTCTACAGTTAGGAGCACGGCCTATAAAGTTAGGTAAACAAGAGCACACGGGAGTATCTACTACTGTGCGACATTGGGAGTTCGGACCACATGGACTGGGCACACAAGGATTCTGTGGATGGTCCTCTACACGTCTTTCTTCAATTTTTATACATGTTATGAAGGGATCTCCAGTGTAATCCGGGGGGCATGAACAGATCGGATTGTGATTGGTAACCTTGCAAATAGCTTCATAGCCACAAGTTCCTGGACATGGATCTACACAATGCAAATTCAAACATGCCCTGTTTTGAGAACATTCGGAGCTAACCGAACATTCTGGACGACAGGATGGAGGAGTACCAATGTAATTGCTTATGCATGAGCAAACCGCATGACCGTTCACTTCGCGACATTGGCTATACGGACCACAAGGGGAGGGCCGACAGGGATTTACATTATTCAATGCTACATTGGTATAAATAATAAAAAAATTAAGCAAATAATATTTTAATAGCCCAAACGAATTTAGCAATAGATATTACATTTAATTTCTTTACGACAATACTGCGAAGGATTGCCCGTGGTACCCGAGGGACAACTGCAACTAGGCGAATGATTAATAACATGGCACTCTGCATCTACTCCACATACACCTGGACAGGGATCTTTACATTTGTTATTTATACAAGCGCGGTTCTTAGTACAGTCTGTGTTAAGAACACATTCCGGTCGACACTCAGTGTAGGGATCACCATTATATTCGGGCAAGCAAGTACAAGAGCCTACTCCGTTTCTCTCCTTACAAACGGCGTTAGAACCACAAGGGCTCGGATTGCAAGGTTCAGCCTTTTCAGGAGGCACAATAACTAAGCGAGGAAATTCAATTTATTTATATTATAACCAATATAAATTTAACTATATAATACTACATAATTTGAAGCATTTAAGCACTTAAAGACTACATATCTTACTTTGTGGACTACATTCAGAAAATGGGTCACCAATAAAACCCTCAATGCAGCGACATATGGGCCTATGATTATTAACAATGCAAGTGGTAAATGAACCACATGAACCCTGACAGGGATCTTGACAACGCTGATTTATACACGCCATATTGCCGCTGCACTCAGAGTTAGATGTGCACTCGGGTCGACAATTTGGTGATCTCCCTATATAATTAGGCAAGCAAGAGCAAACTGCTTGCTCGTTGGTGGTAGAAATGCGACATTGAGAATTAGGTCCACAGGGTGAGGGCACACAGGGATTGACGGGATCCCTGACGATTGGTCGTTCTTTATATACATATATTTATATACATTTTTTAGAAGATAAAAAGCATGCAGGAAAGTATTTTTAAGCGTTTTTTAAGGAGAAGAGGAACAAGAAAAATAGAAATAAAAATTTTAAACATTAAGTAATTATTTAATTTGAATATTGAAATGATTGTATGAATTAAAGATATGATGAAATGGAAAGATAGCATATGCAATACCATCATAATGAAATGATAAAAGAGGATGAACGATGAAGTAATGATCTTACTTTCTTCGTATATACAGCGTGTGAATGGATCACCAGTAAAGCCAGGCATGCATGAACATATGGGGTTGTGATTGACCACACGACAAAGGGCGTTATTACCACAAGTTCCAGGACAAGGATCCTTACAACGTTCATTAATGCATGATTGATCCTGTAAACAGTCTGAACTACTCATACACTCAGGTCTACAGTTGGGTGAAGCACCTATATAATTGGCAATACAAGAGCATACGGCATGACCATTTTGTTCCCTACAGTTGCTATACAGACCGCAGGGCGATGGTATACAAGGATGGATGGGTACAGTTATATCATCTAAACACAAAGGTATATATTGATTAAAGGGATTCGAACCTTTTGTGAATAGGACAGTGTGAGCGATTAATTGTGATTAATTAGATTTTTGAATTTATGCTAGTAATAAGGGTCTTTAGTTAATATTTGTTCCGATTTGTGAAGGTGTTAATTGGTTAAGACGTTAGAGTGGGGACAAAGTGTTGACTAGTTTAAAGAAAAATCCATTCCTTTTTTTTGGTTAGTTTGGAGTTTTTGTGCTTACGTTTAGGAATTTCTGGTATAAGATGACAACCCAAATTAGGATTTCCCGCATAGCCGAGCAAACATTCGCAATTAGGTTGGTGATTCAACACAAAACATTCGGCATTGTTGCCACACATACCCGGACAGGGATCAACACACTTTTTGTTGACACAAGCTTTCGATCTCGGACAATCCGAATTCAAAATACACTCGGGTCTACATTCTATGTATGGATCACCAAAGTATTCGGGTATGCATTTACAAGCAGCCGCACTGTTGCGTTCCTCACATAATGCGTTTAGACCACAAGGACTAGGATGGCACGGTTGAATAGGCTCTTCGGGAACTAGAGATCAGGATAAATACAACACATACAGTTAGCAAGATTTTTTAAGTCCCTAGGAAGGTTTGCAAAAGCATACTTTGTATCAAGATATAGCAGCCAGAGAAAGGATCTCCCGTAAAACCGATCTGACACATGCATACCGGGGCATGATTGCTGGCTTGACATAAGGCGTTGTTACCACAAGACCCGACACAAGGATCTACACAGCGACTGTTTACACAAGCCATTTGTAAAGAACACTCAGAATTGATTGTACATTCCGGACGACAGCTGGGTGGACGTCCAATATAGTTTCGTAAACAAGAGCATACTGCACCTGTAGCAGATACTCTACACTGTGAGTTAGGACCACAAGGTGAAGGAACGCAAGGATTTGGTTTCGCTATCGGATCTTTTGGTAATTCTGGTTGTTCTACATTTTCGAAAATAATATTGTAATTTATTCTATATTATTGGAGTAATATTTAAAGAAACCTACTTCTTACGGGCATACATTGATGGAAAGGATCTCCGGTGTAGCCCAAAGTACACGTACATATGGGTGAATGATTAGTAACCCTACATTTGGCATTATGCCCACATGTTCCTGGACAAGGATCTTGACAGCGTTGGTTGATACAAGCCTTGTCCGAACTACATTCGGTGCTTATAATACATTCTGGTTTACAGTTAGGCGGCTGACCCATATAATCTGGCAAGCAAGAACATACCGGACGTTTACCTTGAATACGACAGTTACTAAACAGACCGCAAGGTGATGGTCGACATGGATCTTTGGGTATTGGTAAATACATATTTGATGGTTTTTCGTGACAAATACGCATTGGATTTCCAGTAAAACCTGGTTCACAGGAACAAACCGGTTGATGATTTGTCACTCTACAAACGGCATTAAAACCACATAGATTGACACAGGGATCAATACATTTCATATTCATACATGACTTTGTACTCGGACAATCTGAGTTTTGAACGCATTCGGGTCTACAGTTAACATAAGGATCACCGAAATAGTTTGATAGGCATGAGCAAGCTCCAGCACCATTGCGTTCTTTACATACAGCATTTGAACCGCATGGTGAAGGATTGCAAGGATCGTTAGGTAGGTCAGGTACCACAACTAGATAATGAATACAATCATAAAAATAGTATAGCATAGACATATACATAGATTTACATACATATATAATAAACCATTATTAATAAATTTAAGAATTGTGTAAACTAAAAAAAGATACAAGCTAAAAACAAACAAAAAATTAAATTTACATGCATAAATAAAATTTAAAAGAGCTTTCTTTCGTAAAGAAGAAGCAACCCAATAGCCAATTTACATATATATATTTAGAATACAATAAAACTGAAAATAGATGGTATACATTTATATATTTACATTAAAACGTTTAAAGATTGTTTCGCCATTAATCGGATAACTTTTTTTTTGGTTTCATATAAATATTAAGTAAAATGTTTTCTATAAAATGTACTTACTTGCACGCATACTGCAGCCAGCATAGGGATCACCGTCGTATCCTTCAGTACAAGAGCATACTGGTCTATGGTTTTGTGATGTGCAGACTGCATTAAAACCACACGCTCCCACACATGGATCTTCACAGCGTTGAACAATGCAAGCTCTATTCGAAGGACAATCTTGATGTATAAGACATTCGGGACGACAATTAGGTGGTGCACCAAACATACCAGGCAGGCAAGAGCAAGCAGCTCTACTATCAACCTCTCGACACTCAGAGTTAGGCCCACATGGGCTTGGTATACAAGCATTTACGTCGCGACTAGGCCCAGCAGCTGTAATTGACAAAAGTGGATGCAATTAGTTGAAAGTAAAATTTTAAATTAAATTTTTTTCAGAAATATTTAGAATATTAATGTACTTACGTTTTGGTACGCATTGCTCAAAAGGATCACCTGTCATTTCAGCTGGACAAGAGCAGATGGGATTGTGATTAACAACTTGACATTTGGCATTAAAACCACATGTATTGGTGCAAGGATCAATGCATTTTTGATTAATGCATGCCAAATTTTGGCTACATTCGGAGCTTACGACGCATTCCGGACGACAGTTGGGAGGGGCGCCAAAGTAATTAATTTGACAGGAGCATGTTGGGCGACCATCCACCACACGGCAAATACTAAAAGGTCCACACAAATTTGGTTCACAAGGACTAATCGGTTTAATTTCTGAAAAAGAAATGATGCTGGTTTATTAAGAACAATATATATAATCAAGTATTAAACTTACGAATATCCCTCTTACAGCCAGTAAATGGATCACCCACATAGCCTCGTATACAACTACATACAGGCACGTGATTGACAATAGAACACTCAGCATTATTTCCACAAGTTCCTACACAGGGATCTCGACAATGTTGTTTAATACAAGCTAATTGGGAAGGACATTCACCATTGTACACACACTCTGGTCTACATCCAGTAGAGTAGGGATCGCCTATATAGGGTTCAATGCAAGTACATTTGACGACGCCATTACGTTCGGTGCATAAAGCATTTTCAGCGCAGGGGTTTGCATAACAAGGATCGACATGATCTTGTGGCTCTAATATTCACAAAAAGTCAATGAATTGAATTTGTAAAAATATTTTATTTTAAAACTTACTTTGTTGAACTCTTGAGCAACCAACAAAGGCATCTCCTTCATATCCATCTTCGCAGTTACAATAGGCTGAATGAGCTATGACAGTACATTTAGCGTTGTGGCCGCAGGTATTGGTACAAGGATTTTCACATTTCTCTTGAATACAAGCCTTATCGGATGGACATTCGCTGTTCAAAGTACATTCAGGTCTGCAATAGGGTGGACTTCCAATGTAATTAGCTACGCAAGAACAGACTGGTCTGTCTTGTTTAACTTGACATATAGAATTGGGACCACAGGGAGATGGTAAGCATGGATTTTCTACTTTTTTTGGTGATTCTTGAACAGGTACACAAGATAAAAATGGATCTCCTTCATAACCATCATCGCAAAAACAAATTGGATTATGATTCAGGACCTTGCATCTGGCTAAAGCACCGCAAGTACCAGGACATGGATCAGTACAATGCTGATTGATACAAGCTTGTTGCAGAGGACACTCAGAACTTACTATGCACTCGGGTTGACAAACTGGAGGTGAACCTTTGTATCCAGGTAAACATGAACATACAGCATAACCTTCATGTGAAACAAGACATCTTGAGTTGGGGCCACATGGAGAAGGTTCGCATGGATTTCTGGGTACAGGTAAGTATTGATTAGGTGGTGTTTCTTGTTGCCTGGAACAGGTTTTGAAAGCGTCTCCTGTAAATCCATCGGGGCAAACACAGACAGGACCATGATTGACAACTTTACACAAAGCATTAATGCCGCATACTCCTGAGCAAACATTGACGCATTTGGAATTAACACAAGCTCGATCAGCAGCACAATCGAAATTCAAAACACATTCCGGTCTACAAGCTACGAAAGGATTACCGAAGTAGCCATGACGGCAGGCGCAAGTTAAAACACCATTTTGTTTTTTACATTCAGCGTTAGGTCCACATTGTAGTTTTGAGCAGCTAGGTGACGTTGCTGGTTTGTCTTCCAAAGGTGATACACACTGTTCGTATGGATTTCCGTATAAACCGGAAGGGCATTGACAAATAGGGTTGTGTTCATATACATGACACAAGGCCATGTGACCACAAGATCCAGGACAAGGGTCTAAACATTTAGAGCTCAGACACGCTTTATTAAATGGACAATCTGAGTTGGATACGCATTCGGGTCTACAGCGTGGATTATACTGAGAATCAGGACCAAAGCATGGATCACATAGTGCGATACCGTCCGCATAAACAGAACATACATCTGAGGGTCCACAAGGTGAAGGAATGCAAGGATCACGCGAAACGTTACGAAGTACACCTATTGCAATACACTGTCGGAAGGCATCACCAGTGAATCCATCTAAGCAACGACATACTGGAGTATGCTGCTGCACAGAGCACAAGGCATTGATACCGCATATAGTGCCAGCACATGGATCGACACATTTATGATTAATACAGGCTTGATTTGAGCCGCAGTCGGAATTTATGTCACATTCGGGTCTACAACCTGATTGAGGTTCTCCCGAATAGTCAGTCAGGCAAGAACAGACAGCTCTGTTGTTGATAATCTTACATTCGCTATTTAAACCACAAGGACTGGGTAGACAAGGATTTTTAGGTTTTTTAGGTACATCCATGGTAATGCAGAATACTCCAGGATTGCCGGTGAGTCCAGAGTTACATGAACATACAGGATGATGTTGTTGCACGCGGCAGCTGGCTCCATTACCACAAGCACCAGGACAAGGGTCGTGACACTTGAAACCCATGCAGGCCTTATCCAAGGAACAATCATCATCTACTTGACATTCATAACTGTGACATCCCAACAATGATGTTGGATCTCCAGACAAACCTTGAGGACATACACAAGCACTTTGACCATCACCAGCTATCACACATTCAGCATTGGGACCACATGGGTTAGGCTCACAAGCAGATCTTGGCGGTTCACGACAACCTTGATAAGGATCTCCGGTATACCCCGGTTTACAGTAACACTCTTCACGATTCTCAGTTACATAGCAATCCGAGTTTCGACCACACGGTCCCGGTTGGCACAACTCCACAGAAATTGAAGGCTTTTCACATAAGCGGAATGGATTTCCGAATTTATTATCAGGGCAGAAGCATACGGGATTTCGTGTTGAATCACATATTGCACCTATACCACATGGATTAGGTTCACATGGGTTAATAGGTTCAATGCAACCCCTGATAGTGTTGGGACTTTCGACGTAGCCGGGCAGACAGGTGCATTTTGAGAATCCATTGCTGAGCATAGTACACTGAGTGTTGGGACCGCAAGGTGATGGTTCACAGGGATTAGAAGGTAATTTGCAAGGTACTTGAGGTGGCTGACCCTCATATTCAGGTAAACAGAAACAGATAGGCTGGTTAGATACCATACGACAACCCGAATTGGCGCCACAAGGATTTGGGCTACATTCATCACCTTCAGGTACTGAAATAAAAAATTATAGCAAACCTTAAATTTTAGGAAAATTTTATATAAAATACTTACTGCAATTTTTAAATGGATTACCAGTAAGACCTTTGGGACAATAACAAATAGGATTACCATTGTCTAATTCACACAATGCATTAAGGCCACATGGATTAGAATCACAAGGGTTTGTTGGTGGACTACAAACTAGAGATGGATTGCCTGTATAACCGGGTGGACATTTGCAAATACCTCGATGGTCAACAACATCGCACAAAGCGTAAGCTCCACAGCTACAAGGCGAAGCACATTTTCCATTAATACAGGCCTGACTGAAATCACACTCAGAATCTGAACGGCAGCCTTGTAATAACCTACATTCCACATATGCATTGCCAACAAAACCGGCCAAACATCTACAATCGATACCATGATTCGTTGGAACACATTCGGCATTTTCACCACAAGAATCTTCTTGACAGGGATTAATACAACGGCGATTCAATCGGTCACACAACTTGTTTGGTGGACAATCCTCATTGTATTGACATACCGGAGGATAGATGAAAGCTGTTTTGGAATGTTTTTTGTGTATATGGTGGATATGCATTGTTGGTTGGTGAAGTGGCAAAGAATTTTATTGATTGTTGTGTGTATGAATACAAGTTTTTTTTGTTTGAATTCCAATTGCATAGTGGTTTGGAGATAAGCATTTTTTGAAAAGTGTTTTATTTTAATAAACCGGTGTACATTAATATTTTACACGTGCGTTTTTGGTTGTTGCATAGTGGTTTTTTTTTTACAGTGTTGTAGTTTTAATGATTTTAAATGATAAGAAAAAGTTTACATATTTTGAGATTAAAAATTGTTCATTTTGTCTAGTGCGTAATAAATTGAAATATTTAAAAAAAATATATATAACATACCAGGCTGGCAACCCACATAGCCATTGCCCTCATAACCGTCGGTGCAACTGCAATCGGCAGCATGATTAGTATTAATACAAACAGCATTTTGAGCACATGGATTATGGGCATCGCATGGATGTTGGCAGCGATGACTAATGCAAGCTTCCGTTGCGGAACAATCGCTATCATGTGTACACTCCACTAAAAGGGAATACATTTTTAAAATTAATACCGGTATATGTAGTTAGATATATATCTGTTATTATGTCCGAAAGTGTTATATAATATTAATTTGTTGATTAATTTTTTTTTTTAATAATAAAAAATGATTAATTATTAATGCTGTTTTAGTATTCTTACTTGACTTGCTGGTCGTTATACATTTCACTGTAGGATTACCTTCATGTCCGGTTGGACATGAACATATTGGACGATGCATTTTCGCGACACATTTGGCCGTAGAAGCGCAAACATTAGCAAATTCACATGGATCCTGACACAGACCCATATAACATGCTTCGTTCTCAATACAATCGTTATTTGATTGACAGGGTTCAGGGTTTTTTGGTGAACCCGGTGATTCTACATTTTTAGTTGATGATGTAGGTAATTTGGTTATTTTTCGGTTGATTAGAAAAAAGTTAAACATTTTATTGTATTAAATGTTGGTTAAATGAAAAAATTATATTACACATGTATAGATAATTGAATCTAGAATATCTTAAACTAATGCTTGTTTTATGTACATGTTATCAATGAATTGTTGACAATAGGTCTAAAGGAAAATGCGTTTTAAAAAATATTTACAAATATATTTACAAAATATCTGTTAGAAGTCAATTTTTTTTATTTTCAAACCTTAATATATTAAACAATTCTAAAAGTATTTGCATGTGGACTTTCATAAATCATTAAAGACCTTTTCGATATTGTCAGAAATTCAATTAAAATGACTTGTTGCTTTTTTTTATTTACATCGGTCATTTGTTTTTTTATATTTTTTTTATGAAGAATTTTAATACTGAATGAATAGTACAAAAATATATGTATAGACGAATGGAATGCATTTTCAAAACAAGCTATAGTTTCATCGTCAGCACTTTTTAATCAATTGATACTAAGATGTTAAATATAAATATCATATCGCTTATGTTATCCAAATTAGTTTTAGAAAATATATATAATATTTTTTTATTATATTAAATTATTCTGTATGAGAAATATTGACGGAAAAGAAAAAAGTTGAAAACAACAACGGAAATACAACAATGTCCAAAATTATTTTCAGACTATGAAGAGTCACTTTATTGAAGAAGTTTCATCCCCTGTGTAGTATATTTTATTATTTAAGCAATTTAATTATTTATTTTTAAGTTTTTATTAAAACTTTCAGGATTTGTTTTCGAAACTTCTCACTTTTAATTATTATTATTTTTTAAATTAATATAATTTCTACGCTTTCGCAATTATTTCGAAGAAAATTTATTTAAGATGATATAATTTTGAGATTTGCTGCAATGTATGTTAACGCATTTCTTGTAAATGAACACGAGGTGTCAAGTTTTCATGACACAATTTTACTATGTAAATAAATTGAATTAAAGCAATTCAAAAGAGGAACGTCAGAATATGTACATATAAAAAATATTTAATTCGGAAAAATATTTGTCCAAAACACATGCATGAAAATCTTAACTAGTTTGAAAAATTAAACTTATTATCTAGTTGAATGATGTGCAAACTTTAAAGTAAAAATTATACCTTTTATACAATTGTTTTCATTGGTTCCAACACCACGACACTTAAAACGACATTGGCCCATAATACATAATTGATTCAGGCCACAATTAGTATGATCTGTACAAGTAGTGTTAATAACTGTGATCAATGTGCTTGGAGGGGTAGTACTTATGCTAGGGATAGTAGTTATTGATTTTGTTGTACTGGTGACAACACCTATTTTAGTTTTATTGTCTGAATGGGATTGAGATGGCGCAATCGTAACATCAATTGAAGTTAAAGACGTTGTCGTGCCAGGTATTTCGGACATTTCCGAAACTTTTTCTGTTATCACTGGGAACATGGTGTTAATAAAGTCCTCTTCAGTTTGAGGAGTGATGGCAGAAGAAGTTTCCGTAGCGATGGTCGGCTTATATGTGCTAATACCTTTAGTAGTGATTGTAGTGACGGGCTCAATTATGTCAGGAGGTGTCGACAAAGTAGTACCAGCAATGGCTACAGGTTCTTTTGTAGGTTTATTAGTTTCGGGTGTTATGACTGGAAACATAGTAGACTTATCGGTGTATATAATTCCAGGCGTAGTAAGATTAACATAAGGTTTTAATTCTTTTGTTACTACAATAGCAGGAAAAGTGGTACTATCATATTTTGGTGTTGTAGTCAATAAAGTAGTCATATTGAACTCATCCACTTCATTGGATGTATCTATACGTGTAGTTTTCATTTTGGGTGTTGTCCGATAATCAAAAGGTCCCTTCACATCTTCTCCTCTTGCAGGAGTTGTAGCAGAATCCTTAACGGCAGGGGTAGTAGTAGTAGTAGTAGTAGTAGTAGTAGTAGTAGTAGTAGTAGTAGTGGTGGTGGTGGTAGTGGTAGTGGCACCTGTTATGTCATTTTCTCCATCACGGTAATGCTTTGTTAATCCCGTTTTACCGAAAGTAGTGGTTTCTATGCCTTCAGTGGATTCTTCTGGGCTAGCAGTACTGCTAACTTGTGGTTGAGTTGATATTTCCTTATCGGTCGCTATCGTCGTGGGTATATCCACATTATCTTCTTTTTTAGTCGTTTTCGGTTTTTGAGTTGAAGGAACTGAAACAGTTGCATTCGATGAAGAGGTGGAGGTATTGTTAGTGGTAGCAGTTGCTGTTATTGTTTTTGTAACAGTGCTTATATCCTTTTCAGTAACTATTTTAGGTGTTGTTGCTTGAGTTGGAGTTTTTATGGTTGTGGTAGTATTTATGGTAGTTATTTGATCTATTAGTTTATTTTTTTTTGGAATGTGTTGTTTGTTTGTGGGGCAGGGTTATTCATAAACATATTTACACAGTTGGTGGTGGTGGTTTTTTTAGGTAGTTTATTTTAGAACACAATATTATTTGTGAGTTTGCAAAGGCAATTATGAAAGAAATATATATGTACAAAATTTTAATATTTACAATTTCTTTAAGTTTTTTGTTCATTGAAGTGTTAGTATGTATGCATAAAAAATAATTCGTTTTTTTGCTCTTAATAATGTTTTAATGATTGATTCTTAAATATTAGTACATTTTACTTTTTCAAAAACCAAAAATTTAGGTGTTATTTGTTAATTTTGATTAAAGGTTAGTTGGGAAAAGAGGATTTTTAAAGAGATTCAAACTTACCTCTTATACAAGCACCAGTAGTTGGTTCACAGCGATAACCAGGAGCACAGTGTTCACAAACTGGTGTACGACCTATACCTGTACAATAATAAAGAAAAAGTATTCATTGTTAACATAAGTTGGAACTTTTACTTGTTAATTTAAATTAAAAATGTCCAAAGAAAAGAAAAAGCTAATAAACATTATAAAAGCGGTGCAATGGTAGTAAAATTTTTTATTCAATATTTGCATGTTGGTTTGTAATTAAAAGTCTTCTGTGAATTTAAAATATAAAGATAATAAAAACTGTTTATTATATATTTTCATTATTGGCAACGCATCAAAGCTCAAAATTATTTTCTGGAGAATAAAAAAAAATCTGTATCATTATATATTTCGAAATGGCTTAGCGTGTTTGATACTAATGGTGTTTTCTTTTCTAGCAAACAATGTTGCCCTTTTATTATTAAACACTTTTCAAAGGTCACCTGCACCCTAATAAAATGCTACCTTTATAATCAGCAGAATAGAACAGAAATTTTAACTTTTTACATGATAGCTATATAAGTGGCCTGGAGCTAAAAGGGCCAATGTCAAAATATTTACTTTTGAGAAAATTTGAATTGAAGTTTAACTTTTATATATGCTTTCATAGTGACATTGGCCAGCATTTTATTTATGAAGCTATTCTGGGTTAAGTATGACTTTAGCTGTTTTACCATAATGAAATAGAGCAAGAAAACAAATACAATGCAATGATTAACTCAAAAGAGCAAAAAGTGACATTGGCCCTTTTGAGCTCGAAGCCACAGATATTTTTATGTAAAACTGCATTTCTTGCTTCCATTTAAATAATTTGGGACCAAAAATGATTTTTAACTACCAGAAAAACTTTATTCTCCTATTTTATATCAGCTGTTAAAGAGTGCAATATTCTAACCCTTTGATTTTATTCAGGGTACGGCATGTAACATTTTTTCTAATTTTTTTTTATGGCAACATTCCTACAAAAGAACTTGTCACCCGTTTATAATATTGCATATTTTTAAGAAAAGAACACAAAAAAGGCCTAGGCCAAAATTAATGCAACATTTACGTCAGAAAAGAAAACACCATAAGTTATTCATGAAAACGAAAATTTCGAATTAGTTCTAGTTTCACTTTGATCTAATAAGTACATATATCAAAGCGTTATCCCTCGACGGTATATTAATAGTTCTAAGAATGCCGTGAAAATAAGAGAAATTTTAAAAAGAAGTTTTATATAATATACCTAAATAAAGCTTAGTTTAGACGATATGTTCAATTAGCATATTTATTCTGAAAAATTTGTTACAAGTGCCAGCATATCGTGTAAACGCATAATTTCTGTAGCAAACGTATGTTTAACATCATTTACTAACACTTATTCAAAAATGACCACAAATGTATGTTACCGTTTTCAACATACCGAGCATAATGTTAATGCTTGACAATTTTTTTGCGTATGCTAAACAGATTTGTTATTTGGTATCATATAGAATTGTTGTAGTGTTGCTTAAGTTACCACTGTATTTTGCTTTATTTTATTATTTATTGAAAAAAAAACCAAAGTATTAAAAAAATAAAATTTAAAACAAGAGTGCTATGTTCGGCTTTGCCAAATCTTATATTGTAATATTCTCAATAAAACCAAATCATAGAGTAACGTAGATGTCAGATTTTATATATTGGCTGTCTATATCTTTAGATATATTACTTTGTTTCGGATGCCGTTTTGAAAACTAACATACTAGGTTATGTTGCAGACTTTCATAAGACACGAAGAAAATTTACTGCAAACATTTTTAAATATTATTCAGGCTCCAGCTTCATGAATTTTTATTTTTATAAAAAAATTTAATTGTGATATCGAAAGTATAATCTGAAAAAAATATATTTCCGCCAACACTAGCCGAGTGGAATGCATTTTCGAAACTCTTTGATCGGTGATTAAGTATTGGATATAAATATCATTTATTTTACTCATAGGTTTTTGTTTAGTAGAATTCTGTAATATAGTTTCTTTTATCATATTTCCTTACCACTACCAACTAGATTGAAATTTTACAAACAGCGATCCTTTTTTTTTTTTTGGTTGGTATTTTCTTTTATATAATCACTAGTTTTCCCTGTTCTAGCCATCAGTAAGATAGCGAAAGCCGCAGAAGATTGTATCACAATCAATGTTTATAATCAGCATTGTCAAATTTTTAATAGCATCAAAACAGGTAATCGCGTAATTTTCAAAATTATAAATTTCCATTTTAAAATATAATAAGTTCTCCTTGCTTCTATTAGGAACATAAAGTCGCAAATAAATGACCATATAATTTATTAAAAAATAAAGGGTGTTTTTTTAAGCCCGATAGAACTTGAAATTGTAAAAAATAACACAAAAAATTAAATTGTAATCAAAATTTTTTTTTTATTCGAAAGATCAATACGTGACATTAACATTTGAAAATGATTTCGGGCATATGGGCACCGCGGCTGTTCTTGACGAAGCGCATTCTGGACGTCCAATTTTGGCCACTTTTTCGAGCACTGCTGGCCGTATGTCACGAATAACACGAACAATGCTGGCCTCCAAGGCGTCAATTGTTGCTGGTTTATCAGCATAAACCAGTGACTTCACGTAGCCCCACAGGAAATAATCGAGAGATGTCAAATCGCACGACCTTGGAGGCCAATTGACAGGTCCATTTCTCGAAATCAACTTATCGCCAAATTTTGATTTCAATAAGTCGATGGTTGCGTTCGCCGTATGGCACGTAGCGCCATCCTGTTGAAACCACATCTCCTCCGGATCAATGTCATCCATATTTTCAAACAAAAAAATCATTGATCATGGTGCGGTAACGATCTCCATTGACCGTAACGCGAGCTCCGGCCTCATTTTTGAAGAAATAAGGTCCGATGATGCCACCAGCATGAAAACCGCACCAAACGGTGCATTTTTCTGGATGTAATGGAGTCTGTAGGGTTTCTTGTGGATTGGTCTCGCTCCATATGCGGCAATTTTGCTTATTAACAAACCCGTTAAGCCAAAAATGCGCCTCATCGCTGAACACAATTTTGCGATAAAACAACGGACGTCCAGAATGGGCTTCGTCAAGAACAGCCGCGGTGCCCATATGCCCGAAATCATTTTCAAATGTTAATGTCACGTATTGATCTTTCGAATAAAAAAAAATTTTGATTACAATTTAATTTTTTGTGTTATTTTTTACAATTTCAAGTTCTATCGGGCTTAAAAAAACACCCTTTATTACATTTTTTAGAAAATTACTTAAAAAAAATACAGCTTATAGTTGCCAATTGCCCTATAGAATACCTTGTAGTTCATACTGTTCATACGACTCAGAATATAAAAACCACACGAAATTCAACATATCGTGTATGCATAGAAAATCTATGCTAACTTATATGTGGAAATATCATTTATTGACGTATGTCGAATACAAAAAATTGGTACTTTCGGCATTCGTGTAAACAAATAACAAATTAAAAATGCTAACAGAGACATTTGTAGTTTTTTAAAAGCAAATAAGTGTTTTTCTAAAAGGCTTTAACAATCTTAGAGCGCTACTAAGTCATGTTCCACGCCATGGTCGAATTTGTCAAGCATTGAAACAAGGAAATGTCAAATTAATTTAAGCAAAAACATGACGTTAAGAGGTAACTCTGAATTAATATCGTAGAAAAGAGTAACGTGACTGACTGACTGACTGAAGTATCGTCTCACATCCCAAACACTAAATGTTAGCGATATGAAATATGGACAGTGAGGAATTTTTGGAAATTCTAACTTTAAGGGGGTAAAAAAAGGTAAAATTGGCAACCTTTTATCTGCAAAATTAAGCAGATAACCTTTAAAAGGTATTCGCATTTACCAAAGAAAATAAAAACAACAACAAACAAATAACAGTGCTATATTCGGCCGTGCCGAATCTTATATACCCTTCACAACGTGTAGTCATGCAATAACAATTGTTTGTATCAGCATTCATCTCATATAAAATACATACATATGTCTATACTGGTTAGAATAAATGTGGCATCGAATCCCAACTGAGCCAAAAAAAAATTTATTTTATTTTATTTAATATATTATTTATATTTTATTATTTTTTTTTACATTTTTTTTTAAATTTTTTTAAAAAAATTTTTAAAAAATTTTTTTTAATTTTTTTCAATTTTTTTTTAAATTTTTTTTTGTTTGTATTTTTATTATTATTTTTTTTTATTTTTAATATATTTTTTTTTTGTATTTTTTTTTTTTTTTGGTATGTTTTTTACATGTATGTATGTTGTTGTAATTGTGAAAAAAAAAACGAGGTGGTCGTGGTTTTTTGCTCATATTTCAGAGTTATGGGGCGATTGTGCTGAATTTCAATAGCGATTCATTCCTGGATATTTCAAAGAGATTGATATCATATACAGATCTGAGGAACATATAGTTGCTTCTAAAAGTTGATTTCAACCAACACACGGACAGACGGTCAGGACTTAATCGACTCCTCTATTTATAAGCTTTCAGAAAATATATACTTTATGGGGTCGGAAATGAAAATTGTAGAAATTACAAACGGAATGACAAAGCTATTTATACCCTTGTGCACCACAGGTGAAGGGTATAAAAATAGATGCTGGCCGTTTTTTGAATTTTTAAACTCTTAGGTTTAAAAACGGATAAAACTTTTTTGGTACCCTACGCAACTTCCAAACGCATAAACATTAAAAAAAACATTAAAATTGTTAATCAGTTAATCAGCAAAACATACTTGTAGAATTTCGTCACTTTTTTCAAATTCACATGTTTAAGTGGTAAAAATTGTCCTAAAATTATAGAGGTGAACAAAAAGCTACTTTTCTTATTATTTTAATCATTTTGGCATGTTCTAAATTAATGAAAGTGAAATTTGAAAACTAAGAAACATAAATATTGGCTGAGATAAAAGTCGTTAGAGGCAATAAGAAATACCTTATTTAAATTATTAAATAAATTTATAAAAAGGAGCAAAAAGTTCAACACTATTTACAGTTTCTGAATAAAATTGATAAGAGAAACAAGTTTTCTTAATTTTTTTTTGAAACAATTCTTCAGTCTTGAATAGAAAGTAAGAACTGCGCTAACGAAGTAGCGGATATATGGCTGGTAATGAATGAAGCATTAAATTTAAGTGCCTCTAAGAAAAATTAGTTTTATGTGTCGTACCTTGCACTACCATTCTTATTTCTTCTATCACTTTCTATGTTAGGTAACTCAATATAACATGCAAATATAAAAATTAATTGTCTGCTAGTAAAAAATATATTGAAACGTAATAAGATATTCAATATTAAAGTCTATTGAAATTAATTTTTGTCTTATCAAAACAATACTCGAAAAAAAAAACAAACATAAAATTGACACAGTTAGTGTTTCCTTACCTTCCTGCTGACATTGACAGCCATCACAAGCAAAACCTGCTGGACAGTCGGTTCTACGTTGACACTCACAAATTCGGGAGCAAACAGGTTGGTGTTCGATAACCTTGCACTCCTGCTGCGGTCCACAATGGTTGGCCAATGAGCAGGGATCTGTGCAAACAGCATTAATACAAGCCTTTTGTGCAGGACACTCTTTATTGGAAGAACAGCCAATTTCTGTTGTTTTTATTTAAGTTAGAAAATAATAAAAGATTAAGCAATTAAAATGATTTGCTAGTTAAATACGTCACAACACATTCAGAGCATCCTCTTAATGATTTAAAATGTATAAAACAGATGTCAGTTTCATTGTTTTAGTTTATTGATTTTTTATATTTTTTCTAGAAAAATTTCCTTTGGCATTTAGTTTAATTTCTATTTTTTTTTATATTTTTAGATGTTATAAATTCAAGTTAAAAATTATTCAACATTTAGTAATATAAATTTTTAATTGTTTTTTTAAGCCATACAACATATACACATGCTGGTTCTTAGGACTACAAATCTAAGAACTTTATTTCAAACATTCGCCATAACCAGTATTAGTAAAATATATATTTATTTTTGAGTAAACCTTGAACCAAACATAACTTATTTACATAATAATAGACACTAACTAAATGTTCATATATTGTACATAGATTCATTCTGAAAAAAATTCTAAACAAACATTTTTTACATGCAACATTTTTTTTTGCAAGAAAACTTTCCTGTGTACAAGATTTTTATTGAGTGAGCGATAAAGAGTTGAAAGTGAAGACATTTTCTACTTGTTTAACATGCTTTATAAAAAAAATTATTCATATATCCCTATAAATGAAACATATTTACTAAATTGCTTTAAATAATCGAGCTAGAGTTGGTGCGAATAGACGTGTTTTAAAAAATAAGGGTCACAGAGAACATACAATATGTATTTATTGGCAAGCCAACGTAAGAACTAACCATATGCAGGACACAAAGATTATGAGCTCAGCACAGAAATAGAAAGAGGGTGTAAAATAATGTATGTATGCACATGCAGACATTCTGAAGAATAATTGATCCTTTTAAATGCTTTTTTTTTTGTAAAGTTTAGCGTTTTTTTTCTTTCAAAGGTGATAATGATGTCTTTGGTGAAAAAATGGGTGTCGGTATACTGAGAGAAAGAAACTGTATCTGAGAGACAATAGGTTGTAGGAAATGGTGGGTGAATACATTCCTTCATTCATTTTTATGTGATAGAAAGGACAGAGCGAGGAAAAACATGTATTGATGCGGATATAACAGACGTTTGTTGATGGTGTGATGGCACCATGTGTAAAAGGAGTACTGATGGCAACTCATTTCATTTAGTCATACGATGTTTTCAATGAGTGTTCTGCCTCTTATACTCGTATGCACACACCATCATTGAGTCTTCCTTAAAAGCCTTAACCTTGCATAACATTTGCATTCCAGGATGATGAAAAGAAGAAGAAGAAGACACGTTGCGGTAAGTGGAAAACACATGGTTTTTTGTTTTTCAAAAATTCAGTTACCTGCTATTATACGACAATCGGTGGTAGTTGAAAACAGTAAATCAGCTTGGGAACAGTAGCACATTGTTGTGTGATTTAGGGTATGACAGTATTGGTATTTAGGTTTATATATTTTACAAACATTTAAATAATAGTTACAAGGTTTTGTACAGCGTCGTCCGATACACGTCTCGTCGTCTTCACAGTCAAAGTCTGTAATGCAACATAATTCGGTTTTATTTGAAGGCAATATAACCGGAGTAGAAACATTTTTTGGAACAAATTTTTGTTGATCGACCACTCTTGGTGGAATAGTATAGTAAGGCTGGGAGGTAGGCATAAATTGACTTATGAGGGTTGTTATATTAAATTGTGTTGTCATTTCAATGCCGGGTCTTTGAGAAGTTGGATCTACAACTGTGAAAAGTTTTGTTGAAGGTAGTTTGGAAACTATTGCAAATTGTGTTGTTGTATCAGCGTCATTAGCAGTTGTTGTTGTTTTGTGAGGGGGTGTGCCAGAACCTGTAGGATAAGTAGTTGTTTCTGCCGTATATTGATTGGGTGTTTCTAAACTAGGAGGCATGGCGTATGGTGTTGTTGTTTCTGTAAAAGTTGTTGTTGGTATTTTAGTGATTTTTTCTGGAAGCATAATAGATTTAGTAGAAATAAATTCCTTAGATAAAATAGTGGTTATATCTGATGGTAAATTAGTAATCGTAGTTTCCTCTAGAGGCTTCAGCATGTGATCATTAGTTTCGGCAGGCAAGGACGCTAAATCTTTATGGTATGTAGATTTTTCAGATGTGACAGTAGTAATTTCAGGAGTTTGAATTCTGGACCTTAAATCAGTTTTACTTGCTTGTTTGATTTTTTCGGTTGTTGTAGGATAAACAGTTTTATAAGTAAAAATTTCATTCGTTGTAGTTTGCATATCAGATATATCTTTTTGCGTCATAGTGGTAGTTGTTGTAGTATTTTCTGATTTTATAATCGTAGAAGATTTCATTGGCCTTACAGTTGTTTCATTAGACAACAGGTATTCATCAGTAGTTGTATCTAATACTGAAGCGCTAGTATTGTGAATTTCAGTTTCAAATGAGGTTGTTTTTTTCGTTGCTTCATCTAGTTCTGTAAAAGAAAATTCAGTTGTAGTTTTTAAGAATTCTCTTGTAGTATCCTGTAATGTTTGTTCAGTTATTGTTTGACTGTCTCCATTAAAGTCTTTTGGAGCTTCAGTAAATGTTTCAGTTGTAGCAGTTTTTCCTTCATTAATTTCCTCTGGTGTAGTTTTAATTTCTATAACAGGTACATTTGTTGTTGTTGTTTCTTTAGATTGTTTATCGGTTGTAGTTGGATTTTGAGTTGTTATTGGTACGTTAAAAATTGTCGATGGTAAAGTTGTTGTGCTTCGTAATGGAGTACTGATGCTTGTATATGACGTTTCAGTAGTTGATTTTTCTATTTCTTCTGGCTTCGATGATGATTCAACTGTTGTAGATTGTATTTTAGTTTCTATGTGCAATTGGTATTGTTTTTCTATATCGGATATTGTTGTTTTATTTTGCAAAACAGTTGTTAGAGAAATTTCGGTTGTCTCTGAAGGAAAAACAGTTTCAGTGGATATTTTAGGTGTCTCTTTAGGAGAAATTATCTCATAGTTTTTAGTAATAATTTCAGGCATCGTGAATGAAAAGTCGGTAGTATCAGTAGTGATGGTAGTATCCATTATATTCACGAGTGTTTCGGTAGTTATTGGAGATTCGGTTGTATCTCCTGTTTCACTAGTAAATTCTAATTCTTTAGCTGGTTGTGTTCCTACGTCATTTTTCAAAGTTGTAGTATTTACAATTTCTGTCGTTGTCTCATAGTCACTAGATTTTGTAGTTTTATATAAAGTGGTATCGATTTTGCCTGTTATAGCCTCAGTAGTTTGATCAATAGAAATCTCTTTTAATTCAGGTGAATCGGGCACAGTAGTACTTGTTTTTTCTGTGATACCTTGATTGTCATCATCTGTAATTGTTTTCTTGGGCAATATTGTTATTGCTTGAGGAGTATCTGTTTCCGTTTTTGTTGTAGCCAAAGTGCCCTGGGATAGTGTACTAGTTTCTATAGATGATTCTCCAGTTGGTATTTCTTCCAAAACCTTTGTAATTTTACTTTTCAAAGGCTGTATTGTAGTTGTTGCACTTTGGACTTGAACTCTTTCTACAGTGGTTTTAGATTCAGATTTTTCTGGTGTATCTTCATTTGTGTAAGCATATTTATTCACATCGTTGGCGTTAGTAAAAGCTTCATTTGAATTTTCCTGATATGTGGCTGTTTCAATTCTTGGAATTTTAGCCGTTACAAATTCAGTTTTAGCGATTTCTTGAACAGTTGTAGTTAAGCGAGTTTGAGATTCTATCGTTGTAGACGTCAAACCTTCTTTTTCGGTCAACACCTCAATACTTGGGTCTTGACTGCTATCCGATACCAGCTCAGTTGTGGTTTCAATTTTTTTTCGAGGTTTAAATGATGTTGTTAAAATGCTTTCCTTAGTTTCGGTAGTTTCTTTTGTTTCCATTGTATCAGGAGTAGTAGAAATAAATGGTTTGCCAGTAGTTTGCTCGAATGATGTTTTTATATTCTGATAAATCTGAGGCGTTGTTTCGGTAGAGTCGGTTATGTATTCATTTGTAAATCTTACTGGCGTTTCGGTTTCTGCAGAAGACGTGGTAGTCAAATCTATTTTTTCTAAAGATGTATAGAAATCGGTACTATCGTATGGTAAAGTTGTTTCTTCAGTGGTGTACTGAAGTTCTTTCCGATATTTATTTGTAGTAGTGAATTCTGGTTTGAATGGTTTTGTTGTAAATTCTTCATTTGCTTCAGTTATTTTAAACATTTTTTGTGTCGTATCTACTAAAATTTCTGTAGTTGATTCAATTTCTACACCAGTCTCTGCTGTTTTGATATACTTACTAGTAGTAGTAAAGTAGTCAGTCGCATATTTTGTAGATGTATCAAATTCATTTGTAATTTCTGTTGTAGTATTTCCTTTGACATGTGATATAGTCTCTTTAAGAGTTGACTCGGTAGTTTCCACAGCAAATGCATTTGTGGTAAGTTTTGTTACCTCTGTGTCTGTTGGTTCATTTATTTCAGTTTCAGAATTTTTCATAATATTATCTGTAAATGTAGCTTTAGTTGTTGTTTCGCCTAAGGATTTAGTTTTGTAAATTTCATCTGTCGGAGAAGTAATAGTTAACATTTCAAAAGTTGTGCTTTTATCTTTTACATCAGCGTTTATACTATCAGTTATCGTTTTAATCTCGGTTGTTGTTTCAAAATCTTCTTGTTTTAATGTTGAATTTATACCCAAAAACGAAGAAGACGTTTCGTAAGTTGATGATATTTTTTTAGGATCTTCGGTTGTTTTTGTAAGTTTATATGATGTAGATTCTTCATCGTGTGTCGTCGAAATAAAGGATTTTTCAGTTTTGATTTCCTGAGTATCTGCTTTTTCAACCTCTGAAGTAATGCCGGTTTCTAGTGGTTTAAAAGTGGAATATTCGAAAGGTATTTTAGGAGGCAAGTAGGTGTAAGCTGGGCCAGGTTTTATTGGTTTCATTATAGAAACAAATTCAGTAGATGTTGGTACTTTTAGTTCTGAGGTTGTTGTAGTGGCTAAAATTGGAGATACAGAAGTTACTGCAATATAAGGAATGCCAGTTGTTTTACCATATCGAATAGTTGTTTCTTTCAATGGCTGTGTAGTGGATTTAAATTTATCTATAGACTGGGGAGCTACAGTTGTATCTTCTATTCCTTTAGTTACAAAAGAACTTAAATCCGGTTTTAATGCTTCAACTGCGGTTGTCTCGTATTTCACAGTTATTGAATTTCCTTCCTCTAATTCTAGAGAAGATGGTGTTTCTTGTTCATCTCCTAAAATTGTAGTTTTGCTTGATTTTTTATGTGGAAATGAAGTGGTAGTTTTGACTAATGGAATAAAACTCGATTTTGTTTTTAAAGTTCCAATAAAATCTTTAGTCGTTGTTTCATACTTTATGGTTGTAAACTGAGGTTCAGTGATTGCTGTGTTAACGATGTCAGATTTGAACGTATTTGGAAAACCATTTGTTGTATAAGGAATACCTGTAGTTTTTCCAAACATATTGATAGCGGTTTCACTATCATCTTTTTTTGCCATGTAAGATGCTGTAGTTGTGTCAAATTTGTCCGCCATATCCTTTAAAGTTGTTACATCCTCATATGAAACAAAATTTGAAGTAGTTGCTTCCACTTTAATTGTAGAGGGTTTTATTGTGATGATTTCTTTTAGCTGTTCTGTAGTTGTATCAAACTTATCATCAATTTCTTTAAGAGAAGTTGTATCATCTATTAATACCAATCTTTGAGTGGTTGTATCCACATCATTTAAAGTTACTACTCTCGTATGTGGTTCTTTTGTTTGCTCAGTGGTTGTGTCTAATTTACCCGCCACATCTTTTAAAGTTGTTGAGCCTACGTTTGAAGCCAAGTTTGGTGTAGTTGTATCCTCTGCTTTTGAAGTTACTAGTATCGTATGGGATTCTGTTGTTTGCTCAGTAGTTGTGTAAAATTTATCCCCTATATCTCTCAGAGTTGTGACATCTTCTTGTGAAACGAAGTTTGGCGTAGTTGTATCCAGCTCTTTTTGAGTTATTTTAAAAGTAGTTATATCATCTACTGATCCCAATCTTTGAGTGGTTGTATCCACTTCGTTTGAAGTTACTAGTGTCGTATGTGGTTCTTTTGATTGCTCAGTGGTTGTGTCTAATTTGCCCGTCATATCTTTTAAAGTTGTTGAGCCTACGTTTGAAACTAAGTTTGGAGTAGTTGTATCCACTTCTTTTGGAGTTACTATTATCGCATGGGATTCTGTTTCTTGCTCAGTAGTTGTGTCAATTTTATCCGCTATATCTCTTAGAGTTGTGACATCTTCGGGTGAAACGAAGCTTGGCGTAGTTGTATCCAGCTCTTTTTGAGTTATTTTAAAAGTAGTTGTATCATCTACTGATTCCAATATTTGAGTGGTTGTATCCACTTCATTTAAAGTTACTACTGTCGTATGTGGTTCTTTTGTTTGTTCAGTGGTTGTGTCTAATTTGCCCGTCATATCTTTTAAAGTTGTTGAGCCTACGTTTGAAACTAAGCTTGGAGTAGTTGCATCTACTTCTTTTGGCGTTACTATTATCGTATGGGATTCTGTTTCTTGCTCAGTAGTTGTGTCAATTTTATCCGCTATATCTCTTAAAGTTGTGACATCTTCGTGTGAAACGAAGTTTGGCGTAGTTGTATCCAGCTCTTTTTGAGTTATTTTAAAAGTAGTTATATCATCTACTGATCCCAATCTTTGAGTGGTTGTATCCACTTCGTTTGAAGTTACTAGTGTCGTATGTGGTTCTTTTGATTGCTCAGTGGTTGTGTCTAATTTGCCCGTCATATCTTTTAAAGTTGTTGAGCCTACGTTTGAAACTAAGTTTGGAGTAGTTGTATCCACTTCTTTTGGAGTTACTATTATCGCATGGGATTCTGTTTCTTGCTCAGTAGTTGTGTCAATTTTATCCGCTATATCTCTTAGAGTTGTGACATCTTCGGGTGAAACGAAGCTTGGCGTAGTTGTATCCAGCTCTTTTTGAGTTATTTTAAAAGTAGTTGTATCATATACTGATCCCAATATCTGAGTGGTTGTATCCACTACATTTAAAGTTACAACTGTCGTATGTGGTTCTTTTGTTTGCTCAGTGGTTGTGTCTAATTTGCCCGTCATATCTTTTAAAGTTGTTGAGCCTACGTTTGAAACTAAGTTTGGAGTAGTTGTATCCACTTCTTTTGGAGTTACTATTATCGCATGGGATTCTGTTTCTTGCTCAGTAGTTGTGTCAATTTTATCCGCTATATCTCTTAGAGTTGTGACATCTTCGTGTGAAACGAAGTTTGGCGTAGTTGTATCCAGCTCTTTTTGAGTTATTTTAAAAGTAGTTGTATCATCTACTGATTCCAATATTTGAGTGGTTGTATCCACTTCATTTAAAGTTACTACTGTCGTATGTGGTTCTTTTGTTTGTTCAGTGGTTGTGTCTAATTTGCCCGTCATATCTTTTAAAGTTGTTGAGCCTACGTTTGAAACTAAGCTTGGAGTAGTTGCATCTACTTCTTTTGGCGTTACTATTATCGTATGGGATTCTGTTTCTTGCTCAGTAGTTGTGTCAATTTTATCCGCTATATCTCTTAAAGTTGTGACATCTTCGTGTGAAACGAAGTTTGGCGTAGTTGTATCCAGCTCTTTTTGAGTTATTTTAAAAGTAGTTGTATCATCTACTGATTCCAATATTTGAGTGGTTGTATCCACTTCATTTAAAGTTACTACTGTCGTATGTGGTTCTTTTGTTTGTTCAGTGGTTGTGTCTAATTTGCCCGTCATATCTTTTAAAGTTGTTGAGCCTACGTTTGAAACTAAGCTTGGAGTAGTTGTATCTACTTCTTTTGGCGTTACTATTATCGTATGGGATTCTGTTGATTGCTCAGTAGTTGTGTCAATTTTATCCGCTATATCTCTTAAATTTGTGACATCTTCGGGTGAAACGAAGCTTGGCGTAGTTGTATCCAGCTCTTTTTGAGTTATTTTAAAAGTAGTTGTATCATCTACTGATTCCAATATTTGAGTGGTTGTATCCACTTCATTTAAAGTTACTACTGTCGTATGTGGTTCTTTTGTTTGCTCAGTGGTTGTGTCTAATTTGCCCGTCATATCTTTTAAAGTTGTTGAGCCTACGTTTGAAACTAAGTTTGGAGTAGTTGTATCCACTTCTTTTGGAGTTAATATTAACGTATGGGATTCTGTTGTTTGCTCAGTAGTTGTGTAAAATTTATCCGCTTTATATCTCAGAGTTGTGACATCTTCGAGTGAAACGAAGTTTGGCATAGTTGTATCCAGCTCCTTTTGAGTTATTTTAAAAGTAGTTGTATCATCTACTGATCCCAATCTTTGAGTGGTTGTATCCACTTCATTTAAAGTTACTACTCTCGTATGTGGTTCTTTTGTTTGCTCAGTGGTTGTGTCCAATTTACTCGCCACACCTTTAAAAGTTGTTGAGCCTACGTTTGAAGCAAAGTTTGGAGTAGTTGTAGCCTCTTCTTTTGAAGTTACTAGTATCGTATGGGATTCTGTTGTTTGCTCAGTAGTTGTGTAAAATTTATCCCCTATATCTCTCAAAGTTGTGACATCTTCTTGTGAAACGAAGTTTGGCGTAGTTGTATCCAGCTCTTTTTGAGTTATTTTAAAAGTAGTTGTATCATCTACTGATCCCAATCTTTGAGTGGTTATATCCACTTCGTTTGAAGTTACTAGTGTCGTATGTGGTTCTTTTGTTTGCTCAGTGGTTGTGTCTAATTTACTCGCCACATCTTTAAAGGTTGTTGAGCCTACGTTTGAAGCAAAGTTTGGAGTAGTTGTAGCCTCTTCTTTTGAAGTTACTAGTATCGTATGGGATTCTGTTGTTTGCTCAGTAGTTGTGTAAAATTTATCCTTTATATCTCTCAAAGTTGTGACATCTTTTTGTGAAACGAAGTTTGGCGTAGTTGTATCCAGCTCTTTTTGAGTTATTTTAAAAGTAGTTATATCATCTACTGATCCCAATCTTTGAGTGGTTGTATCCACTTCGTTTGAAGTTACTAGTGTCGTATGTGGTTCTTTTGATTGCTCAGTGGTTGTGTCTAATTTACTCGCCACATCTTTAAAAGTTGTTGAGCCTACGTTTGAATCAAAGTTTGGAGTAGTTGTAGCCTCTTCTTTTGAAGTTACTAGTATCGTATGGGATTCTGTTGTTTGCTCAGTAGTTGTGTAAAATTTATCCCCTATATCTCTCAAAGTTGTGACATCTTCTTGTGAAACGAAATTTGGCGTAGTTGTATCCAGCTCTTTTTGAGTTATTTTAAAAGTAGTTATATCATCTACTGATCCCAATTTTTGGGTCGTTGTATCCACATCATTTAAAGTTACTACTGTCGTATGTGATTCTTTGGTTCGCTTAGTAGTTGTGTCTAATTTAAAAGTTGTTGAGCCTACGTTTAAAACCGTAGCTTCTGTTTGATCGGCGGGTGCGGTCAACATGCCTAAAGTAGTGGTATGCAATTTCTCGTCTGCCGTTGTTTCCTTAAATAAAGTTTTTGAAGTTGTCAGTTCTAGAGTTTCTAGGTTCGTTAAAGTTGATTCCTCTGTTTCCTTTGAAGTAATGCCACGATATATATTTGTGGCTATTTCATCAACCCTTAGAGTTGCATGTGTAGTGTCTTCGAATATTGTATATTTTGTAGTGCTATCATACGCTGGTGTCGTATCCTCTTCGGCTGTAATTTCTGTGTATTTAGCACGCATTTCTGTTTGATTTTTTATATCAGCCGCAGTGTATTTCAAAGTTGTTGCTGGGGTTGTGAGGTCAGCTGTCGTGTCTGTCGACGTTCGTATTGTAGTGATATTTATAGGTTTGCCACCCATTAATGGTATACATTGATGGGTATTATTAGTGCCTACGTAACCTTGTGAACATATACATGTCATAACCCTATGTGCTCGAACTATACATATTTTGGATTGCGCACATTTCGTAACGCACGGATCCAAACATACAGTATTTGATGAGCAAAACAACATATCTGGACAATCGGCATCGGAGGAACAGTTTACATTGACCTGTGTTGTTATTGTAGTAGTAGCTGTGTGCCCGTATTTGACACATAAGTGTGGAAGTTTTGTTTTACAATTGTTTGAAGGTGTTTTTTAATTTTTTTTCGTTTTTTTTTTTTTTTTTAATAAAAGTGTTACATATTTTTGTACAATTTGATATATTGGTGATTTTTTGTTTGTTTTGTTTATAAAGAAAATATTAAAAAAATAAGTATATTAATAAAACTTAAAACAATATGTACACAATTTAATAAAAATTTAAGATAGTAGTAGAACTAAAGAAAAAAAGTTATAGACTAAGAAATTGAAGGAAAAATTTTCATATGGGAAGACAAAAATTGTGTTGGTCAATTAAGTTGCAAGTAATTTATGCCAAAAAGTTTTTACATAAATATAAGAAAGTATAATAAAAAAGTTTGCAATATTTCACAATTGAAAGAAATTAGTATATTGTGTTTTAATTACTTTTACTTGTCTAGGTTTACGACTATTTCGACTAGTATTTACACTTACATAAGTTAGCTACTAATATTTTTTTTTTAATTTCTGTGTTTATTTTATACAGATTAGTAAAACGTTATTTATACAAATTTCACAAATTACCAATTTACTTGAATTTGTTTGTTTGCTAAATGTTTAATAAAAGTTAAGGTTTCTGGTAAATAAGGGATTAAGTGGGGAAAAGGTCAACAATTTTGGCAGTTGGTGTGTTTAAAACATAATTAAAAAAGCAAAAATAATGCTGAATAAAAAAAATTGTGTTAAAATTTTTTATGACATTTTATTTTGCTTTTTTTATTGTTGGCTGTAGTGAGCATGAGCGTGTGTGAATGTTTTAATAAGGATTTAGATTATTATAATAAATTTTATTGTTGCTTAATATTTTAATTGTTTATTAAATCAGACTTGTAAAAGAAAAATCTTGTTTACTTTTGTTTCTTACAGAACGAACAAATATTTTTCTTTGGGTGTAACAATAAAAAATTGGTTTAAAAAAGCTTAGTTCTTAAAAAGCTTAATTATCGTAAAATATTTGTTGTTTATTTTTTTAGGTTTTGATGTAACTGTGTGGGTTTAAGTGTTTTAAAAATCGAGGGGTGAAAAAAAAGTATAGAAACAAGGAGAGCGAACAACAAATAAGTTCATTAAAAAGCTTTGGTTTTTAATGTAAAAATAATTTCTTTTAGAGTGTTGAGTTAAATTGAGAGAACTGGGCTTAAATGTTTGGTAACTATACACAGCAAGAAAAAAAGTTAAAAATGGAATTTTGTTTGCAAATTTAAGTAAGACAGTAATAGACAGATAAACTTTCTTTTTTTTGTGATGCTTTACCTTTTTGACATCCATAACGAGAATCGGCTATAAATCCGCTGGGACAGAATTTACATATCGGCTTATGATCCTCTACAAAACAAGGTGAATTGGGAGCACATTGAGCAAAATCGCAAGGATTTACACATTGATAATTGCGACAGGCCAAACCAGATGGACAGCCAGCATCTCGGAGACAAATTGATATTGAGGGTTGACAATCCTTCATGCATATACAAACCGGCTTATGGTCTTGCACTTCACAGGATTTATTTTCGGCACAAATGGGGGTACGACCTACTGGCACAATACAAGGATTTCTACATTTACCATCAGTACAAGCCATATTAGAGGCGCAATCATCATCGCGATAACATTCCCTTTTTTCGGGAGCACAAGTCAGTTCTCCAAACTCATTGACTATAAAGCCCGTCTTACAGACGCATAGCGGTTGGTGTCTTCGAGTTTCGCATTTCTTGTGACCACGGCAAATGAATTCGGGATTCTGACAGGGATCTGTGCATTGGCCATAGGTGCCACATTGCAAGTTGTCTGGACAATCGCTATCTTGGGCGCACAATATTTGTGCTTGGGGATCTCTGGGCTGTGTAGAACCATCCTCACATTTAGGATCGGGTTTGCATTCCACCTCAGGGCGTCCTATAAAGCAACTTGGGCAAGAACAACGTGATCTATGCAGTACGGTTTTACACAACGCGTTGGCTCCACAAGCACCTCGTAGAGTACATGGATCAACACAATGACCTTGTTGGCAAGATTTCTCACTGGGGCAATCCGTATCGGCTGTACATTTTTCAGTGTCTATAATAATGAAGTCGTGTGGTAGAAATAGAGTGAAAGTTTTGGTTTTGTTTTCTTACTTTGTGACATTCAAGGGACATTGTATAAAGATTAAAGTTAAAAAAGTGCTGGGTATTATTTTTTTCTTTGTTTATTTAACAACTAATGAATTTTTTTCTTATTTTTTTTTAATTAAAAAAGGAGTTGAGAGTAGGTTACTTTATGGTGGTTTTTAGGGATTTGGTTGGAGGAAATAATAAATGGATAAAAGTGTATTAATGTGTAAACTTAAGAAACTAAGCTAAACAAAAACTTCAGGCCTAAAAAGAAATTTAAATTTTGTAGAGTAATCGTATTTGTTTTTAAGTTAAAAAAAAAATAAAAAATAAGAATTAAAGATGTAAAAACTGTAAAATTTAGTATTTAAAATCATAAAAAAAATGTTGGTATAAAAGCAGTGGAATTTCGTGTAAGTCTTTAAGTTTGGGGGAGAATAGGAGAAAGATAATTAAATGTTTAGTATGAGGAGTGATTTTGTGTAAAATAATAATAATAAAAAAAACCTTTTATAAAAAGAAAAATAATTTTGAGTTGATTTTTTGTGGGTTTTTAGCTTTAAAATAAAATTGCAATTCCAGAGAACTGTGAAGGGAAGTAGACATCTCACATTTTGTTATTTTGGGTTTTATGTGCTATTTTTTTTTAAATGATTAACAAACTTTTTGTTGATGCAACCATTAGTATTGTTTTTATTCTCTTGTTTTGTTCTTCATACAATTTTTTTACAATGTAAGCTGGTATTTTTAAGGTAAAATTTTGAACAAGCTGATGATGATTGAGTTACTTAATTAATGTTGTGGTTTCAATAATTAAAAAAAAAAAAAAAGTTAAGCCCAATTATTATAAATATGTATTATAAAGAATTGAAATAAAACCAATTAAATTTATTAAAAATGTTCAATTAACGACATCCAACACATGCGCTCTGCCCTAACGCGAGGACACGTTATTGGAGGATCTTGTTTGTAAATAAATTTTGTTTATATTTAAAATCTCATATAAAATAAGGAGTTTTTGTTTTATATGAAAAGAAAATTAGTCTTAGGAGTTAGTAGAGTTAGCAAATTTGTACAAAAAAAAAAAAAAAATAATAAAATTTTTACAAAATAAATTTGGAAAATTTCTGCATCCGTTATGGTTTTTTTCATTGGCTCGGAAAATTTTGCTATTATATTTACATTTAGTAGAGAATTAATAATTAAATAATTGAATTGTTTGCTTTTTTTCTAACGATTATATACAATTTTTAAATTAAAAAAAATATATGTATGTACAACTTATGGCTATTTTTTATTTATTAAAATACCAAACTTTTTTTAATTGCTGTTTTAAATGTTAGTAGAACAAGATTTAGTTACAAATTTATGGTTAAAATAGAAAGTGATTTTCAACAATTGTTGGCTGATAATTTTCGTTAAATAAACTTAAAAAATGACAAATTTTTACTTTTTTTTGTTTAATCTAGTCATTTTAAAATTAATAAATGTTGATGTGCTTTTTGTTTTTTTGCTTTTAATTTGTAATAAACCATGGTAAGGCGTGCTGTTATAGAAAAAAAAATGTGCTTCAAATTTAAAAAGACAGTGTGAGTGTTTGAAAGAGCGATAGAGTAAAACAAATGGCATACGTGAACTATGTGTGAGAATTGTCCCGTCCACAGTTCCCAATCTGAGACTTATTTATTTATTGATTGATTTGTTTATGTTGTTGTTGCTTGTTTATTTGCTGATTTTATTTCTTCAATCCTTAATTTTTTAAAGCTCAAAATTATTTTTTCTTAATACAATTACATATTTTTTTAACAATGTACACATGTAAACAAGGATACTTGAAAGATTTCAGGAAGGATTTTTGGAAAGGAAGTTAAAACAGATAATGCTTAGGTAAGGCTTAGGATAAGGTAAAAGTGTTGATATTTTTCAATTTAATAACATTTTTGTGACCAATATTTTTTTAACAAAATTTTTCTTAAATCATATCGCTATCGCGGCATTTTTTAATTTATAAGTTGTAAAGCTAATATTTTTCTAAAGGCCACATTTTGTCTTCTAAATATTCTAAAATGTCTTAAGTTGGTGATGTGTTCCAAAGAAATTAATTTTTAAATTTTTTGTTATTTCGAAAAGTGTTAAAAATATCTGTGCTGTTGGATAGAAAGGTATGTCTCATCAATCAATATTATGTTTAATATATTAAAAAGGTATGCTTTCATGTTGTATTCTCATAATTTTTCAAAATTTTAAATGCTTTTAAACTTTTACAATGAACGATAAATTAAATTTATAAGAATTTATGTCAGTATGGCAACATAACAATACGATATAATGTCTTGCCACATCTTGTAAATTCATCAATTGTTTTTAAAATTTAATTAAATAAGGAAAAGCTTGAGAGGTGTTTAAAAAAGAAAAACCATACAAAGATTCGAAATATGTTTAACTCAATGCGTTAAGGGCTTAGAGAAAAAATAAATATAAAGAACTCAGAAGAAATTGAGTAATAATACTTCTTTATATGTTCTATTTATTATATGTAGATTATAATAATTCATTACTTGCATATATACATATAAAGGGTCCGCCATCTAACGTTTTTTTTCAACTAGTGCTTATTTCGTAAATGGTAACACTTAGCTCATGTCTGATTTGACAGATAATTAGTTTTATCCTTCCGCTGAACGAATATGGTTGTGTGCTTGAACAACGCTGGGAAGTATTGCGACCGATTTTGCCAAAAAAAATCATCTTTTTAGATGAAGCTCATTTTGATCTTGGCGGGTATGTAAACAAGCAAAATTGTCGCATTTGGGGCACAGAAAACCCGCACGCATACATTGAAAAGCCGATACATCCAAAACGAGTCACTGTTTGGTGCGGATTTTGGTCCAGAGGCATAATTGGGCAATTTTTCTTCGCAAATGAGCAAGGAGTGACCGTAGTCAATGGTGATCGTTATCGGGCCATGTTGAACGAATTTTTGTTCACAAAAATTGAAGAGAAGGATATTGGCAACATTTGGTTTTAACAGGACGGCGCTACGTGCCACACAGCCGAAACTACACTTTTTTTATAGCATTTTCAAAAAAAAGTTATTTGGCGGACGCCTTATTTGCTACGACCTTTTTTTGTTAATATGATTTAGTTTCATAAATCGGGTGTCCCAATAAGAGCGCCGGATTGAAACAAACAAGATTGATTTATTAGAAAAAAACATTATAAAATGGTAATAGATATGAGAACTATATAAATTCTTCGGTCGAAATTATGCGCTTAATTAATCGACAATAAGGTGTTTAATTATGAAACTAGACATTAAATTTACGCTGGTGGAGCTGAAGACTATCGTTTGTCCTTGCTCTTGTCGGTCACTAGAAAATATAGCCGCCAGCAACAACAAACGGAAATAATTGTTTGCAGCTTCGAGACAACCGAAAGGGTCAATAATAGTTAAATTGTTAAAGCTTTCTGTGAAAATGAGAGTTCAAATCAAAATGCATTCCAGATTATGTGAAAATGTAAAAACACATTTTCATGCTCTCTCAATTCGTTCTGTGGAAAATATTGCTGTTGTATTCACGATAGTGTGGCAGAACAACCTTCAACCTTGACTTATCGTTATGACCAACAATTAAACATCTCATGATTATCACTAATGTGAATTTCGAATAAAGATCTGAATTTACCTGCTAGGTTAGGTTAGGTTATATATATATGTTCCTTTAACTCCCTCTGGAGCATAGGGCGCCCTGTCGACCGATCTTAGGCGGTATAACCTTAACAACCGCACAGAGGAAATTCTGTTGCCAACCTGGAGTGTCAGCGAACCCTGAATGGCCAAAGTGCGTCTCAGGAAGTAGGAGATCGCGAATACTGGATCCTCTGAAACACTGCGCCAAACACAGCACGTTTGGGTGCTTAGATAGCAGCCCTATCACTAAACTAGGGAACGAAGGCTAGCAACCTACATTTCTGAACTCAAATTGCTAACGAATCGTAGGTTAGGTTAGGTTGGGTTGAAAAGGAGGGGCACTAAAAGCCCAAACCCATGACAGGTATATACTTATGCCCAGTTGGCATGTTGTGCGCTCCATGTGGGAACCGGAATTCCCAATTTACCAGCTTACAAGGTTCAACTGATTCATTCTAAGCGTCATTAAGTGATTAAATCGTTGGTTGAAGAGACAGAAGTAAATGGTGATTTTACAAAGAAAATCAACAGCGAGGTGGCACACTGTTACCTCAATGGATTAGTTAGGCAAGTGAATTGTTGCTCTTGAGCAAATGAAAATCTTCAAAGAGTGATGTTTGGTACGGCCAAGCAGTAATCGTGAAGTGTTTGGTATCGCGAAATAATAACGGACTTCTTATGGCTAGAAATTTAGGAGACGGACCTGGGCGATATGGTGCCACTTGTCATGTAATCAACGAAACAATGGCTCTTTTGCGAGAGAATTTCATTTGCCATGTTATCTCACATCGTTTCAATGTTAATTGGCACCCACGTTCATATGATTATACACTGTTGGAGGATATATAGTTTTTCAATTCCATAAAATAATATAAACCGATTAGGCCGAATAGTAATATTTAAAAGAAGAAGTGTTCGCCAATAAGCCAATTCAAGAGCTAAAGTATGAGATAATTCGACACAATAACGACATTGAACCTCAATTATATGACAGTGTCATTGAAAATATGGACCATCAGAAAAAACTTTCCACCGAAGCCGTGGCGAGCATTTGGCAAATATTTTATTCGACACATAATTCTGACAGATTCTTCTATCTTCTAACAAAAAAAAAAAAAAACAATTATAATGACTCTCTGGAAACTTTTTGTTTTATTTATAACTAACATCGTTCGTTTTTGTCGCGCCACCCTATAGAACAATATTATAATAATAACAGTTGTGATAAGTTATTGCAAGATTTTGTTTTCTATGTTAAATCTTAAGAAGATTATCTAGATTGTGTCTGAAATCCTTTAAGTATAAATGCAGTATGACCAATTTGTAAACTGTTTAATAATTGGTGAATTCACAAGGTGTGCTAAATGAAAATACTACACTTTCATAATGACATAATTTTTGAAAATTTAAAAAAGGTTTAAAAATTTTATTACTTATGTTCAATTCAATACTTTTGTTTTATTTTAAAATTTGTGGAAAGAAAAAAATGTTTTGATATGAATTCCTTGTTTTTTTTTGTGCAAAACTATTAATTATCAAAATTTATTTCGTTTGAGTGGGTTTTGTGTGGTGGAACACTTCTCCCTGTATCCATGTTTAAATTTTCATGTAAAAATATTGATTTATTTTTATTTTTGTGAAAACATTAAATAAATTATGACGCCCTACTTTCAGTAATAGTGATTAACAGTATCAAAGTTTTAAATTGAATGAACTTTAATATAATTTCGTATTAATCATCTTCCTAAAAAAATTTCTAGAAAAGGGTTTGTCGATTTCTGAAAGGCAATTTTAAACATTTAGACTTAATTTTAACTGATCATTTTATGACATAAACAATAATTGCGTTTTTTGCTTAAAAATTTAAAAGGATCTTTAAACTAAATACAAAAATAAAAGAATTTAAAATACTTTGTCGGCAACTACAAAAGTAAAACTTGTAATGATGTTAAGTGTGTTGAAAAAAATAAATAATTAGCTTGTTTAAAACTTTGGTTGTTGGTTGTGGATATGATCATGGTAATTGTAGTTATTTAATGTTGAAAGGATCATGTTTGGTTAGAATTGTGTAAAAAATTGTTTTAGAATCGAGTTAAGGATGAGTTAGGATTTTTGGTAAACTTGAACACTTTATTAATTTTATTGTTTGTTTATGTTTCATTAGAAGGTTTTTGAGAAATGGCAGGTTGTAAATGGTAGGAGGTTAGATATGGCTTTGTTTTATTAAAAACTTAAAAACATGAGAATTTTTTATTATTAATATAAAAATAACTAAGATAATAAGGCACAGATTGGGAGACCGCGATAGCGACAGCGACATTTCACAATTTTTTTTTAATAACTTAATTTTGAATTGATTTAATTTTGGAAAAAAAACAAAACTTCAATGAAAGCTATTAAAAAGATAAATTGGTTTATAACCTAAAAACTTAAACTAATAAAAATGCTAAACTGATAGGTGCTTTTTTGAATAAAACAAAACGAGGTTTGAAATAAAACATATTTTGCGTGAGTAAATTGTTTTCAGTGTATTTTTAGAAATATTATAGATTGATTTTTTTTTAAAGCTGGAGGTGTGTGTGTGTTGATTGAATTTTCTATTCATTTTGTTTGAAAAAATAATAGATTGTATTATGAACAACAAAGTTGTATTGCCCATTTGAGTTAAATCTCCTGTTTTTATTTGTTAAACATGTGTATAAATTGTTTTCTAAACAATATCAAAGTTAAGTTTAATAGTTTTTAATAAAAAAACAAAATTTAGTATTTACACACACTACCGTAAAAATACTGGCAATTAAAGTAAAAATATTAAACCTTTTGTAAACTATTGGTTATAAACCGTTTTTATTGAATATTATAATATTAATAATAATATTAATAATTTATTATTAAAAAATATATATGTATATTTGTAATTAACAACTTTAAACCCTAGATTATTAAGAAAACTTTCAAATTAAGGAAAATTACTGATTGTTAATCTAAAATTTGTTTATTTTTTGTTTTAATAACATTATTAAAAATCTTACTCACACAATTTATTAATCAGATATAAGTTTTTAAATAAATTATCTTAAACCGAAATCCTATAATAAGGAAAACTGGTGAACTGCCTAAAAAAGCTTATGAAAAGCTTTCCAGATTTCAATAGGGGAATCTAAGTGATTTAGTAGTATTGCACAATATGCTTACTTACCTTGTTTACAAATGTAGTCATAACCTTGGCGCACGCATTCACCCACGACACATCCTTCGGTCAGACAATTTTTGGGTGGCTCAGTTAGGTAACCTGGGATATAGAGTGAAAACGATTAGTTTGTTTTGGTTATTTTTATAGTGATGGGTGTTGGCGAGAGATGGGCGAGTAGCACGAGCAAAAGTCGTTTTCTACCACTCGTTTAAGTGAGTTTAAATAGGTGACTTTTGTGCAAAATCATGAGCAAATAAATGAGAAATAAATTATCATGCGAATGTCAAGCACTCGTTCGCGCACTGACATGAAAAATTAAGAAAACAAAATTAAAATATACATGCTGATATAGTAGATAAAAAATTCTGTATGCACATACATAAGTGTAAAACTGAACTCTGTTAAACGTTTTTAAAATAAATAATACTCGAACTTATTAAAACTCTGTAACACCTCTTCACTTTAAAGCCTTTCAGCATTTTATCAACACCTAACTCATACTTACATTGTACGTAGGGATCACCATTGGGAAAATCTTCTGGACAATAGCATTGTGCTTCATCGTGGAACAGAACTTGACAGGCTGCGTTGAGACCACATATTTGATCATGACAAGAATCAACTATATTGCTATCGCACAAACATCCCTTATTAGCATCACCCACACAACCTTCCATACAGGAACATTCATATCCACCGGGTACTTCATTACATTTCGAATTCTCGCCGCAAGGGTTATTGGCGCAACCACCTTCCAAAGGCTTACATTCGGTAGCGGCATCTCCAAAGAAGTCGGGAGGACAAGAACATTGAGGTTTACGATCCACCACACGACATTGAGCGTTAATACCACAGGTCCCATATTCCAAACAGGGATTACGACATTTGCCTGAATCGCAACTTTTAGTTGATTCACAATCATCATCTTGTTGACATTCAAATTGTATACACTCCTTGCTAGGTTCACCCTCATAACCGTCGGGACAATAGCATAGCATACGATGTTCAGAAACGGTACATAAAGCATTGCGGCCGCAAGCCTTTTTATTTGCACAAGGGTCGGTACACTGGCCGCTAATGCAGCTTTGGTCGGTGGCACAGTCATTATTCATCTTACAGCCAGCTACACAAGCTCCACGTTCACAAAGTTGGCCCACGGGGCAAGGTTTGTTGGCACTACATTTTGAACGGCATTTGCCTCGCAAACATGATTGACCACAAGCACAATCAGTACTTCTAGTGCATGTATCAGCGCAATAGGTATTTGTTTCATCGCAGTGGCACGAGGGATTGCATCTTTGAGGTGGATATTGGCAACCGCTAAGACCATCCCCGAGAAAACCATTGGGGCAGCTACACTGAACACCATGACTCACTACCAAACAATTGGCGCATTGACCACATTGACCGGGTGTGTCACATGGATTCTTACATTGTTTGTTTATGCAAGCTAGGTCTTGGGCACATGTTAAATCATTGCGACAACCAATTTGGCAAATACGATTTTCACAGATTTGACCTTGTGCACAGGCGGAATCAGTATTGCAAACAGTGCGGCAGGTACCACGCATACATTTCTCATCAGCCAAGCAGTTTTGATCGTTGCGACACCTGCTCTGGCAGCTTCCGCCATAACAAAATTGATTAGCTTGACAGTCACTGTTGCTGGAACAAGTGGTGATGGGAGGTTTACAGGAGACTTCAGCATTACCCACTAAACCTTGAGGACAAGCACAAGTCTTTTGGTGATTAATGACTTCACATAATGAGTTTGTGCCGCAAGCTTGAGCGTCTGAGCAAGGATCAATGCACTGTTGGTGCACACAAGCCAAATTATCAGGACACCCTTGGTCTGAGCGACAGCCAGGAACGCAAGACAAGCCCAAACATACTTCGCTATTACGACAATCATCATCGCGTCTGCACAAAGGTTTGCATACCCCATTCTGACAACGTTCGTTGGATAAGCATCCTAAGTCATCGGCACACAAAGGACGACAAACGGCTTCGAAGCAGGCCAAACCATTTGTACAATCGCGGTTTTCATTGCAGTCTTGAGGTGGTGAACGAACGCAACCTACTTGGGCTGTTGGATTGGGTACCATGCCATCCAAACAATTGCACGAAGCACGATGATTGGATACTGAGCAAGCCGAGTTAGGTCCACAAGGGTTTTCATAACAAGGATTAATGCATTTATCATTTCGGCAGGATTCAGAGGCACTACAATCATCATCGGTATGGCAACCGTAAACACATTTATTGTGTAAACACACATGACCCAAGAAGCAATCATTGTCGACACGGCATGTTACTAAAAAGTTAATAATAATAATGTACCAATCCATACTTTCCAATACTTATGGTCCTAAACGAATATACAAAGCCTTGAAAATACTTACACATACAGTTGCCTTTTAAACATTTTTCGTTGAGGGCACAATCCTGATCGACAGAGCATTTCGGAATACACATGGAATCACGACAACTCAAGCCCGAACCACATTCTAAATCCGTTAAACAGGAAACTGGTATTCGAACACATTCCACTTCAGGATTGCCGGTGAAATCGGCCGGGCAAGAACACTGCTTAAAGTGAGTATTTACGGTGCACAAGGAATTCATGCCACAAGCTTGAGGTTGGGGACATGGGTCAACACATTGACCGCCTTGACATATTTCATTATTTGAACATTCGGTATCCAAAACGCATGCAGCTTTTGTTGTTAACGAAAGATAACAAATATTGTTTTACATATATATTTGCAAATTCTGATGGATTTAGCTAATTTTAAATAATTAAGGGAAATCGAAGGACTTTCTATTTACAGTAATTTTGGGTTTATTTCTTCAAAGGAGGGAAACATTAGAAAAACTATAAAGTTTCTTTCCAGTTTTTATATATGTATATAGTAATTGGTAAACAATTGAAGTGATTTTTTAAACGAACGGAATTTTTCAACGGTCCGATAAAGTTTTCTATTTTGTGTGTTTAAGAAATTAAGTATGTATGTGTGTGTTTATTAAAGCTGTGAATAGGTAGTTCACAGTAAAGTTTTTTAAAACCCTTTACCCTTGGGGTAAGTGTGTCTACTGGATTATTTTAAAAAGTGTTTTTTTAACCCTTTTAACCAATGTATTTAATTTTTTCTTTTTTAAATAACTTACGTATACGTGTTAGTACTTACGTTTGCAAATGCTTTCCGAACAATATGTATTGGTCGGACAATCGTTGGTAACTTGACAAGGTACTGGCAATGGTTGACAACCATTAACCCGGTCAGCGGGATTGCCATCATAACCATTGCGGCATGCACACTGAGCTTTATGGCCTTTCGGAATACATTCCGCATTCTGACCACAATGTACATTAGCGCAAACGTCGTGACATTTTGGTACACCATTCAATTTCGTGCATTCAGCATGCGGTGGACAATCTTCGTTGGTCTCACATTCCACAGAAGTGCGGCAACCCTCGTTGTAGGGATCACCCACAAGACCAGGTGGACAGGTACATTTAAAAGAACCTCTAGAGTTGCGACACCTAGCACCAGGTCCACATGGGGCATCTTTACAAAAATCAATGACATCACAACGTATTTTTGCATCACCGGTATAACCAGGCTGACAATGGCAGACTTGTTTGTGATTCTCGGTGGTACATAGAGCGTTTTCGCCGCAAGGTTGACCAATAAGGCAGGCAATCTTACACATATTATTATCACAAGTTTTATCGTTCGAACAATCGTCATCTTTGGTACATTCAACCTTGCGGCAACCGCTCTTTGGATCACCAAAAAAGCCTTCCTTGCACTCACAATCGGCAGAATGGCTGCGAGCAATACATTCGGCATTGCGACCACATATCGCGCGACCTAAGCATACATTTTCACAAGCAGCTCTGCCATAACTATCAACTATACAATTTTCGCTAGGACCACAGTCGGAATCTTCTCTGCACAAGACTTCCTTTGTACAGATATTGTTGAAACAAAACTGAAATTCTGGACAAGTAGAATTTGATTTGCAGGTAGGTTGGCATACTCCTTGTATACATAATTGGTTAGCAATACAATCACGATTAGATGAACATAATGAAGAACAAATACCATTAGAGCATATGCTACCCGAAGCACACTGCATATCGGTATTACAGTATTGTAGTTGAACGCAACCTAGTTGGGGATTACCGGTGGTACCTCTTTCGCAGGAACATACACCGATATGATTTTGAGTACTGCAGTGTGCTTGTGATCCGCAAGCATTTGGCAGTGTACATGGATCTACACATTTAGAGTCCAAACAGGTTTTTTCATTAGAGCAATCATCATTGTCACTGCATTCTATGTGAACACATTCAACTGAAGGATCACCGCGAGTATTGGCTGGACAAGTACAGATGGCATTTTGCGATTGCACCGCACAATTTGCATTAATACCACAGGCATTTTCACGTTCGCAGGGACTACGACATCTAGAATTCTGGCAACTTGCCGACGAAGGGCAATCTCCATCGGTTAAACATTCATTAGGATCGCGACAACCGCCGTGAATTGGATCACCAATTAAACCTTCGGGGCATTGACAAGTAAATGAGCCAGGCACATTTTGACAAAAAGCCGTGTTGTGGCAAGGACGATCTAAGCATTCGTCGATATCTTTACAAATTCCATTATTTAGTTGATAGCCTTCATAACAAGAGCATAAGGCTTTGTGGTCGGTTACTGTGCATGATCCTTTTCCGCAGCTAATCAAATCACATGGTCTGATGCAACGGTTTGTTTTGTCATCGCAAGCTCTATCCCTGGCGCAATCATCGTTATTGATGCACTCCACCTTGAAGCAACCTACTGACATATCGTATGGATCACCCAAATGGCCTGCAAGACATTCACAAAATGCTTGATGTTGGTCAGCATGGCATATAGCATTTGTACCACATGAAGTTATTAGACAAGGATTAGAACACTTATCATTGAAACAGGCCAATGTTTTGGTGCAGTCCTCATTTTTTTCACATTCTTTAGGTAAGGAACATCCTTTCACATAACCATCGCCAACAGTGCCATTTGAGCAAGAGCATTTAAATGATCCTGGAACATTTTCGCAAGTAGCAGACTTATGACAAGGGGACTCAGTACATTCATCAATATCGGCACAACCGAAGGGGGTTCCAATAAAACCTTGTGCACATTTGCATTTTCCACCCAAGCACAATTCAGTAGGAGGGCAGTCAGCATCCGAGTCGCAGCCAGGTTGACAAGTTCCATCATTGTTACAAATTTCTCCAGGTAAACAGTTGTTGCTTGTATAGCACACTTTACGGCAGACTTGCTGATAACAACGCTCTCCTACAGCACAAATCGAGGTCTTCTGGCATGGTAAGTTACATTGATTGCCGATGCACATGTGCCCATTTGGACATTGGTTGGTAGCAAGGCAAGGAGCTGGTACTCTAACACAACCTTGATCAGGAGTAGGATTACCTTCAAAACCTTCTGGACAGGAACAATGGCTACGATGGTTTTCAATATTGCAAAGAGCATTAGGTCCACAAACGCCACTTGCTTGGCAGGGATTATCACATTTATTATTGATACAAGACTGGTCCGAAGAACAATCCTTATTACTACGACATCCTATTGAACATACATTCTTTAGACAAGCTAACCCGGGGCCACATTGACTATGATCTAAGCAAGAAATAGCACAAACATTTTGAACGCATGCCTCTCCTGAGGAACAGTCATTGTTTTCGCGACATATAACACGACATTCGCCATTAAAGCAAACCTCACCACCGCAATCGACATCGGAAGAACATCTTGATACAGAACGTATACAACCTTCCTTGGGAGTTTCACCCATAGGATTAAAACGGAAAGGACATGAGCATACCGGTTTACGATTTATTACTTTGCAGTCTGAGTTGGGACCACAGGCATTATCACATGGATTTAGGCAACGACCGGCGGCACAAATGGTGTTAGCAGGACAATCAGCATCGCCATTACTACATTGGCCTTCGGGATGACATCCTAGATTCACTGGATCGCCAAAGAATTGTTCGGGGCATTTGCAGATTGGTCCATCCATGGTCACTTCGCAAATAGCCGACTGATGGCAGGTGCCTGCCGTACAACCTCCAATTTTTGTACATTCCACTTCTGGAATAGGATTAGCTTTGAATCCGGGAGGACATTGGCACACAGCCCTATGATCTTCCGCCAAACATACAGCATTTTCACCACATGATTCTTGATCACATACGTCGAAACAAGTGTGCGTCATACGATTGCAAAGTTGATGTGTTGGACAATCTTTATTATAAACGCAAGGTACACTCTGGCAGCCTTGGAAAGGATCATAAGGATCACCTGCAAATGGACCTGGAGGACAGTGGCACTGAGCTTGATGATTATTCGTAATGCAAACTGCTCGGGGACCACATTTGATGGTCTCACATGATGGTCTACAAGATAATATCCCTTCAGAACCATATTTAGAACATGCTTCAGATTCTGCACATTCAGCGTTTGAATGACATTGATGCTTTTTTTCAGGCTGACAACCGTTGCGATCGTTGGGGTTGCCCACGAAACCAGGTAAGCAGTTACATTTTCCACGATGACCTTTTGCAACACAAACTGAATTTGCGGGACAAGTAAATTCGTCACAAATCGAAACACATTTTAAAACACCTACAACATCAGGTATACAAGCTGAAGTAGAGGGACATTCTTGGTCGGCAGTGCAATCTGGTAGGCTTGGTTTCTCACAAGTCGATTTAACAGGATTCCAAACATAACTATCGGCACAGCTACATATGGCATTACCACTGCTATCAATCTTGCAGAGTTCATTAGTTCCACAAACAACCTTTGTGCAAAGATGCACGCATTCTTTGACGCCTTCATTTACTACCGCGCAGGTGAATCCTAGCTCACAATTATGATCCGATTTGCATTTATCATCCATATCAGGAATTTTTCTTTCTGGTTGGCATCCGCTTTGTAAATTACTTGGATTACCAAAGTAACCTTCAATGCATATACAAGAAGAACGATGATCCTTCGCTACACAAAGTGCATTGGGTCCACATTGAATTTTAGAGCAGGCATCAACACACTTACGCAAACCTTTGCTAAGTTGGAAGCAAATTTCAGAATTCTTGCAGTCGCCATCATTGTTACATTGTCCTCTAATCGTGCAACCAGTTTCCATATCGTAGGCATCACCCATATATCCAAGAGGACAAAGACATTTTCCAGAATCACAAACAGCACGGGGGCCACACGAAATTTCGGAGCAGAAATTTTTACATTCGCCATTTTCACAGGAATATCCATCTGGACAGTAAACTCGTGCATTGCACTTGCAAGTATGGGGATCAGTACAGAAGGTATTGTCAACAGGCTGGCAGCTGGTAAAGGGATCTCCTCCAAAGCCAGAAAGACATAAACATTCAAATCCTCCATGAGTATTTAAACAAGCAGCATTTTTACCACATGGTTTGTTTATACATTCGTCAATATCAAAGCAACCTACGTAACCATTACCAGCGAATCCTCGAGGACAAACGCAGACAATTCCATTACCATGAGATCTACATTCAGCATTAGTGCCGCAACTGTTTGGATCACAAATAGTTCTACTTTCAGCCCCACACCCTGCATAGGGATTGCCAGTGGTACCAGCGTTACAGACACATGCAGCTGTACCAAATCCATATTCGCAATGAGCGTTGAGAGCACATGGAGGATCGCATTCAGCATACTTAATAGGGGGCATACATATTAAGTCGGGATTTCCAATGAAATTTGGTTCACAAATACATTTGCCACTATTCTTATCACACATGGCTCCAACTCCACAAACTACACCCTCACACCTTTCCTTGCAACGACCATTAATACAAATTTGTTTCCTAATACAAGGTCTAGCGGCAGAACATTGATCTGTTAAACAGGAACCACCGGGGAAAGGATTTCCATTATATCCCTGTGGACATTTGCAAGTAGGTCCTTCCGATGTAGGAATGCAAAGCGCACCTTTACCACAAATGACATCTTTACACTGAGATACACAGTCTCCTTCGGCATTTTTAACATAACCAACACGACAGCGGCACCAGCCGGCATGATTTTCAGTTTCACAAAAAGCATTTGACCCACAAAGCAGACTGGCACAGGGGCTGATGCAAGTACCTTCAACACATGCCAAATTACTGGCGCAATCATCATTAATAGTACATAAACTCTTGGGTGTGTCTGATTGCAAAATACAACCGCTCTTGTAGGGGTCACCTATAAAACCCTTGGGACACACACATTGGTAACCGCCTTTTTTATTAACACAATATGCGCCATAGGCACAAGGCAAATGAGCACATTCATCTTCATCGGTGCAACCCAACAGAGGATCTCCCTTGTAACCCACTTCACACATACATTGAGGTGGATCCGTTGGTGTACATTTCGCATTAATACCGCAAGGGAATCTTTCACAAGGGCTCTTGCACTTGTTATTATCATAAGGATCCAAGAAATATGGGGGAGGACAAACACATTCTCCCGGTTGCACGCACTTTTCATTATTATTACATTCTTTATCAGCGGCACATTTTCGTTGAGCGGGCGAACATTGACCATAGTAAGCATCACCAGTATAGCCATCTGGGCAGATGCAAGAAAACGAACCGGGTTTGTTTACACATTTAGCACCATAGGCACATACTTTTTGACCAGTTTCTAAGCATTCATCTGCATCTACACAGGAGCCATCAGATATTGTTTTGTAGCCTTTAGGACACGCACAGTAGCTCACTCCTCCAGCTATTGAAATACATTCGGCACCATGGGGACACTTTTCACCGCTACTCGAACATCCGGCTAAAATGCAACTATTTCCTACCAACTTGTAAGGAGCTTGACACTGGCATTCTGGGGAACTGCATTGTTCGCACATAACGAAGGGATTTCCATTAAAACCGGAGGGGCAACGGCATTCATAGCTACCTGGAAGATTTTTACATAATGCGTTTAAGCCACAGGCAGGCTTGGAACGTGTTGAAGAACATTCATCAACATCTTGACATTGGCCGGTACTAGGGTTGCGTTCATAACCTTGGCGACAAATACAAACACTCGTGCCTGTATATGAATCTGGCACACAAGTTTCGCCAGGGGCACAAGGATTCGAAGTAGAGCAGGTATCTGGGGCCCGAGGAGTAATGCAACCTTCACGATAAGGATCTCCTGAGGCACCGCTAGGACATTGACATATATAAGCACCAGGAGTATTTGAGCAAATGGCGTTTGCAGCACAAGGATTAGCTTTACATTCGTCAATATCATTGCAGCCACCAGGTGTATCTGGGCTTCCGGTAAAGCCTTCAGCACATAAACATTGAGCCTGACCATTTGCCAGCATGCATTGTGCATGAGCGCCACAATTTTTGAATTCACAAGGATGTCTGCAATCATTGCCAATATTAGGCTCCGGACACAAACAACGCTTAGCTGTATCACATATGGCATTTCCGGGACAGTCGTTGTCGCTCAAACAAGTGACAATAGGAACACATCTGATAGTTGGGTCGGGATCAGGTATGGAGTTTTCTGGGCATTTACAGGTGTACCCACCATTCATTTTAATACATTCAGCTCCTTCGCCACATTTGCTTCCGGTTCTGCACTCATCTACATCATCACATTTTGTAATGGGATCACCTGAAAATCCAGCTGGGCAGGAACATGAAAAGCTACCAAGCGAATTCGTACAAGTAGCATTAATTCCACAACTGCCAAAAGGACCATGTACAGAATCACATTCATCAATATCTACACATCCAGCAGCCACATCGCTGGGATTAAAGGTCCAACCATCTTCGCAGATGCAATAAGCTTCATTACCATCTGGTTTGCAATAAGCGTGCTCACCACAATGGACATTCTCACAAGGCTCCTTGCAACTCACTCTAGGTGGAGTGCCTACATAGCCAGCTTCACAATCACATCTATACGATCCGGGTGTATTAGTGCACTGGGAATGATCTCCACAAATGCCAGAATGAGTTCGGCATTCATCAATATCCACACAACTAGAACCCAGCGGTTCAAAGCCATCCAAACAGAAACATTGATTTTCTATGCACTCGGCATTATTTGTGCAATCAAAGTTACTTGAGCATAGAATATTAACATCTACCTGTTCACAGGCCGTTTTAGCATCTGGTTTACCAGCAAAACCTTGCGGACATTTACACTCGTAGCCAGGTTCTTTATTTTCGCAAATTGCGTGTGCACCACAAGGTTTTTCCAACATCGAACACTCATCAATATCTATACAACCGCGGAAGGGATCGCCGGTATATTCGGGCTTGCAATTGCAAACAAAACTACCGATTGTGTCAGTGCAGACGGCATTTTCGCCACAAGGGTTATCTTGACATTCATTGATATCTGAACCGAAGGAAGAACGAAAAGTTTTATCAAAAACAAACAAAAGGTACGCAGTGGAAGTGAGACGTAGAATTTTTGTATTTTTTACGTAAAAGCCATTAAGCAGTTGTTTTTTGTTTAAACAATTGCAGTGTGACGGTGTGATAAAGTGTGTTGTTCAAAAAAGTTTTGTAAAAAAGTTAATGAAATTAGTGTTTAGTAATAATATTAAATAAAAAAAAACTTATAACTAAATATTGCAAAGAATAGCGTGAAAATAGAGCAGCGGTAGAACTTTGAAAGAAGCCTTAAATGTGATAAAATAATAGATGTCATTAACTTATAGAGATACTACTTATGAAACACTTGTGAAAAGTATTAGGAGTAAGAAATTTCAAAATTTAAGTTAAGCATGCTAAAAAGCTAAATTTCGCTAATTTTAAACAAAACCTAATGAAAAGTTTGCTAAAAGTTTTTAATTAAAAATAAGTAAAAATTTGTAAGCTTTTTGTTTGCTAGTAGCTGAACTATTTTGTAAACCAATAGTAGTTAAGAGTATTTAGAATTAAGGATCATAAGATTCAATTTTGAAAAACCAACTAACCGGTTTTCCACAACTCTTCCGAAATATATAAAATGTTGTTTATAAAATTTTTTTATGTTTTCTTTAACATTACTAACGTTGACATAAAATTTTCGCTCGCTTTAACCATTTATTTTCGAAATATGAAAAACTAAATTTTAAAGAAGTGATCGAAATGTTCAAGATACGTTTTTTATTCAAAAGTTGTGCATCGATTTTAATGAAATATTTCATGTTATGTTTAAAATATATATTTCTATGTATCGTCGTTCGTAAATTATTGTGTTCTATATGTATAGGTTTTATATGTCACATAGAACACAATAATTTACGAACGACGGTATATGCTAATTAAAAAATTTCTAAATTTTTTTTGTGAGTTAAGATCTTTTATGAATCTGTAAAAATTAAATTGATCAACAAAAAAATTTTTTGGGCCAAACCTTTTAAGATATTCTTAAAACAACTGGTCAGATTTTGGAATGTCATTACCATCGCTTACAGATAAATTGATCGTGGAATGTCGTATTTTGGCTTAAATTGCATCGGGTAAGCCGTTACCAAGTTATTATTACTTATGTGCAGCGTTGCCATAATCATGATTTTATCATATTTTTAATGTTTTTTTTTTTGCTAAAATATGATTTATGATTTTTTGCCCCAAAATTGTGATTTTTAATTTTAGAAATTATATTTTTTTTGTTTTAAATTGTAGATACAAAACATAATTTCCTACATTTCTTATTAACAATAAATTTTTAAGCCAATAAAGCTTTGTGTCAGCTTGTCGTAGAATCTATTAAAAACAGGTTGAATGACATTACCGAACTCTATCTGTGTTTTTTAAAGTATATTCTCAACATTATAAACAAAGTTAGCATTATTTTTCAAATCACAGCCCCTCAAATACAAAGAATTTATGATGAAATGCAACGTCTTTTTCTGAAAATTTTAGATTATTGCTTAAAATTACGTTTACATCAATTTATTAATGAACTTGACTTGAAATATAAATTATTTCGGTTAAAAAAACAAAGATATTTATTTCCTAAAAATTTCCAATCTAAAACTTGCAGAAAATTAAAAAAATTAATTTTCTGAAAATTGTACTTCATTTTACATTGAGTTGTGTAAGCAAATACTAAAATGATTTAATTTTAACGATAATTGTTTTAAAGATCTTTTATGTCTTGACCCTTTAAAAATAATTAATAGAAAAGTAACTTCTTTAACAGGTTTAATATAAAACTTTTCAAATTTAATTGATCAGAATGATGTTCAAAACTAAGAAGACGAGTTTACAGAACTATGTCTTATCCACTTCGACGAACACTTTATTTATAACTATTGATAATCTAAGTTGTGAACAATTTTTGTCAGAACTCTCAAAAATAACTTGAGCTGACAAAATCTTAGTTTTTCCGACCCTGTCAAAATTTGCTAAAACCTTAATATGTCTTCCTATTTCTTCTGCAAATGTTGAACGAATATTTTCAGTTCTAAATTAAAAAACACTTAAGAACACTTAAAGTTAAACGATTTATCTAATAACAAAACAGTTTTCTTAATAAAATTTTTATTGTTTTTTTTTTGCGTTTGAATTAAAAAAAATTTATGATTTTTATCTTCAAAATATGATTTTTTTTTGCTGTAAGTGATGATTTTCTCTTCAAAGCTTCTGCCAACGCTGCTTATGTGTTTTATAAATTTGCTTTGATTTTTTACATAGTGGTAAATTTTGAAAAACTAGAGACAATTAAAAAAAAAACGGAGTGCAGTATCTTAAATAACCTAAGAAATTTCCCTTCCGATGTATAGATCCACTAAAAAGAGCGTTTTATAAATTCGAAATATTTTGAGGTTAAAACGGGTAAACTTGGTGGCTTTATATTGTCCAAAATAAAAACAATTTAGAGAACCTTGAAATAACAACGCAATCTAACCAAAAAAAAAAATTTTTTTTTGAAAATTTTTTAAAATCACTCTGTATAAAAGTTAAAATTTTCCCTTTTTTATACCCTTCACACAGTGTCAGGTTTGTCATTCCGTGTGAAATTTCTACAATTTTCATTTCCGACCCCATAAAGTATATATTTTCTGAAAGCTTATGAATAGGGGAGTCGATTAAGCTATGTCAGTCTGTCCGTCTGTCCGTGTGTATGTTGAAATCAACTTTTTGAAGCCCCTCGACATCGCTTGGACCCGGATGAGATATTAAAATATCAGAAATATTCGGGAGTAGAGCGGTATTGAAAATCAGAAACATCGGTACATAAAGAACTGAGATATGAGCAAAAACCCACGACCACCTCGATTTTTTTTCACAAAAACAACATTACAACAACAACATACATACATACATACAAACGTGTATATTGGTTAGAGTAAACATGGCATCGAATCCCAGCTGAACCAAAAAAATTTGTTTTTATTTTTTTTTAATTTTTATTTAATATATTGCTTATATATTTATTATTATTTTTTTTTAAATATTTTTTTTTGTTTTATATTTTTTATATATATTTTAATTATTTTTAAAAAAATTTTTTTTTAAATTGTTTTAAAAATTTTTTTTTAAAAATTTTTTTTTTTTTATTTATTTTGTATTTTTTTTATTGCATGACTACACGTTGTGAAGGGTATATAAGATTCGGCACGGCAGAATATAGCGCTCTTGTTAAATAAAATTTTTTTATATCATAGAACAGTATATAAATCGATTATTATCGCTTAAAAGTATTAAACAATTGTTTAGCTCAATTTTTTTAAGCTTTAAGAGGGACGAAAAAAGTACTAATAAGGTGGAAAATATAATATTAAATAGGTACATTTTAGTGAAACCTGAAACACATTCACTATGGGGTGGGTGGAAAAGAGAAAATACGGGACAACAGTTTTTAGAACCTATTTGTTTGTATGCAAACAAAAGTAGCTTTATTTTTTATTCATGTCTCTTAAACGTTTTTAACGTCCTTAAGAACTTGGAATTTGTACATTTGTGTGGATGTAATTTTTTTCCATATTTATGATACTTGTGGCTTCTAAGTTTATAAATCCAGAATTTTGAAATTATGGGCATTTGATCCAAGTGGAGATTGAAAATGGAATGGACGACCCAAAAAGTCTTTGTCGAATTTTTATGGTACCTTTTGTATTTCCTAAGGTAATAAATATAAATTTTTGAAATTCAGGACTATTGTGTATATAGATTAAAAATTAAACGGAAAAAGCCTTTACGAATTCCAACATAATATTAATAGGCTTTAAAGAAAATCTGTTCATCATCAATATATATTTTTTAAATAAAAATGTTTGCTAATTAAAAGCCGTAAAATATATGTAGACCGCCTAACTTAAAAAATAGTTTTTTTTGCACTATTTTGAAGGATATTTTATTTTCCCATTGATGAGGTTGCAGCTGATAACGTAAATAGCTTGTATAGAGTAAAATATACCAGCTGAACTTTGACTGCTTTGCTTGTCCCCACACAGTTTTATTTTATTTCTAAAAAGCGCTGTATGACGAAGAAAAATCTCCAATAAACAGCGAAAAATTTAATATAACAAAAAAATTAATTAAACAATACATATCCTTAAAATGGGTATTTAAATTGTTTCACTCTCTCAGTTTTGTTTTCATACCAAACATAAAGCATTCTTTACAATAACAATTTGTGCTAAAACGCATTACTTTGTTTATGTTCTGCTTTGTTGCATATTCATGTGGTTTGCATATTGGCTAGTAGCAACTTTGATCGCTTATAACTCCTACAATATTTACTTGACCAATTTAAATAGGACCTAGATTCTGCACTAAAACTAATTTTTTTGTTATAATTCACATTATAAAGGGTGGTTAAAATTTAAGCGCCGATGTTGAATGTGAACCACACCTAAACGTCAAGTGTTTTTCTGCATTTTCATATGACATTTTTCAATTTCAGACTAACTCAGTTTGAACCATGGAAAGATACACAATCGGGCAACGCGTTTAAGTTATTTAGGCTTTTTATGAAAATGGGCTTTCAAATCAAAATGCATATCGTGCACTTCGTGATACTTTTGATCAACATAATCGTTCAAATTCGTCCAAAATCGGGAGAATTGTGAACAATATTTAAATTTCAGCAAAACAGGTTTGTATGAAATGTGGAAACATCTGTTAATACCTTCGTTATTTAAACGGAAAATATTGCTGTTTTTCGCGATAGTGTGGCAAAGGAGCAGTCAACCTCGACTCATCATCGTGCCCAACAATTGAATATTAACATTGTCACTGAAAATTTGGACCATTGGTTGAAGGTGTGCCGCCGTGGTCGCAGCGGCCATTTGGCCGATATTTTGTTCTATACATAATTGAACCATACCAATATTTTCATAACAAAAAAGAAATGGAAATAATTTCCTAAATAATTTGTGCTTTATTCAAAATCAACATCGGCCCTTTAAATTTAACCACTCTTACATTTTCTGCACACATTTTAGTACATTTTTTTTGCAAAATTCAATTCAATTCAATTTGTATCATGATTTAATGGTTAAAGCGACATAAAACGTTAGTTACGTCAAAGAGAACATTTTATGGAACTCATAAGCAAAATGGTAAAAAAGTGTACTTTTTTTAGGTTGATTTAGAATTGAGTAATACGTTTAATGATTTACAGAATATAAATTAAATATAAAATATAAATTTGTATGTTTGAAAAAGCTGCTTTAAAAATAAAATTATGTTAATGGCCTGTTAAACAATTATCAGTCTATTTTACGTTAATTCAAAGTCTTTTGAAAGTGTGTAAACAATTTTCAATATAAAGTTTATAGCAGTTCGAAATCAATTTGCACTAGAAACTTTTGAGAATGCCAAATATTTATGTTGAAAAATACATACATACATAGTTTGTGTACAATTGCTACTCTTGAATTTTTCCGCAAAAGCTTACATATTTTCTTTTTGGAAAGTTTATGATAATAACTAAAAAGCTCTGTAGTTAATTGATATTAAATGATACTAACTTTCACAATGTAAATAACCCTGTCCTTGAAAACCGCTTGGGCACAAGCAACGATATGAACCAGGAAAATTAATGCATTTAGCATTTGTACCACATTTAGCGATACCGTCATTCATGTTACACTCGTCCACATCTACACAAGCCAAACCGGCACCAGTTTTAGCCATTAATAAAGCTTTTGTTTGTGTGTCTGTAGCTTCAAGTGAATTAATTGCTGTTGTAATAGTAGTATTTCGATTGTCGTCTGCGAAATTCTCGAGCATAAAACCGGGCGGACAACGACATACAAAACTACCGCCCATATTCACGCATTCAGAACCCAAACCACATGGATTGTTAATAGAGCATTCATCAACGTCTGTATATGTGTGTTTTGTTTTTGTTTTTGTATATTTTATTTTTTAATTTGTTTAATTTGATTAGTTTTTGCCATACATTTTTTTTAAGATGAATATTGTTGTTTCATAAATAATTAAACCATTGTTTTTTAATGAATTATTTGCGATTATTGTTGTTGTTAAAATAATGATGTGGTGCACAAATGTTGCATTGCATTGATGTAGTGGATGAAGTGCCGTTGCATAAAAAGGAATTTAGATTTTTTTTTAAAGTTCAGTCAAAATTGTTTTGTTGATTTTTGGTTTTGTTTTTGGGGTGGGTGCATTTGATAAGAGGAAATACAATGAAAATACGAAAAAAATTGAAGCTTTTAGTTCTCTTTGCTTGCTATAGAAATGGCAAAAGCTCTCTTAAAAAAGCAAGGATTACTTACCTTCACAGCCATGAGCCGGATCACCGGAATAACCATCGGGACACAAACACTTAAAACTGCCATCAGTATTCAAACACTGAGCATTGCGACCACAGGGGGAACGGGCACATTCATCATAGTCAATGCAGCCAGATTCTGAACGTCCATCGCCTTCGAAACCCGTAGGACAGTCGCAGCGATAACTGCCCTCCAGATTAGTGCAAATGGCGCCAGGTCCGCAAACATTGCCGTTTATACATTCATCAATATCATGACAGCCATCATAGGCATTGCCATAGAAGCCTTCGGGGCAGGTACATGTGTAATTTCCGGGTGTATTAATACAATGGGCATTCTGACCGCAGGCTTGGGGATTTCGACACTCATCGACATCTTTATAGAGAAAATGGACACATTTATTAGGCATGTGTTTGGAAAAAAATTTATTGTGGCGTAATATATGTACAATACTGTTATACATACATATATGACTTTAATAACTTACCTGTACATAACACTTCACCATCACCTTCATAGCCATCTTTACATTTACACAAAAAGTGTGCCGGCAAATTGCAACATTCGGCATTTTCAACGCAAAGTTGTGCAATTTGTGGATCTTGGCATTCATCGATGTCTGGAATAAAAATAAACAAAAAAATTATTTCTTCGTTGGAAAACATCTTATTTGTTATAAGAAAAGGCTTAAAACGGGCAAACGAAACGTCGAGAAAATATAAAAAATAAAATATAATTATTTTTATTTAAATCCGGAAACAAATGGTAGACCATTTAAAGTTTGTAGAAAAACCTTCTTGATATTTTAGAAAAAATATTTCTTGATTGTAAGTTTTTCAATAGACAATTATTTGACTGTAAAAAGACAAAACTGCCATCACCAAATTTTTTTGATTTAATTTTAAAATGTTATCCAGAGCCTCCTCCAGTAACTGGCAATTAACCTATACCTTCGTATAGGATGGTTCACCTTCATACGGTGAACCAACGCCACGCAATTAACCAATGAGAGAGTGAGACGCAAAACTCTGGAAGCTAGATGAAAAGGACGGCCAGGTTTTCCTTATTCGACAACAATAATGACAATGACTCGCGAGCTCTTGACCCGACCAGAGCTGAATTACGACTGCAAAGTAATCTTACTAAAATTTGCACAACAGAAACAGCTGACCAAAAAATAACTAAAAACCTGTACTTTCAAAACTTTAAAGCGGTGGAGGCTGACACAAAGTTTCTGCGGGGGTATTTGAAATTTAATTTAAGACTGCTTAAACTGGCTTTGCAAGTATGTAGAATGTGTAGCTTTTCATAAGATTTTAATTGATTCAATACCTCACACAATGAATCGTGATTATTGTAGTGCAACCATAGTTGTCAGATGATATGGGTAAAAAATCGTAAAATCTGTACAAAGTTTTGAAATTGCTAAAATTTTTGTATGAAATCGTGCTTGGGTTTGCATCGCGTTTTTCCGGTTCCGATTAGGTCGTAAACCTAGGTATTGGTGTATAAGTCTTTATTGGAATCTAGATATTTTTTATAGCTTTTATGTAAGTTCAAACTTCTAAAAGTGCCTTGCAATATTGCTACCAGCAAATGGGTACATGAAGCATATGTAGCAACATTTTATTTATTTATTTATTTAGGTCTATGGATTCAAGATCCTTACAGACTTTTAGACAGTAAAAATAGTTACATAATTTCAGTTATTCAAGATAAAAATTATTTTAGATTTTACAATATTAACATTAAAAGAAAAATCAACAAACAAATTTTATCAATATTTATTAAATTCAGTACAAATTTTTAAAAACGGATCAAAGTTGGCATAATATCTTCTGAAGACTTTGACAGATAGTGGATAAAAATAACGTGTAGAACGGGATGGTACATTAAAAGAGATATTGGAAATCAGAAATCAGAGCATACATTTCCCTTTATTAAGTTGAGAACAAACGTGACATTTAGCATCGTTCTTTGACTTTTTAGCGTTGGCAGCTTTATAAGAGCAAGTCTACTTGTGTAATGCGGCATGTTTAACGGATTCCAGTTTAGGCCTCAAAGATAAAATAACAGGAATTGTTTTTGTACAGATTCAATGCTATTGTTGTAAACATTATACGTTGGATCCCAAATTATTAAACCATACTCAAGAATAGGCCTGACCAGGGAAGTATATAATTGTTTTGTTATGTATGGGTCCTTAAACTCCTTCGACCAGCGTTTTATAAATCCAAATACTGCACGTGATTTGTTAACAGTAACAGAGATATGTTGAATAAAATTTAGTTTAGGATCTAGTAAAATTCCAAGGTCGGACACAGTTTTGAGTCTGTCCAGAGTATGACCGTTTAAGACATAATTTACGTTAATATGGCATCTACGAAAGAAACACATGTATTTGCATTTTTCAGGATTCAGCTCCATTAGGTTAAGATTACACCAAGAAAAAAAAGCATCTAAGTCCTTTTGAAGGAGGATATGATCAGCATGATGATTATAACTAAGGAATATTTTTACGTCGTCAGCATACATTAGAACATCCGAGAATTTAATCGAATTTGGCAGATCGTTAATAAATAGGGAAAGCAGCAATGGGCCAAGATGACTTCCCTGTGGAACACCAGAAATAACAGCAATAGGCTCAGAAGTTATATTTTTAAAACAAACATTCTGCTTTCTAATCGTCAAATATGAATAAATCCAGTTAAGACAGTTTTCCGTAAAACCCATCAGATCAAGTTTTTTTATTAGAAGTTTGTGATTGACTTTATCAAAAGCTTTACTAAAGTCAGTGTAAATTGCATCAGTTTGCTTCTGTTCAACAAAACCACGATTTACTAGCATAGTAAAGTGCAGTAGATTAGTTACAGTTGAACAACCCTTTCGAAAACCGTGTTGTAAAGGAGACAAGGTAGATGACACTTGATGACAAAGATGGTCTGTTATGATTTTCTCAAACATTTTGGGTATGATACTAAGTTTAGCAATACCTCTATAATTAGCAATGTTATTTCTGCAGCCAGATTTATATAATGGAATAATGAAAGAGTCTTTCCATAAAAGAGGAAAATAACCACACTTTATTGAAATGTTGAAAATTAAAGTAAGAGGGGCAGCGAAAGCCCCAGCACAATTAATAAGAATGCAGCTGGGAATCATCATCCATCAGGTCCGTATTTATAAGAAAATTTAAGCTTTTTTAAACTGGTTAGAACTGTTGATTCATCAAGAGATGGAATCAATATAGCTGTATTTAAGCATTCTGTTAGCGGATAATTATTTGATTCATCAAAATTCGCATGGGAATAAGTGGTAGAAAAGAAATCAGCGAACATATTGCTTATTGTAAAGTCATCAACGGATTCAAGATTTTGGTACTTCATAACAGATGGAAATGCAATTGTATTTCCTTTGGAATTTACAAACTTATAGAAGCTTTTTGGATCAGATTTAAAATTTTTTCGAATTTTATTTAAGTAACTAGAGTAACAAGACTGGTTTATTGAATTGTGTTGAGCACGAATCACAGAATATTTGGCATAGTCAATAGAAGATCCAGAATTTTTGTATTTTTTATAAAGTTTGTTCTTTCTATTTTTAACAGTAGAGAGATGCTTAGAGTTCCACGGTGGGCCAGTATGTTTTAAATAAAAGTTTTTTGATAATTCTTCATGTTATTAATTCAAGTGTTAAGACTTTTTTTCTTACACACTATAGCCAACAATTTAATAAGATAGCTGTCAAAAAAAATATTTCAAAGACAATATATGCTATTTTACATTATCTCTTAGATGACTCTCAATATTCAGGAGTTAATAATTCTCTAATTTTAAGTATTATTCAGTGATATTGATTTCTAGTTAAAACTTTGAGTGTTGAATGACATCACGGTTATTTTAAATGGTTATCACATACGTATATTTTAAAATTTGGATTCTCTAAGCATTTTTACTTTCCTATTAATTGTGTTTTAGTAAGCTTTTACATAATTCTGAATAAACACATTTGATTGTTATAATTTTGAGTTTAAATCATCTTTATATTTATAAAAAAAGTTTTTATTTTACGTCGTTTTACATTGATATTTTTTTAAATATTAAATTAAATATTAATATTTTAAATATTTAATTTTTTTGTTTTATACGTTTAATTGTTTAGATACGTAATAATTAATTAATCGTTTTTTCCTTAAACAATAATTATTCAATATGTTGTTTTTAAGAGCCAACCCTTCCTTCAATTACAGTTAAATATTTTTAACATAGCCAATGTTGTTATTTATTAAAAGACTTATTGTAAAGAATTTTATGACCTTAAATAGGTCATGAAGTAAAAAAAAATTCAGAAACATTTCGTCTGTTACAAAGTAATATTTACATAATAGTCATGTGCGTATTTAATTGGTCTTTACTTTATAAATAACCAGAATTATAATGTTGAATAAGAATAAAAAGCAGCATACGTATAAGATATTTTTATTAAAAATAAAGAATTACTATTGCTCATTAATCAGTTACAATTATAATAACACCAGTTTGTGTTTAATTATTGGCAGTAAGTTTGTTCCTTAAGTCTTTTGTTTTTTTTTTTAGAAATCTTAATGCCTTATTAGGCACAGAACTACACAATTAGATAATTTTTGAAAAATTTTAAAAATTTTAAAACTTTATATTAAAATATATATTTTACTAACTAATACCCGGTGTGCTTCGCCACCCCAAATTTAAGTATTTAATTCATATGACAGGTGCCACGCCCACTATTGTTAATGCACCCATTTTTTCCATAAATGATTATATGAATATAAAAGTTGCTTTTGCAAAATTTTAGTACTCTAATCGATATCGTTTTTCAGATATACGAATTTTAGTATTTAATTCATATGGTAGGTGCCACGCCCACTATTGATAATGCACCCTTTTCTTGCCTAAATGTTCATTTGGGTGTCAAAGTTGCTCTTGCAAAATTTTACTACTCTAATCGATATCGTTTTCCAAATATACGAATTTTAGTATTTAATTTATGTGGCCACGCCTACTATTGCAAGTCCGCCCATGTTTTACTCAAATGTTCGTGTGGATGTCAAAGTTTACCGTACTTAATTTGAAGACTCCAGCTGCATTAACTTTCGTGATATATAATATTTAATACTTATTCTTTAATAGGGCGTGGCACCCCGCCCACTTACAATTTCAAACCAAAGTATAGCCTGTAGTTCCTTCCAGACATACGAAAGATTCCGTGAAAATTTCAAGGAAATCGGTCCAGCCGTTTAACCGTCTATAAAGCACAAACAAACATACAAACATACAAACACTCATTGATTTTTATATATATAGATTAGTATTACCATTTTTGATAAACTATTAAAATTTTTAAACTATTTAAATACTATTTTACATGACAAATTTACTTCTGCAATAAAAAGAAACGTTTATAATTTGTTTGGATTTTCCCAAAAACCGTTAAATAACATTAACTATTTTTTTTAAATACTTGGCATGTGAAACAAAAACGCAAAAAGAATTTTAATAACTAAAAGAAGGAGTGGAAAAGAACATATTAATTTGAATATTTTACCATCACTGAATTGAAAAAAAACGAACACATTATTCGTATACGCACTCAACTCAAGATTCTTTGAAGGAAAATAAACAATTTGCAGTAACACTAAAAATATTTATGCAACTACTGCATTTTAAGTTTCGAAAGTAAATCATCTTGAAGTTCCCACTCAATCGAAAAAAGTAACATTTGCAACTTTCCAGAATATTTAACTCCACACAAGTCAACCAAGCAGCAATACTAAGCCATGAAATAAGTGGCAAGTCATTGAGAAAACAAAGAGGAAGCACATCAAAAAGAAAAAAAAAAAAGAATGAAAAATGCTAATGTTTACGCATATAAGTTTCCACTTAACCTCATTTCTTTCAAAACATGTCCAATGTATAAGTAAATTTTTAAAATTTGCACATAAACATAATTAAAAAGAAGAAAACATCCAGGAAAAGCAAGAAAAAAAATAAAAACTCAACCCAACTCCAACTAAGGCCCATAAAAATTGCATAATAATGTCTGTCTATCGGCGACGGCATACATTTACAAATATGCATACGTTTAATATTATGAATATTTAAAACTAACTGTATTTAAACTTAAGAAAAAAAAAAATACAAAATCATCTTTATTGCCACAATCGCAAACAGGTGTTGCCTGTTTTTGTTGTTTTTTTTTTAACTAGAAAAGGAATTGAAAATAAAATTTGCAATAAAAAATGTGCGTTGTAAATGCTAGCAAATAAAATTATAATGGATTACGCTCTCCACTTAACAACTAAGTGCAACATGACTTTTGCCTTAACAGCATGTGATTGAAATTAATGCTTGAAAGTGTGTAGTGTGTATGTATAAATTGTATGTTTTAAAATACTTTAAACCATATTTTATATTAAATTAAGATATTTTAATATTAAAAAAACTAGTACCCCATGATTTTTTATAGCGTCGAATGGTTGGTTGAATGTAACCATATCTATATATCTGTGGCTTGGAGCTAAAAGAGCCAATGTCAAAATATTTACTTTTGAGAAAATTGGAATTGAACTTTAACTCTTATAGATACTTTCATTGTGACATTTGCCAGCATTTTATTTATGAAGCTGTTCTGGGTTAAGTATGACTTAAGCTGTTTTACTATAATAAAATAGAGCAAGAAAACAAATCTAATGCAATGATTAATTCAAAAGAGCAAAAAAGTGACATTGGCCCTTTTAGCTCAAAGCCACAGATATATAAAAGTGAAACTTCGTCTGCCTGTGTGTGTGTGTGTTAGCTATAGACTCCGAAACCGTAAAGCCGATCGGACTCAACTTTGGCAGGTTGTTGTACACATTCCAGGGAGTTTTTATGGGTGGTAAAAAGTGGGCGGGGCTACGCCCATAAAAAACAAGTTATCATTTTTAGCTCTTTGCACTTGAAAGATTTTTCTGAAACTTTGCACACATATTGAACTCTCATGATTATACAATTTCGTGATTGGAAAAGTAAGCAGAGCCACGCCCATAAAAAAGTTATAATTATAAAGTACTTGTACCGGACCGATTTTTCTGAAACCTTGCAAAAATATTGAGCTGTCATGACTATACAATTTCGTGATTAGAAAAGTGGGCAGGGCCACGCCCATAAAAAGTTATAATTTTAAAGTACTTGCACTGGACCGATTTTTCTGAAACTTTGCACAAATATGGAGATGTCATGACTATACAATCTCGTAATTATAAAAGTGGGCACTGCCACCCCCATTAAAAATAAGTTATTATTTTCAGCTTTTTATACGCATTCCAATGATTCCCACCAATTTGCCTTTTAACTTCAAGCGACTATAGTTTCCAGTTCGCCCTGTCTTCGCTGTTACCATCAACAAAGCACAAGTACAATCTCTGCGTGTTGCAGGATTTAATTTGGAAAATCCATGCTTTTTACATGGCCAGCTGTACGTCGCATACTCTAGAGTGGGAACACCAAAAAATTTGTTCATTTTTACAGCAAATGGAAAACCAAAAATATTGCATACCCACTTGCATTACAATAAAAAACAATAAAACATTATTTTTACTATATTTAATTAAAATTATGAATGCATTTCTATTCATTAAGGGACGTAGCAACGCGCGCCGGGCTTGGCTAGTATAGTTATATTGAAACAAATCACATGCAAAAGACATTATGTTAGTACTACGTTCATTAGACCATACCGAAAATATAGTTTACAGCACATCTTCGATTATAAAGAATTTCAATTTGTTTTTTTCAGTTTTTAATGTTTTACTATTTACTATCAGATCTTAAATTTTGAGCTGTCGAAATTTTTGTTTCCCGAGATAACTGATGCCTTTCTTAAAGGGCCATTAGATAAAAAGCAACCCCTAAGTTCAGAAACCTGGAAGCTTTCAAAAAATTATCAGAATTATTCCAATACTTTCTTAATAAAATTAAATGATTTTTTGTGAGCCTTTATTTTTTCATATACAGTTTGTAAATTATGGTGGTAGGAACGGAGATATGATGGAAAAATACTAGAACGGGATACTTGAGTCGAAGGAGCTTTAAGGTAATTGACACATTGGTTACGTAGAGACAGAAACATTAATATATCACACTTAAAGATTCTATTATAGATGCCGAAGATATAATGAAAGAAAAAAAATTTGTTTGTTTTTATTTGAATTTTACTTTAAAATTCGAACCAAATTATAATTATTTGTTATTCCACAAGTATTTCTATTAATATTAAAAACTATGGCTCCGATTCTATGGAGGTTCTATTCCTAACAAACATTTAGTCTGTTACACAAAAAACCGGTCAATGTGACTTCATAACTTAGAACGAAATTAGCTACAGTAATAAAAGTTTAAAAGTATAATACGGAGGGGGCTCAAAAACGTTTGCAAGTCATAACAAAAATAAACGTGCTCTCACTAATCAAATCTAAAATGTGATAAAATATTTTTTTATTATCATGTATGTCTACTATTTTATGTCTTTTACATTTTTGTTTTTATACCCTTCACACAGTGAAAAAGGGTATATATAGGTTTGTCATTCCGTGTGAAATTTCTACAATTTTCATTTCCGACCCCATAAAGTATATATTTTCTGAAAGCTTATGAATAGGGGAGTCGATTAAGCTCTGTCAGTCTGTCCGTCTGTCCGTCTGACCGTCTGTCCGTGTGTATGTTGAAATCAACTTTTTGAAGCCCCCCGACATAGGTTGGACCCGGGTAAGGTATTAAAATATCAGAAATATTCGGGAGTAGATCGCTATTGAAAATCAGAAACATCGGTATATAAACAACTGAGATATGAGCAAAAACCCACGACCACCTCGATTTTTTTTCACAAAAACAACATTACAACAACAACATACATACATACAAACGTGTATACTGGTTAGAGAAAACGTGGCATCGAATCCCAGCTGAGCCAAAAAATTTTTTTTTTAATTTTTTTTTATTTTTTATTTAATATATTATTTATATTATTATTATTAATTTTTTTTTTTATTTTTTTTTTTTTTTTAATTTTTTTTTTATTTTTTTTTGTTTTGTATATATTATATACATAATAATTTTTCTAAAAATTTTTTTTTTTTAAAAAGTTTTTTTTTTTTTAAATTTTTTTTAAAATTTTTTTTTTAATTTTTTTTTAATTTTTTTTTTTTTTTTTTTGTTTATTTTAACTTTCATACGTGAATTTATAATTTTACAATGGGACGTTTTTATATATGTATGTTTTTATATGTATGTACGTATTTCATATGGGATGAATGGTGACACAAACCACTGTTATTGCATGAATTCACGTTGTGAAGGGTATATAAGATTCGGCACGGCCGAATATAGCGCTCTTACTTGTTTACCTTATTATCTAGTAAGATTTTTTTCAAAATAATGAAAACTTTGTTTATATTAAAAAACAAATGACCTTGAAAATTTTGTTTATTAACAAAAAATAATAATATATTGATGGCTATTTCGCAACGTAATTTTAAAAATTTATCTAAAAAAAAAAATAATTAAAATTCTTAATATAGCGCCATTATTAAATTAAATCTTATTAAAATTTAATTTCTTTCTTGGAAATATTTGAAAGATTTATACCTGAACTGTGACTAGTTTGTGGAGAAGTTAATATAATAGTAAGTTTTTTTTTTTGAAACTTTTGAACATATTTTTAATAACAAGCTTGCTTTGAAATATAATTGGGTTCTAGTTTGAATTTTTATTTTTTCTATGAGTGTTTTTAAGCAGTCGAAATATTTCTCACCATTAAGTACTACAACTACTTTTGGTTAGTTTGTAGCAGTTTATTATTGGCTGAGAAATCATGAAAACTTATAATCACTTCCTTGATATCATACTCTCACAGAAAAATCTCCCAGAAACTTAATCACTTTTATGGGTAAGAATTCGTTTGTTAGTTGTGCTTTTATATTTGAACTATGTAATGTGCTGTGGTAACATCTTTTGGTTGCAGATAATTTAGTTTTGTTTTACTTATTTTCATTAGCACTTCTTTCTACCTGTAAAAAGTTCTAACCATAATTATGCACCTGTTATTAGAAAAGAACCAAAGTAGCAATATAATAACTTGTACTATTTTATAATTAAGGTTTTTATTTGGATTGGGAAAATGTTAGAGAAGTCAGTGAGAAAACGTCTTTTCAAGCATGCTGATAACATGCTGGTAGTTTATTGCTGGCCATTTATTGTGTAGACACCTTGGACTCTAAGTAATAAGGAGACGCAAAAGTGCAAAGGAAATGAATGGTTGGCAATTGAACAAATTAAACTTCTAAGAAATAAATCATTGCAGGCAATAATAAATGGCTTTGAAGCGAACATTATTGATGATGTTTTAAAATTAAAATAGCAAAAAGCAATTAGAATTTAATGGCTCAAAATACAGAACAGTGGGACTTGAATTAAAATTTTTCCTAATTCTCATTTTAAGTTAAACTATTTGGCGACTTTAATGGTTCAACAAACAATTTTTCCACTTAAAGGCTAAAGAAGCAAAAAACTATCTATTAAATCGTCCCCAAAATAAAACCCCACGTACTTAACACTACCTGCCATATACTAAATATGTATCTAAAAAGCAACATGTCTTGAAAACTAAAACATCAGCTTTAACATTTTTGCTCCGATTTTTTGTTTGTTTCTTGTTTTAGTTTCTGTTTTCTTTTCGTACACGCTCATAACATAAGATCTTAAAAATTTGATAAACTTGTTACGCTTACTACATGTTGCACTTAAGTAAAATACACACATGTGAAGCATAAAAATAGAACAAAAACAAAAAAAATCTATAACACCAAAGTCATCTAGATAATGATGCTTCATCTTCATCATCAGTCTGATCTATACATGAACTATACGACACAAAAAATAAAGCTGTTTAGTTTTGCATATAGTTAAATCGGATGCAGCACATAGTTAAGCTACTAAAACAGATTCTGTTTATATCATTACTAATGTTGTTGCTGTTTTATTATGGGAGTTTTAATTTGTTTTGCATGTACTGTGTGCCACTACTCGTACTACGACGTACATGCATTGACACGCGTAATTACTTGAGTGTAAAAGATGTTACTCTATGATATATGTATGTGGTTCAACTTTACATGAAATTGCGAAAGGAAAAACAAGTCAAGTCAAAATATAATTTTTTGGCTTTAGCGAATTTTGTACAACCTTCACTATGTTTTACGTACTTATAAGGTAATATATTATCAATTAGTTAAGGAAAGTAAAGTGACTATTGATTCTATTTAAATAAAATAAAGTTAAATTTAAAATATGTATGTAGCATTTATATTTGGAATATTACTATTTTAGAATTTACGCCCAACTCCCTTCCTTGTTTTAAGAAATTTAATATCGATTTAATCTTGACACAGTTAAAAATGTTTAATGGTACAAGTCACAGTAAATAATTTTTTGTCCATATCTCCAAAGTTTGGGTGTATATTCAAACTGGTTTTTTTAATAACTCATCTAGAGTTTTGGGCCTCACTAGTTCAATTACATTAAAGACTGTAGCACAGTGTTACTAATATAAGATTAGAGAGTAGGTTATGTGTGACCTTCGAAAAATATATGTATTTCCATTGAAACATTAACAGTCAGGACAACAAACACCTAGGAGAGAATTGACTTTGCTTTAAAGAAGAACGCAAAATTGTGGCAATAGCAATTATATTAAATTAAATTTATATACAGTATCATTAAGGATGACAAATCGTGTATAAATTGAAAACCGTCTTAAATATAACTAGAGATATTTGTTTGGTCAACCATAATGCACGAAGTTAATTGTGAGTCATACCTCGCCATTTATTTGTTTCAGGTACACAATTGAGTAGCACGTTAAGTTTGTTGAAGCCTTTTATGAAAATGGGCGTTTTAATCAAAATTAATTTTATGTACTAACGATAACTAAAGTTAGGACATTATCGGCCAGATAACTAGTTTTTCGTTATTACAACTTCACTTAAACCTAAAAGTGGCCGATATGTCAAAGGGAAGATCACTGTACCTTTAACTTTTAATGTGAGGTTTATAAATTAAAAGTTACCATATTTTCTACGGTATAAAGAAATTGTTTACTATTCGTTTGTCGTTGCCACTTAAAAGAAACTTATTTATTTGTTACAAATAGTCGGTATTTGCTTTGGTGCTGCCATATTAAAAAAATACAATTTATTTTACAGGGAGGTTGTAATAACAAAAAATACTTATGGTCAGTTATTTACTCACTTTAACAAACGTTACCTTTGATTAACATTTACTTTGTCAGCAAGTCGTTATAATGACCCTTAGTGTTTTTTTATTCAGCATATGTGACTAATTGTGTGGCAGAAGAGCCGTTAAAAATTTACACGTTTACAATATTCAATTGACTTAAGAGCTAAAAGCTAGAGACAACGCACAGAAGTGAATGGTACAAAGAAAATCTTAAGTGACGTGACACAATTTCTCCTCGTCGGCCCATACTTATTTTAAAATGAAATCAGCCTAGCAAAAAAAATGTGAATGGTGTTCGCTATCACGAGACGATAACGGACTTCTTGTGGCCAGAAATTGAGAATATAAACCTGGACGATATGTGGTTCCAAGAGGCTGATGCCGATTGTCACATAGCGAACTAAACAATGTCTATTTTGCGCGTGAAATTTAATGGCCCGCCACGATCATGTGATTCGACACAGCTTGACTCACTTCTTTAGGAATATAAAAATGAAAAAGTACGTTAATAAGCCAAAAACCATTCAAGAGCGTAAAAAATGAGATCATTCAGCACTTTCACAACATTGAACATCAATTATGTCTCAATGTCTTGGAAAATATGGACCATCGGACAAAAGTATTTTACCGAAGCTGTGGCAATCATTTGGTCGACATTTTACACATAATTGTCATGGATTCTTCTAACATAATAAACAAATATGAAAACTTTTTGTTTTATTTACAATTCAACTTGGGCGTTTTGGTTAGACCACCTTGTATTTAGAAATTTAGAAATGATAATTATATATGTTTAAACATATATTATTATAAAAGGTCAAAGAAACCAATAATTAATGATAATTATAATAAAGCACGATTTTTAAGCGTAGTTTTTTTTTAAAATCTAATAAAACACTCAAACTTGCGTGTTTTGTTATACTCTAAGGCTTCAATCATGTTTGGCTTATCCACATAGACCAACGAATTCACATAACCCCACAAGAAATAGTCAAGAGGCGTCAAATCACATGATCTTGGCGGCCAACTCACAGGGCCATTTCGAGAAATAAACTGCTCGTCCTTCAATATGTCCATTGTTTGACGAGCTGTGTGGCATGTGGCACCGTCTTGTTGAAACCACATATTAACCAAGTCCAACTCGCGTATCATGGCTCGATATCGTTCGCCATCCACGGTCGTCTTTAAAGAAAAATGGACTGATGATGCCACCAGCCCATAAACCACACCAAACTGTCATTTTTTCGGGATGCATCGGTAACTCTTATAGGGCATGTGGCTGTTCTTCACCCCAGATGCGACAGAAATTTGGTAATTTCAACGAATTGTTGATTCACTAGGTCGATATGACGACCATAGAAAGTTCGTAACAAACGATAGATATTTCTCACAGATCACGAATTTTGGTGATAAATTTCAACGTTTTGCAGTTGTTGCTCGTTTCTCCATGATGAAATGGCAGAGTATATTGAACATTTTTCACTTTCACAGATGTAGTTTGGACACAATTACCAACCAGTGCTGCCAGCTCGAAAAACTTAATTCGTAAAAAATAACCCTTTACATAATCAAGACACATACTTTAATGATAAATTATAATTTTAATGCTATATATTAACTGTAAAGCAGCCTATTTTTAAAAAGATGTTTAAAATGTTGTGTCTACTCGTATTCTTCGATAACTAACGTCGATATTTAAAAATAAAGATAGATATTTCAATTTATTGTCATGATTTTTTAATGACAAAATCGTGTGCATGATCTTATGTTTTAAATTAAAAAACATAATAGGAATGCCAGGTTCAATATTTAACTAATCACATGTTGAATGTTAGAAATCATTAGTACATTTTTTTGTCACTTTATACCATTCTGCTATTAATTAAAACTAATCCTGTTTTGCTAAACATTATCGCAACATCCATTAAAAAAAAGAGTTTTTAATGAATTTTAATTTACCCGCTAAACATGCTTACTACCATATTTGAACAGAGTTGTGTAGTTGTCTACAAATCCCTTGAGTACAATTTAACTTATGCTTGTTGTTATAACCATTTCTGTAAAACAAATATTTAAATATTTGCACATTTACTTTATGTGCTTGGCGTAACTAAAGTCGAAATACTTTTCCACACCCTTTTCCATTTTGCTGCTTAAAAGAAATTTTCTTTGAATTTGTAACATAAAAAGTAAATGTAAACATGATGTTATTGTTTGCCACAACTTTAAATTCTATTGATTTCTTATTTAGTTGTTTGTTCATGTTTTTTCTTATTATGCCATTATATTTAAGTGTATGTATGTGTGTTACATAATCCAAACTCAATGACGTTTGTTGTATGTTGGTCAGTATATGTTCAATATTCTTACTTTATTTGTTACGTTAAAGAAATATTTTCTATATCGTGAAGGATAGCCAAAGATATTTGTGATATTCTGTGTGGTGAATTTGTGTAAAATTTATGTTGCCAGTTGTACGGAAGAGAAAAAAAATTGGATAGAAATTATATTGTACGAGTATGTGTATCGTAACATAACATACGCTAACACAAACATCGCCAGCAATGAAAACAATAATAAGAAAAACAACAGAGAGAGAAACACTTTTCACTATTCAACCAAGCATTCATGTGTAATAAGATATTTCAGTTTTATTTTGAGTTTAAACTAATGATTTATATGAAGGAAAATATAACAAACACCGTTTCCTAAAACTAATAGTTTTTTTTTCAAATTAAGCTGGAGTTGAGAATTGAAAACAACTGGTAAAATAAAAATTTGAAAGGATTCAGACCATGTTCTGATATTTCATCAGATTTAATGTAAACTTTTATTCGTCGAACTTTTTGTTCTAAACTAATACTAATGTTTTTATTCAGGTTTGAGTTAATTTTTATAATTTTACTTTTACAAAGAAAGTATTTTTGGCGACACTAGACGAGTGGAATGCATTTTCAAAACTAGCTACGATTTCACCATCAGCACCCTTTAATTGGTGATTAGGTGTTGGATGTAAATATTATCTATTTATTTAACTTAAATGAATTCGGTAGCTATTATGCTTCCTGTTTTCATATTTTCTTACTACAACGAGTTAGATTGAAATTTACCAACAAGAATTCGGTTAAGACCAAAATCTCTGGGTTTCTGAGAAATAGAAAAATATACATCCTTTTAGATATAAGACCATACAGATTAATAAAAAACTCATATTCTTACGAGCTGTAATTGATTGGAGGCTTATCTAAAGAAACCATCTTCAGAGAAAGTTCAAAGAATTTAGGTCATTTGTAGAAGAGCAATAGGGGTAAGCCCAAAGATGTCACACTGGCTTTAGACAAGCGAACTAAGACCGATCCTAACGTATGCCTCGGTTGTATGGTGGATATCTTTAAAGAAGAAGGTAAATATAAAATGGTTTCAAAATATCCGAAGACAGTGCTGTATTAGTGTAGGCGGTGCCATGAACACCACATAAACAATGGCTCTTAATAATATACTATCAGTTCAGCCAATTCAGATGCAGGAGATATATAAAGCAACCTTAGCCGCTGCTAAATTAATGGCAATTAACTCACATACTTGTTCGAGATAAAAAAAAACAAAGAATAATTGATATCATAGCGATGGGAAATATCACAAAAGTAACGTGTGACTAAATCCCAACTAGATTTGAGAGCATCAACTGAATCACCATTATAAGCATGTATACGCTTGAACAACGCTGAAAAATATTGTGACATTACTTTGGCCGATTTTGCCAAAACAAATCATTTTTTTAAATAAAGCTCATTTTGATCTTGGCGGGTATGTAAACTAGCAAAATTGTCGCATTTGGGGCACAGAAAACCCGCACGCATACATTGAAAAGCCGATACACCCAAAACGAGTCGCTGTTTGTTGCGGATTTTGGTTCAGAGGCATAATTGGGCCATATTTCTTCGAAAATGAGCAAGGGGCCGTTACAGTCAATGGCGATCGTTATCGGGCCATGTTGAGCGAAATTTTGTTTACAAAAATTGAAGAGAAGGATATTGGCAACATTTGGTTTAGACAACATTTTTTTAAAAACATTTTCAAAAAAAAAGTTATTTGGCGGACCCTTTAGATTTCTATGACATAAACTAAAACAGAGGTAAATACTTCCGTTTTCTAGAAATTTATGAAAAAAATTTACAACGAAGCTCCGATTCGTGTCTTTACGGATAGTCAATCAGTTACTAAGACCCTAATATACTAAAAAGTTTAATTTCGGAATGTCCTAAAATATAAGAGTGAGATGAAGTCGCATTCAAATTGTGAGCATCTGGAGATGATATGGATAGAGGTTTTTTACGTCATAAGCGGAAACGAAGAAGCCAACAAATTATACAAAATTGGATAATTTTTGAATACCATCACCTTGGAAAATGTAAAGGACTTTTAGAGATTCAAAAGAGTACTTAAAGTTTGAGCGATGGAAGAACAGGTTAGGAAGAAGCATAAGGAATTCAATTTGGAAATTCCCTAAGGAGCTTATACACGACATGTGTTTTACTTCTGGTGTATTAACTTTAATGTCTTGCTTCTGCTAAACTTTTGCACAAAGTCATCTGACAAAATTTTTATTAGAGCCTGCTCTATTTTGTTTCGACAAGCCACCTGACATCAGCTTTTGTCAGATATCTCTGCATGTGGAAAACGGTCAGTGGCAAATAACTGTAAAATAATGCAGAACTACATATGAGTTACAAAATTGACAAATCAGATGTAAAACATTACTTGGTCATGGGAGCCCATATTTGTCTATAGTTTTATTTCAGTTGTTGTCAGTGAGTGTATTCATTTATGCCTCCCTCGAACAATATACTGAAAAAAATAATAATTATAATTTTACATAATAACTCAAGCATTAAGCGCATGAAATTCTTCTTTGTGTTTCTTCCTTTGGTTTTGAAGTTTCACGATCTAACCACAATACCAATTTGATTAAACTGATATATATAAGATTTTTGTTTGAAAAACAAAGTGCTCTCCAATCTTGCGATGGTTAGTTTATTTTTGTCAATGACTATCGTTTTTGCTAAAGTCTCGTTAGGTACACAGAAGCTATTTGCAGTTTGTATAGATGTATGTTTGTGTGGCAATACAAAATCCGTTTTTTTTAAATTGTAAATTTAGCACAACTTTATGTTAAAAGTTCCCATCAAGGCAAATTTATTCATAAGGTATAAATCTATAGATAAAAACCAATTTTCTCTGCTCTCTTATTTATCTCAAATGTCAAACTTCATATATAAAAAATACAAAAAAAAAATTCTCTCCGAACTGCTATTACCAGATGAATTAATAGGCTCTGGTTCCAATTGCTCTTTTAGGAAATATAATTTTTCGAAAAATGTACTTGTCACTTAGTACTGTTAATTCACGTTATTCTTTCTCTAGCGTTTAATTTCTTATGTCGATAAATTTTGTTATGACTAGAATAGAGAAGAGCGTAATGTTTTTGTATATTTTACTTAAACTTATTTACTTTATATTAAGAACCACAAAAATGATTAATTATACCCTTCACACAGTGAAAAAGGGTATATATAGGTTTGTCATTCCGTGTGCAAATTCTTCAATTTTCATTTCCGACCCCATAAAGTATATATTTTCTGAAAGCTTATGAATAGGGGAGTCGATTAAGCTCTGTCAGTCTGTCTGTCTGACGGTCTGTCCGTGTGTATGTTGAAATCAACTTTTTGAAGCCCTCCGACATCGCCTGGATCCGGGTGAGGTATTAAAATATCAGAAATATTCGGGAGTAGATCGGTATTGAAAATCAGAAATATCGGTAAATAAACAACTAAGGTATGAGCAAAAACCCACGGCCACCTCGTTTTTTTAAACACAAACAACATACGACAATTAATATACATACATACAGACGTGGTATACTGGTTAGAGTAAACGTGGCATCGAACCCCAGCTGAGCCCAAAAAAATTTTTTATTTTATATATTATTTATATTTTAATTATTTTTTTTTCTTACTTTTTTATATTTTTTAAATTTTTTTTTTTAATTTTTTTATTTTTTATTTTATATTTATTATTTATATTTTTTTTACTTTTTAAAATTTTTTTTTTAATTTTTATATATCTTTTTTTTATTATTTTTTGTTTATTTTTTTTTTATTTATCTTTAAATTTTTTTTATATTTTCTTTAACATACATACGTAAATTTATAATTTTACAATGGGATGTTTTTTATATGTATGTATGTACATATGTACGTATTTCATATGAGATGAATGGTGATACAAACTATTGTTATTGTGTGACTACTTGTTGTGAAGGGTATATAAGATTCGGCACGGCCGAATATACCACTCTTAGTTGTTTTCTAAATAAATGGGTAGTGGTCACTTTTAAAGCTTTACTAAGTATTACGGAACAAGAACAAAAGAAAGGGAGTCAAGAAGGGACATTACAAAAGGAAGCGGCTTCTATAGTCCACAGTTTTACGCTGCTAGTATAACTTAATAAATTAGAGATTTTTTAATGCAAGGTATTGTTTTAATAGACTAGTTTTGGGCTAAAATATGGCAGGACGATAGGAAGACAAGGATATAAGTTCTGCAAAAATACATATTAATGCTTGAAAGGAATGTGGCGAAAGATCTACTGAATTGTCGATTTTTTCATTATTATAAAAATAAGAAATTTTTTGTTTTATATTTTTTATAAAAATTATATTGCAAATTTTACTCTAAATTTAACTATTCTAAATTTTTATTTTTTATTTCGATAACTCTTTCTTTGCGAAATATATTTTAAGTTCCCCAAGAGAAACAAGTGAAACAGTGTTGGCTTGCTATCTATATCTTATTTGTTTGTTTTTTTTTTTTCTTAAAAAATAAAGTTTTAGTTTACCTATCATCTAGAAAATCTTGCTCTCAGTTGTTTTTGTATTCTTCTCTTTGTGAAAGATGCTATCATTAGATGACTTTATAGCTTGAATTATTTTACTTCTATTACCTTTTCGTTATACTATTCTAAATACATACAAATGGCTGTACAACAAAAAAACTTCAAGTAGTAATAGTAGTAGCAAAAGTAGTTTGTGTGATAGTAAATACTAGTTTTCATTTCTATTCTAAGCTAAAAACCTCTACCGCATGTTAACGTTATTACAATATTGTTGCAAGATTATGACTGAAAAAAAAAGAATATTAATGTTTATATGGCTTATGATAATTGTTTTGTTTTGATCATCATTCTATACCTTAGTTTTGTGCATTTGTATGAAAATATTATTTAAGGTTATGTTTGTGGCATAAAACACCGTTAAGACAACTACATAGACGACAAACAACAATAAGTGCAACAAAAACTAAAGACTGTTATGCATGAGAAACGATTTTAGGGTATACAACTCATACTAGTTTTTGTTTGAGTGGACTTTTAAATACCGTAGACAAAAAGGTGATTATTAACAATAATCACACAGCCATACATAAATACATTAAGATATATAATTGTATAGTTTTGGAAATTTATCACTGCATTTGTTTGTATATAATTATTAAGCTGTACAAAGGTTATATGCAATGAAAGTAATACCCAACAATCCTCCCCTTTTGATACTAATCGCCAGCCATTAATTATACTAACAGCAATTGTAACAAAAGCAGCAATAACAAAAATATTTTCTTTAAAATTAGGTGCTGCCACAACAACAGCAACCATATTACATATAAAATTCGTTGGCGACATGTGCCTAAAAATCAATTCCATCCACATGACCTTCCCGCTTTAATGCCAATATTCATCAATAATTGTCAATTAACCAAAATAGCACTAACATTATCTTCAGCAGCAGAAACTGCAATAACCACATTAGCATCATCATTATTAACTCACGATTACGTTAGCCAATGCGAACGATGATGGTCGCCAAAATATAAACAAAGCCTCTATTTAAAGTTTAAGCACAACGTTTTCATAACTGCAACAGTAACCGGATGTTTATGCAATAAATCCGGAAGATTTTAATTACTTTCATTGCCTTTGAATTCGATACGATTTGAATGATAAGAAATGATTTACGTTAACAATTAAATCATAGTCTGCTTTTGTTTCCGATATTTATTTTTTTTTTCAATAATTTTTGTTTGTTTTTTTCACATACCTTCACAGTGAAGACCATCACCACGATATCCAGGAAAACAGGTACATGTAAAACTGCCTAGTGTATTCGTACAATGCGCAAATACATCACAGGGACGGAATTTGCATTCGTTCTCATCTATAACAGAAAATAAATAAAGACAAATATAAATAAATTTTAATAAAAGTTTAAGGCCTGGCAACTCACCTTGAATGTTACAATTGCAACCACCCCAGCCATCATTACAATGGCAGACACCATTTAGACACACACCATTCATGCACTGAGTGCCATCTTTATCACAGTCATCTAAAAAAGCAACAAGAACGGAAGTAAAAAGAATATAAACATTATGTCGAATGGTGGGAAAATTATTTTAATTTATGTTCTAAGCTTACTTGTGCATCTAAGCTCTTTATTCAGCTCATCGGACCCGAGATAACAATCTCGAGTACCGTCGCATAATTTCGATAGTTCGTATAATTGTAAGTAGTCGGCTGACTCATTTACTTGACAACCAAAATAGCCATCTTCCAAATTAAGAAAAAATACTTCGTTGCGAAATCGACTACTTTTTAAATTAAATTTAAATGGCGATAATTGTGTTTGTGTATATAGTTGTGTTTGTAGTTGTGAATGTACCTAAAATAAAAAAATATTAAAAAATTAAGGGTTAATTAGTTGTTTTTACGAAGCAAATAAAGCAAAAGACTTAGAAAACTTAATTTTAAAAAATTTAAAATGTCAGGCTACAAAAAATAACTTTTTTAATGCTGAAAATTTAAACAAATTTTGAAAACTTTCATTTTATATTTGAATATTTGTAAAACAAAAGTTATGGGATATTCAGTATAAAATGGTTCAAGATTTTATCATTCCTTAATTCAAACAGATTTGGCACACATCTCTTAAACAAAAGAGTCAACAGGTTTTTTTTTTTAATGTGTGTCTAACGAATATTTACCAGAACTGTGCTTTGGAACGAAATATTATGCTTGTTTTGAATCAGATATCTTATTGTACGAATATAATCAAAACAACTTTGGCCAGCTGCCAGCCGAAGCATGGATATAAATAGCATAACAAAAATGTTCTTAGAATATACGAACATGAATAAAAATGTTATAAGAAAAAAAAAACAATTTAGAAAAATGAAAACGAATGCTATGATTCCCTAATTCAAATTTCATTAAATTGCAGCATAAGTACTACTTAAAAAAAAAAAAAACAAATAAATATACCGCTAAAGAGTGCGGACGATGAAATCATCTGCTGGTTTCGAAAATGCATTCCACTCGGCTTTTATAGGAATAGTTTTTCAATATTCCTAAATGATGACAATTTATTTGAATTTTATATGATAAATGGTTTCAGGAAGTTTAATTATAAAAAAAATTATCTTAAGTTAAAATAAAAATGATTTATAACAAACTAATAAATAATATGGGCCGTATTCATAAAAAAAATTTTAGGTTCATTAAAGGTTTATTTGACAAATTTCTCTACAACATCTGTCAAATAAGCCTTTAATAAACCTAAAATATATTTTATGAATACGGCCCTATATCTTTAAAGAGAAATATTTTTCAATAGAATGTTATGTTTTTTTTTCTAATGATGCGTTATTCGGAATTATTTGGCGTAGGGAGTACATAGACTAGTTAGTAGGATGATCAATTATTCGACTTTTTTAAGAAACTGGTTTTTAAATAATTTAAAATATAGAATTAAAAAAAAAAAACCGGTTGCTATTTTGAAAATTAAGATAAAACCGGTTAACCGGTTCGAATATATAAAATATAACATTTAAAGAAAAATATTGTAAGAAAATATTATAATAAAAATTATATCTAAATATGAATTTTTTACACTATTACGCAACAACTGACATGAATGCAGTTGACTAATTTTGTTTTAATTAGTTGAATTTAAGGACATAAGGCACTCTTTGCAAGCAAAATAAATAAACACAATAAATTAATACACAAATAAATAAGACTTTTTATAAGGCTGTTGTGTATCTCCTTCTGTACATTATTTAAATGTTAAATAGATCTTTTAAACAGATATGCACTAACGTATTTTGTTTGAAATTATTTCTGTAATCTGAAATACATTTTAAAGGCTAGGGAGAAAATCTTCAAAATTTCATTTTTAAATTCTTTCTTATACCCTTGACAGACATACAAATTTAGGCATAAACTTGTTTGTTCGATGGTTTAATTGAAATTTAAGTTGACAGACACTCAATGCCATTAATTAAAATAAGGATCTGGAAGGAGACTTCACCTAAAAGTGATCGATCAGCTAAGTTTTTGCTTCAATTACCTTTAACTTTTAACGTTAGGATTATAAATTTTTAAGAATCCAATGTTTCTGCTACATAACACAAAACATGACAACTAAATTGTTCGACATTTTTAATTGTTTAGTTTAAGATTTAATTTTCTAATAATTTTGGAACAAAACAGTAAATAAATCATCAATCATCATCAATCAGCATATTGTGCATAAAAAACATATAAATTTACATTGTTGAAACTACGTTTTTTAAGAACTTAATTACTTTGTTAAAAGTAATCTGTATTTGCTCTGGAAAAGATAAAAAAATATTGTAAGCTTTGTAGCGCTTACACTATTAGTATGAAGTAGGATCAGCATCAATAATTTGGAAAAAAAATTATCTAACAAGTTAAATTTTATAGCAAACTAGCTGGCCCGATCCGTGTTGCTGGCCCTAAGCAAACATTAGTGTTGTATTACCACACGATTTAAATTGAGCCTTCAAATAAAAATCCATGGAATACCTATCATAAAGTTTTTTTTACAGAATAACTTATATACGGTGTAGACATGGGCCGAATCAAAAAAGAAACCCATGTATTTAAGGCAAATTGGAAATTATATATTAATTAATTACTTCATCTTAAAGCCAGCGGATAGACAATGTTTTTTGTTTTTTTATTTGGTGTAAAAACGTATAAATTTTTTGGCATGCCAACTCGAGAGCAAGTCACATACAACTGGCCGTGTGAAGAACATGAATTTTCCAAAATTAAGCCAGCAATAGTCAATGATTGGCCTTGTGCTTTGTTGATGGTTATAGCAAAGGCAAGACGCAAAGGGAATTGGAGCCGCTTGAATTGGAATGGTAAATCGTTGGAAATTATCAGAATTCGTAAAATAATTACGCCTTTGAATCTGCCACCGATGATTGTTGCCTCGATTAAATTTGATGAACAGTTTTTGATGGTCAAACTGGTTCCGTTGCATAACTTTGGTGCGTTCAAGTTGTGAATAAGAATTACCTGTGATCCAACCTTTAATGTTAGTACATGTGGTGGCATTCTGGGTGGTTGCAATGAATTCACAAATTCAGTGGGATAATTGACGGCTTGTTTTTCATTCATTACTGTGTGGAACGATTTGTATTTGATTAATTTGCCGGGCAGTTTCAATTGAATTTGCTCATTGAGCTGTAAATATTTTTTGTAAATAAACCGAAAACTCGGATTTTTTAATGCAACATTTTCAAAGTTTTTAAAATTTTGACATTGGATCATTATTAACAAAGGTTTTTTGTAAATATCTTCGGAACTACATAACCGATTTAAGAGTTTGATATCTCGTTTTAAAAAACATGAGAACGGCTTGCCAAATAAAATAAAAAAAAAGCAAACAAAATAAATATATGTATGTTTCATTGGTGGTGGAATATGAAAATTGGATTTTGCCACGCCCCTCCGCCCGCAGACCGAAAATCAAAAATTAGACTTCACAGTGTCACCCGCCTAAATATTCCGAAGATTCCCTGAAAATTAATCAAAATCGGTCCGGCCGTTTTTAAGTCTATACGTTACATACATACTTACATACATCCTATTTCATATATATATAAGAAGAAGATAAATAGATAGATAGATAGATAGATAGATAGATAGATAGATAGATAGATATATAGCAAATTATAAGCCCAACAACGTAAAAGTACCTGCTATCCTTTAAAAAAATAATATTTAAGTTCAATTATATTTATTGTTTTACATTTGTTTTTTAAACAACAAATAAATGTCTTACAATATTATGGAAGAATATTTATTAGTATTTATTTCCTAATTTTTAGAAACTTCTGGCGTACTAAATATACTATGGTACGATTGGTTACAAAGATATATGAAAATAAACTTAAAAAAATAAAAATTTGGCTTTTTCGGATAAAAAACCGGTGTATTCGACATTCGAAAAATCAACATGTAGAAAGACCGTCAGCTGAAAGAGGAAAAAACCGGGGTTTCCCCCGGTTGTAGAACCGAGTCGATCACCCTACTCGTTAGTAACTTTAAAGTAAAATTCTGATGCTTAAGGTTCTAACTGCTTTTGAAATAGCTAGACAAAGATTATTATTAATCTTGTTATTTATTTGATATTCAACACTTTGTTTCATCAAAACTGAAGGCAAATAATTCTTGTAAAGTAGCTAAGACTTCTAACAATTTTCTTAAAACTTTATCTAAACTAACGATTTAATTGGCAATTCACACAAATTAATAAATTCATAAATCTTTCCCCACATACCCACTGGCATCTATTCTCATTCCATTAATCATACTTCTAGAAACACGAAACGTAATAAAACAAATATATACAGTAAAATAGTAAAAAAAAACAAAATAAACATATGTTTCATCTTTAAAGTAACCTTAAATATCATATTCATATTGCATGTTTCTAAGATACACATCGTTGAGTTTTGCGTATAATTTAAAGAGAGAAAATCTGTGAATGAAAATCTATTAATAATAAAAAGATAAATAAAAATGTATTTTGTAATTAATTAAAATTAAGAAAAAAATATAAAAAAAAAATCAAATAAAAGTGAGTTTTAATTAAACTTAAAGAAATGTTATCGTAGTTACAGATGTTTGCACCTTAAGTCTTTTGTTTTTGTTGCCAGATAATTGTAATTGTTTAAAATAAAGAGAAACTATCTTTAATTTATCTTTATCTCTGATTAAACTTAATAAGTTTTTTTTTAAAGTATTTAATTAATCTGTAAGATTTCTTTTTATATAAAGTTTTTGCATAAATAGCATTTTAATAGCCAAGTTCAAGTTGTTATTCTTTTTCTGTTCTTTTCATTTATTACCAACAATGTTTTAATTTATTTCCTTTTTAATGTAAAGCTTTGAGTTAATAAAATACCCTGACCTTGCTTGACGTCATTTCCACCAATTGTACGTACACATGTACATACAATTTTAATAACTTTATCATCCATAGAATATGTTTTTTATTTCTTTTCATTAAAAACTCTCGGTTACTAATGTATGAAACTTTAAGTATATTACAAGTGCTACTTGTTATATTGTTATATGGCTGAAGTAATTCCACTACCCCCACTATTTTATGTTAGAAAACCTTATGAGCTGTATTGTAATAAAAATCATTATTAATATTAAAACAATAGATGAGTACTTTTTTTGTTGTATGTATTTTAAAGTCCCATGACATTGTCTGTCTGTCTTTATTACTGTCTACATATAGAGTCTTAACTCAATACATTGTATAAAATCGCAGTCTAACTTGTCTATCATTTTCAGTCTTAATATAGAGATAGATAAATATTAATAGTGGGGATGGAGGGGCGTTTGTAATACGAATATGAAGTTTTCTTTGAAGTAAGTATCTATTGTATCTTCATTTTTCATATTTCAAACTTGTGTTTTTTCGCTGATTTCAAGTGCAATTGCAATTAAACTTATTAAGCGTTGCAATATATTTTTGCTAAAGTAATTTTTCATGTTTTCTTTTTTTTTCTTTCTTAGTGTGTAGATGAGTGCATCCGTTATAACTGTCATTAATATCATTTGTTTTCATAGTTGTTGTAAAGTATTTATAATCAAGTGACAGCTTGATATATACCAGCTGATAAGCACGTTGTTTTCATGGACAATTAGAGAATTTCGATTGAAAAATTTGTACCAAAAGCAAAGTAAACTAACAAGTTTTAAATAAAAATTATTTTGAACGATTTCGAATTTCGCAATTTGCTCTCTAGGCGATGGAAAGACTTAATTTTGATGTCGTCCAGGAATATTTACGGCTTAAAATTATAAAGCGTGTTTTTTTTTATAGTGATATCGAACTTTGAAATAAAATAAAACTAAGATGAATTTTTTAAATTGGCATTAGAACTAAAAAAAGACTTCTGGCATATAACTGCTATGGCTGGCTATGGATGACTTTTTTCAACACTTGTGGTCATATATCGGTAATAGCGCGGCGAATGTTGTCCCGCGTTTCGCGCTTATCGGCGTAGACCAGCGACTTCACAAATCCTAGTCTAGTGGCATTAAATCGCACAATCTTGGAGAACAATTTACGTATCCGAAATATGAAACTGTTTCGTTACCAAATATTTCATTCAATAAATCAATTGTGGCACGAGCTGTGTGACATGTTGCGCCGTCTTGTTGAACCCACAGCGTCATACACGTCATGGTTGTTCAATTGATGAAGGAAAAAGTCAGTAACCATGGGTCTATAGCGGTCACCATTGACTGAAACCTTTAACAGCTATCGTTTTTAAAGTAATACGGACCAATGATTCCACCAGACCATAACACGCACCTAAAGTCAGTTTTTCTGGTATTACTAATTATACTTGAGGATTATCATCACTTCAAATACTAAATTTTTTTGTACGTATCCTTCAGACAAAAGTACACTTTATCTGTAAACCAAATTCGCTTATCGGAAGCAACAGCAATATTTTTTTGACCGAATCTACGCGTTGATATGTTAAAATGCCAAAACAAACTAGACATAAATCACTGGACACTTAAAAAATTGCCGCCAGTTAAAAAAGTGTTGCCAACTTTAATTTCTATACCTCTATAACAAATAAGAGCATTTTGTTTCGGCTGTGTCGAATTTTTGATACCCACCACCAATTTTGTGTACTTTTATAGCACAAAATTTATTATTAACATTAAACGCCATAGCGTAATCTCTTTATACTAAAATATGTTTTACTTTCTTTATGTAACTTCGATTGGCTCTTAAATTATTTCCTCAAATTTAGTCTTGCAATGAAACATTAGGAATTATTGCATTAGAAATGATACTACTCCCTTTTACTACATTTTTTTAGTTTAACGGAAACTGAAGTGTATAAATTTGCACTTAAAAATTAATATAAGCTTTTTTATATATCGTCTAAATTTCGCGATCTTTTTTATTGATTATATATGATTTTTCCAAGCTTGAGATCAACTTTTTTAGTTTTTTTATAAAAAATTATTTATTTTAACCAATATTTCGCTACCAAACAATGGGTAGCTTCTTCAGGGTAATATGTATACAAACTTTTTTTTTAAACAGTATAAACAATGTTTGAATTCAACGTAGATAATCCATTACAGTTTTTTTTCCATGTAGAAAATATATGAATTTAAAATAAAGCGTTATATGTCAGATGGGCGTTTAAGTGCGCTTCTCGCCTTTATTTTTTGGCATTATAATAAAATTAGGCAGAAAGCTATATCTGCGAAATTTCATCATCTATTACATATAATTCTGTAGCCTTTAAATTTCACTAAAGTAGATTACGTGAAAAGTGGGCCTTGAAGTGGGCGTGTTAAAGTAGTTTCTGCTAATAAATTCAACTTAAATATTTCAATATATAGTCGTTTATTCTTTCAAAATCGTTGTCCATAGGGAAATTATATGAATTTAAAATAAAGCATAATGTGGGAGGTAGGCGTGTCCCTAAATTTTTCGGAATTAAGTTATATTGACGAGAAAGGTATATATGCAAAATTTCATCATTATATCTCTAATTCTGTCGGCTTTATGAGCGTTTAAATTTCATTGATACTAGATTATGTGAGAAGTGGGCACTAAGGTAGGCATATCGAAGTATTTTATGAAAATGAGTTCAACTTAGATGTCACAATAATAAAGTCAATTATTTTCCTAAAATCTATGGACAAAGAGAAATTATACGGATTAAAGATAAAGCGTTATATGGGAGGTGGACGTTGAATTTGGCGTTAAAGCGTGCGTTTTACATTAATTTTTCATCATTACAAATTTATTTACCAGAAAGCAATGCTTGCAAAATTTCAAAATTGTACATCTAATTTTATCAGTTTTATTAAGTTTTAAATTTCAAATAGATCGAAAAAGACACTGTGCGGTATAAATTTCCGTGCATTTTGATCCATAACTGTTTTTATAAAGTAGAGATATTATCAATTTGTAGGGAAATATGCTTTTTTTACTCGCTCTACGTCAGTGCGTTTAGACATAATCGCATATTATTCGATGTAGGAAAAACATTGTTTTTTGTCCTACTCTTGCACTGCTATAACTCTCTTGCTAATATACCGATTTAGCCAATTTTTAATACGAAATTAGGAATATTCTGGTAAAATTTTATCCCCTTAACTTTTTCGGTTTGAGCTCTATCGTGCTTTCATTAGACGCACAGACGGACGAACGTAGCTAGACCGTCCTAAAATGTAACCAGGAAATGGATTTTTCGATGTGTAACAAACGGAATGACAAAATTAATATCCCCTGCACTATTTTTTTAAGTGGGTGGGTATACAAAAATAACCGGTATTTATCACTTTCTTTTAAGTCAATAATATATATATATATATATATATATATTGCTTCAAATGATTTTAATTAGTTAACTTGTTTCTTTATCCATTATAAAATTCGTGACTGACTTTTAAGAGCCCAATTCCATTATATTACCGGTTATTTACTGCCCAATTTGTTTAACTAAATGAGGACATTGGACAATAAAATGTACAAAATAAGTACATAGTGACAGTTTTGTTCAAAGTTTTTTAAAATAGATTTTAAATTAATTTAGTTTTATTTTAAAAGTAAAGAACAAATAAAAATCTATTTAAAGAAATTGATAAATATAAAACAAAAGAAACATTTATGATTATGATTTATAGCAGATTTAAATTATATGCTAAGGAACATACAAAACAACTGATCTATTGCCTGTGGATTTGTTAAGAGATCTTAAGTCGTTATACTAAAGTTGGGAAATATCTTACGGAAGAACTCAATTACAAGTGTTAGTTGTTAGTAGAATACCGAGTAATTTTATTTAGACAGTGTGAAAGCACATTAAAACTGTATTTAATTTACTATTTGTTCTCTACTCTATATGTGTATATAAAAATTACGTGTATGTTCGTGATCGATAAACTCAAAAACTACTGCACCGATTTTTACCAAACTATGGGCCGTGAGAAATGTTTGTGTGTAGTTTGAAGTTAGTCTGACAGATGGCGCCCTATTTTGTTTTTTGTATTTTGCCCAATAGAGATTAGCGCGATAACCCTATGGTCTGTTTCGCTGGGGCCAGCCACGCGGACCGGGCGCAGCTAGTATATAAATATAATTAAAGAATGACTATTGCTAAGCACATCACCTTACAACGACTGAATCGAGTTTGGAATTTTTTTTTTTAAATAATCTATGAAGCTCAAAAATAGTTCCTATGAAAATGTTTTCCTCAAGTTTTAATTGACCGTGGTACCTCCTTTACAAAATCAAAAAATTTTGTTACATATCCAGATTACTGTAATACTTAAAGGCTTTAAAATTCTTGTGATACAGTGTAAAAATAACTTGCTTAGTTGGGCTTGAAAGTTGCTTGAAAATAATAGTAGACGTGGCAGCTTCACTATAAATAAAATACATTTTATTTGACTATAGGGTTGATCATTTTAAATTTTAAATTTAAATTACCGATTACTTTGACTTGCGAATAACATTAATTTTTATTTCTATTTTCAGGCCTATGTTTGACATTTGCAAAATCGAATGATATACGCTCAAACAAAACTGGGAAATTTTAAAAAACTTACTTCTAAAGTAGAGTCTTTAACGCAAACTGTCAGAAATTTACGTGGAAAATTTTCGAGAAGAAATCGTACTTCAGTTCAGTTTGTGCATCAAACTGTGAAAATTGATCATTATTATACATAGCAATCTGTGTACGTTCTTATTCAGTGCGTTCAATCAAAAACATTGTTGGTGGGGCTGAGAATGTGCAAGAACATCCATCAACATACACTCGTCATCGTTTTCAGGAGCCAATAATGGAAGTCATATTAATGATATTGTGTTCCATTCTTCAATGAAAAAGTAATTAGAACTTTGTTATAACCGATTCAAATTTAAAATTTTAATGGTATTATACTTTAATCTTGAAACTTTGTGTGCTTTACTTTTATCTCATTTTTTTCTATTCCAGCAAAAATCGAGGCAATCGAAGGTGGGTAAGTGATACTCTCCATACAAAACAATTTATGGTATGATTTATTTCAGGAACTATAAATGCCAAGTATTTTTGATTCTGTTATTGGACATTTTAATACAAAATTTTACAATTCATTTAATTAATTAGATAGGACTGAATAGAGGGGAACGTTATCTCCCAATAAAAAAATATACTTAATTGCATATATGCAGAATTATAATTATTATAGGCTTTAAATTCTATGTAATTGGTAGCTATATCAGCGAAAAATCGATGCGATAGGAGCAGAGGACGTGATCCTCATTATAAAAAAAAATATATTTGATGACACTTCTGAAAAACTATAGCCTCTACATTGTTAAAACTTAGCATGCTTTTGATAGACATTTTCTAATTAGAACATAAAACGAAAACGATCAGGAAAGGGGGAGTAATGCTTTCATACGACTAAAGTGCTTTTTATGGAAATTATACCTAACAAATGGTGAAAGATAATATTTTAATCTATCTCCTACTGAATACAATATGATAACATTTTTTGGGGCCTCAAGAGTGTACCTGGTTACGCTTATATTGAATAAATCTAAAACAAAATTTAATGAAAAGAAGAAAAGGTTTTAATTGAATTAGTTTACTTACAAGGCGTTAAATTCGTCTAGCAAACCGCGTTTAACAATTTGATCTTGGTTTGTGTCTTGTAAAACAAATTATTTTTTCGTTTCTAAACATTACATTTCTGTCAGTCTGTCCGTCTGTCCGTCTGACCGTCTGTCCGTGTGTATGTTGAAATCAACTTTTTTAAGCCCCCTGACATTGCTTGGACTCGGGTGAGGAATTAAAATATCAGAAATATTTGGGAGTAGATCGGTATTGAAAATCAGAAACATCGGTACATAAACAACTGAGATATAAGCAAAAACCCACGACCACCTCGATTTTTTTTTCACAAAAACAACATTACAACAACAACATACATACTTACAAACGTGTGTACTGGTTAGAGTAAACGTAGCATCGAATCCCAGCCGAGCCAAAAAAAAGTTTTATTTTTTTTTTATTGTTTATTTTATATATTACTAGCTAATCCCCGGTGTGCTTCGCCACCCCTATCATAATGAAATAAAAATTTTATAGTTCAAAAATATATTTATTTTGCAAGTGCCACGCCTACTATTTCTAAATCAACCATTTCTCATTCAAATAATCATCAAAGTGTCTCTTGCAAAATTTGGGTACTCTAACTATTATCGCTTCCCAGATATACCAATTTTTGTATTTAATTCATATGACAGGTGCCACGCCCACTATTACGAAAGCATCCATTTCTTGTCAAAGCTTCTCGTGCAAAATTTGGGTACTCTAACTGTTATCGCTTCCCGAATATACGAATTTTAGTATTCAAATGCTATGAGAGCTGCCACGCCCACTATTTCTAATGTACCCATTTTTCCAGAAATGTTTATTTGGGTGTCAAAGTTGCTCTTGCAAAATTTTAGTACTCTAATCGATATCGTTTTCCAAATATACGAAATTTAGTATTTAATTCATGTGGCCGCGCCTACTATTGAAAGTTCGCCCATTTTTTTCCCAAATGTTCGTGTGTATGTCAAAGTTTACCGTACTTAATTTGAAGACTCTAGCTGCATTAACTTTCGTGATATATAATATTTAATACTTATTCTTTAATACAGCGTGGCACCCCGCCCACTTACAATTTCAAACCAAAGTATAGCCTATAGTTCCTTCCAGATATACAGAAAGATTCTGTGAAAACTTAAAGGAAATCGGTCCAGCCGTTTAACCGTCTATAAAGCACAAACAAACATACAAACACAAATTGATTTATATATATATATAGATTTATATTTTTATTATTTATTTTTATTTTTTTTTTTATTTTTTTTATTTCATATTTATTATTTATTTTTTTATTTTTTTTTATTTATTTTTTTTAATTTTTTTTTAAATTTTTTTTTAATATTTTTTTTAATATTTTTTAAAAATTTTTTTTTATTTACTTTTAACATACATACGTAAATTTATAATTTTACAATGGAATGTTTTTATATATGTATGTTTTTTATATGTGTGTACGTATTTCATATAAAATGAATGGTGATACAAACTATTGTTATTGCATGACTACACGTTGTAAAGGGTATATAAGATTCGGCACGACCGAATATAGCACTCTTACTTGTTTTTTACTAAAGAAATTAAACAAAGTGTTCTTCTGCTTGGCTCTTAAGAGAAATTTATTTATTTATTGCGTTAGAATTCAGCATAAAAACCTTTAAATGCTGATTGATTTGACTAGATTTTGACTTTCTTAAATTTATTCTTAAAAATGCTATAAATTTTGAAAATTAAAACTAAGTGGCTTCAAAATAAGAATACTCATCAAATTTATTGTCGCTGTTTTAATCGAATTCAAGTCAATTTAAAAACAAATTAAATTCACGCACAAACTAAAATAAAAAGAAAAGAAAATTTAAAATAAAAAAACAAGCGCCCAGTAATATCTGGTAATAAAAACAGAATTATAAGTAAATTGAAGTGAAAAAAAGAAAGAAGTCAACAAACTTTAGAAATCGTTAAAAAATTAAATTGAAAGTAATAACACTAAAAACGGAAATTTAATTTGATTTTATACTTCAGCCGCGATAAGAGAAAAAGAGGAAAAAAAGAATATTGACTTTAGAATTAATCTAAATATAACTTCAAATGGATTATTTGGCAAAATGTTATTAGTTTAATTATAGATTTTTATACTTTGCTTTGTTAATATTCTGGCACGAACTGTTTATTTTTATATTATAACGTTGACTATACTGACAAAGTATAGCTAAAGTTAAGGCGTTTGTTCTGAAAAATCAAAAGGTCTTTAAACTTTCTTTGTTTTCATCTCATCATTAGTTTTTTCTATAGAAACTTTGCTGCTATAATACAGTATTTGTTCTTAAAGTGAATAATGTTCTTCTTTTTTGTTCTGCACAAATTATACAAGCTGGCTTATTAAATTTTATTTGTTTAGCATATAGTATAATTGTGCCTAATTTGCATGCAAAGTCAGGTTATTTAAGTTGTTTTCTTAATTTTCTTTCGTAGTTAAAATCTATAATTATGATTAATTTTTTTCTGATTTCAAGCGGTATTTATTTTATTTTGCAACCTTTCTTTTTTGTACTGATTTATAGCAAACAGTTGTGGCCAATTAAATATTTATGCTGGATTATGTAGTCATACCTAGTAAATAGAAATACCGTTGTTTGACGCTTTGCACAACATTAATTTCTTTGGACTTTTTTATGTTAAATTCATTAGATCCAACAAGTGTTTATAATTTAATTAAAAAATATAATTTTTTTCGCAATCGCTGGCGATTTTAATGAAGTGCTGAACTGTAAAAAAGAGTTCTTGCGTTTTTTCGTTGTCATAATAATTATCATGGTAAAAAGTAATTAAACTGATATCAAATATAACTTAAGGAAAATATACTTTTGTTATTTATATGCTTATAATTGCTGGTAAATGTGTTTGGGAAATTGAAATCAAAATTGAAATTAATTATTTTAATTCCGAGACATAGTCAGCACACAACAAAAGACTTAAGACACGAACATTGACTGTGGTGGTACGGAACACGATTAAAGGTTTCACTGTTTTATAAAAATGAATTTTAAGTTCATCAAGAAACTACAAAATTGTATGACAATTGAGGAAATGGGTTTGTCGTTAAATAGTAAAATAAAAAAAAAAACATTTGAAGTAACACTAGGTCTTAAGTAACAGTAACAGCCTATGAATTAATAAGTGAAGAAATAATTTTGTACTGGAAGAAGTGTGAGATTTGTAAAGTTAAGGTTCATATGAAAAAGTGCCGATAGGTACAATTCGGGTATTCGGTTCAGTATTTTAAAGCTTTAAACCACTTAAAGTTGCTACAAACTCATTTATACATAAACCACATATTCAAATTAAGCAAATCGTTAATAGTTTGACAGTTTTATGTAAAATGTAAAAAAAGAAATTTAAGCAAGATTTAAATAACATATTTGGAGTCTCCTGATTTTTTTACCTAAATACATATATTTTATTAGGAATTGAAAATTGTCATAATGTATTTTGTTCTACAAGAAATAAACTTCTTAGCCACAAAATGTTGCACTGGTTCAATATGATTACAATTTTTTATGCATGAAGAAAGCATTCTCCAAATCTAAAATAGTTAGCCTTTAATGATGTGCTTTAAAAAACAGGCAAATGTATGCAAAAAATCAAGCATTAGTCACTCATGAAACATGGGTTTCTTTTTATCTATTGTGAATGCGTTCTATGCAGTTATTAGAATGAAGAGAATTCTATTTACACACATGCTCTCCAAATGAAGGTTAATGTAAAATGTATGCATGTTTTACTTAAATTAAACCACTTTATCATGGGTTGAACTCAAACATTCACTATTTTTTTTTGCATGTATTTTTATTTTTGCTGGGTTGTTACTTTGTTCTTAACATCAGTGTTAAACTAAGTAAGTAAGTTGACTTAAATTACACTAAAACATTTTTTTGGATTTTCCGAAAATTACTTCTCGAATACTAATCATTGAAAGGTATAATTTTTGTTATTCTTGTCTGAATATATAATATTGGTTGGCAAAAAGTAAGACGAATTGTTAGCTCTGCTTTTATTATCCATTTGGCCAATAGAGATACAGGTAAAATATAAAGCGGCCTTAGCTAAACGGATAAAGGAAACAAATAGCGAAGCCCCGATTAAGTGATTAAGACATTGAGAAAGGATTAAATTGAATCTCGAAATGTCCTGCAATGCAAGAGAGAGATAAACTCATATGCAAATTGTGAACATCTGGGGATAATAAGGATACCAAAACATCTTGGGCTGTTCAGTAACGAGAAAGCCAACAAATTATCCAAAATTGGAGCTCTTCTAAGCACTATAACTTTGGAGAATGCTAAACCCTTTAAACGTTTTAAAGATGAACTTAAATGTTGGGCGATGGAGAAACATGTCAGAAAATGTCAAAGTACAGATGTCGGTGAGGTGACAAGAACTCTATGGGGTGACCCATATCTTGGGAAATCAAAGGAGATTCTCAGGCTAAGTAGACCAACACTTAGGAAACTAACCAGTGTAATTACAGGTCATACGGAGTTGAGAACCCATCTAGCTCGCATGAAATTATCTGAGGAAACAACATGTAGAGCATGCGAGGAAGAGGATGAGACTTTGGTACACTACCTCTGTCATTGTCATGCGCTTGGGCATATTAGGTGCGAGAATTTTACAGTGGATACTATGCCGAACTTGGAATACCTGGGGAACTCGAACTGGAAATCCATAAGGAGTCACATTGAGAGGACTGGGTTTTTAGACTAGTCCGTTATTTATGGGGAATTATGTTTATGGTTTTTGTTTGGGATTTCCGTTTTCCATATGGAGCGCACAATATGCCAACTGGGCATAAGTGTATACCTGTTGTGGGTTTGGGCTTTTAGTGCCCCTCCTTTTCAACCTAACCTAACCTAACCTAACCTAACCTAACCTAACCTAATTTTGCTTTAAATCCATTCATACTGCAAAGTATGTTATCAGCACGTAGTAAATGTTTTGAACGCTTTAAACGTTTCACTTTTTCATGGTCAAGTTAAGCTCATTATAGGAAAGGACATACGATGCACACAGCTATGCGTTCATCATTTCGTAAAATATAAAGTGTAAATTATTATTTTTAATTTTGCAAATATTTTTGACTTATACATGTTTCTTTTGAATATTGCAAATATTTTTAAAACTGGTAGCAAATATAAATATTTAAGAAACTATATACTTACTGTACTCGAAAGTAGCACTATCCACGTGACTAGTGGCAAAAATATTTTCATTTTTGCTGCAAAGATAAAAGAATAAAAAAATTTCTGATTAATAAATTGTTACATTATAAATAAATTTAAATAAATATTAAACAGTAATTGCATTAAAATTGTAAATAATTATAAAACAGGTAGGAGTGCTATATTCGGCCATGCCGAATCTAATAATACTCTTTACCATTGTGTGCACAGGTATAATCGTAGCGAAGGCTATAGCTTAAATTTAATGTTATTTTGATTTGTTGTTAACGACGCCATCTTTAATTTTTAATTTAACTGTTGTCTACTAATCAAGACCTTTTATTTGATTGAGTTAGGAAAAATTTTTCAACCATTATGTTTTTGACGCCATCTTGGATATTGCGCTTTCTCATAGTTTATTGTACAAGCTCTTAAATTGATTATTATTATTATTATTGTTGGGGTTGAAGATAGAAAAGCCGTAATTACCATTAACTCATATATATCCGCCATTTTATTTCGGAATCCATCTTGAATTTCCACTTTTTATACGTTACTGGTCAAGTACTTTCATTTGATGCCAATGTTAATGGGTTTAAATGAGGCACAATTTTAAATACTAGATTTAATTTATATAAAATTAAAAATTGAATGCATGCCATTTTGCGGCCATAATGTATTCTTAACTCGTTTTTATAGCATATTATAATCTGGTAGTCAAGTCTTTTCGTTTGATGCCGATATTGTCAAGAAGCTAAAAACAATTGATTTTCGTTTGTAATATTTAGGAAAAATAGTTGTATTCTGGTGCCTTTACCACAATTAGTTTCAAACTGATTTGCTAGTTTTTTTTTCTGGAACATGCAATGAGGCTGCGGCTGGTAATCTCGTAGCAGTAGCATGCCCTGAAACTAATTAGAAGCTTAATGAAATTGATATATTAAAATAGTATATATTTTTAAATATTCATTCAATTAATGGCCGATTTATCAAATTTTTTTTACGAGTAGCCCTAAAGACATATCATCGTCATATCAGAGGTTGAATAAATTATCCTTAAAAATGTTAATAAACAGACAAACAGACAAACAGATGCAGTCGTGATTTTTTGCTCATATTTCAGAAAGATATGGGGCGATTGTGCTGGCTTATAACGGTTTCATTGCCGAATATTTCCATAAGACTGCTGCTTTTTACATAGAAGTCTGTGAAACATATGGGGACAACTAAAAGTTGATTTCAACCGAGACAATAATAGATAAATAAACGGTCTTATGGATATTGCTCTATTCATAAGCTTTCAGAAAATATAGACCTTATGGGGTCTAAACTAAATATTTTTAGAAATTACAAACGGTATGACAAAGTTATATATTCTTTTGGCACTATAGGGGAAGGGTGTACAAATTTCAGTTGAAATGAATTTTTATCATTTTAAATTTTTCAAAGCTTAACAAAACGTACTTATACCTACACACTCACACTATCAATTGTAGTTTTTTATTTCCATCTTATTGCAGATTTTATTCTTTAACAAATAAACTACTCAAATTATATAGGCGCAGAACATTAATTGATAGTCTAGGAGTAAAAGCGTCTCTAAAGCGCCTTAACTATGACTAATTAATTACACTTTTTCAATGTCAAACTGTCAGTGTAAGTATGGTTGGAAAAATGCTTAAAGAAAAAACTGTAGACAAGGGCGCCATATGTTGTTTAATGCCAAAAAGGCGGCTTTAGACCAAAAAACAAAAGCAGAGTTCTGGGTGTATGTAAAGGCAGCATAAGAAATTTGTTTGCTGTTAAAAATGGGTCCTGTCGCTTCATCGTTATTTATAAAAGAGAAAAATAGAAAAATTGCGTAAATTGATATTTTGTGCTTTAAGCACAACAAGTGTTTGTAAATCATGAGCCTAGGTGAACGACGTAGAAATTATAAACGCATGTTCGCATGGAGACAGGTGAAATATATCTAGTATAGAACATCTGACTTGTCTTTTGATAAAGTGAATAGGTTAAAAAGTAAAGCAAGGTGTGTTATCAAGAGAATGTAGAAAAAAAAAAATTAATTCAAAGTTAAATTTAGCTGTAAAAGACAAATATTTGACAGAACATTTTAAATTGCAAGATCTTAGGAGACACATTGTAAAAGGCGTTAAAACGGCAACAAACTTAATTTTGAATTAGAATAAATTTTAAAATAAAATGTTTATTAGGCATCATTTGTAAAAGATGATTTAAATATACAAACTTGGATTTATGTGCATACAGTGAACTTAGAACAAAAGACTTAAGACGCATACGTTGATAATAGTTTTTGTTGTCTTCACGCAACTCCTCCGAAACCTTAAAATCTGTTCCAGTCATTGAAATTTAAATTCTATACAAACTACTTACATATGTCTGTTGTGAAAAAAAATTTCCAAAATTTTTAACAAAAATCACCTAAGCTTAAAGTTCAATTACCTGTCACCATGCTTAATACGTTTCATACTTTAGTTTGTACGTTATTTTTATAATTTTTGCTCATGTTTTGTTGTTGGTATTTTTCTTAATTTCTTTCAAAGTTCATTAACCTTTTTATAAATTTACATGGTCTTGAAGTATGAAAAAAATTTAAAATAAAAATTGTCTTTATTGTTTCTTACGAAAACGTTTTGTTTTAATATTATTTTTGTTTAATTTCTTTTACATTGTCATTGTATGTGCCTTCTACTTTTTGTTTCTGCTTTTTTTTTTTTGCAACATGTTGTATTAAAGTGTTGTTTGGTGCTTCTTAAGCCGCATTGAAGTGTTTGAATCAAGTGCGTGTTTAAAATTTTAACAAATTGTTATTCTCAAAATGTTTGTTGTTGGTGTCTTGAGAATATTTTGTGTTTGTTGGTTGACTGGTTCTTTCTTTTTTTTTTTGTTTTTTTTTTGCTGACGGGTTAATAAAAAAAGACTTTTTTAAGCAGGAAATCGTACTATTTGCTTAGTTTCCCAAAAAAAATGTATTTATCTTTTTTCGAAAGATTTTTTTTCGAAAGTTGTGTTAAAGAAGAATATTACTTGTTGCAAAGTTAAATTAAATATGAAAAATCAAAGTGGAGTAATCTTCAAGAAATCAACAAATATTTGTTTAGTGATTGCACAAATTTATTTAATGTGTTTTGAATTTTAGCCTTGTATTAACATTGTTATTTTTGAACATGATTTTGCTGAAGTTTGTTCACAGAAAAAAAAGCTTGTTTTTATTTGATTGATTTTAGTGTCCTTTTAAACTGTGAAGTTTGCAATGCATATGCTTAATAGTAATAATATAATTTTAAAAGTGAGTAATTGAAAAATTACCTTCTTAGTTCTAATAACTCACAACTCGTCTATTATGATATAGTTTTGATTCACTTATTTCTGACGACAATTTTATACAAAATAGAAAAGCTGATAAAACTTGTTTCTGAAGAGCTAGAAAAAAAACATTTAAAAGATCTTTGTATATCGAAAAAAAAAAAACATTTCATATGGTACGAATTTTGTTTTAAAATTTCTAACAACATGTAAAGGGTGGTTAAATTTTAAGGACCGATGTTGATTTTGAATAAAACACAATTTATTCAGGAAATTATTTTCATTTCTTTTTATTATGACTTTTATATTCTTATTTACTGGTATGGTTCAATTATGTATGAAACAAAATATCGGCAAAATGGGCGCCGCAACCTCGGCGGCACTTTCACTAAAAGACTAAATTTACGAAAACGTTTTATCATATCGAAGTTATTAAGGGTGGTTAAATTTTAATTGCCGATGTTGATTTTGAATAAAACACAAATTATTGTTATTTCTTTTTATTTATTATGATAATTTGATATGGTTCAATTATGTATGGAACAAAATATCGGCCAAATGGTGTCAGCGCCCTCGTCGGCACACCTCCATCCGATGGTCCAAATTTTCAATGACAATGTTGATGTTTAGTTGCTGGGCACGATGATTAGTCGAGGGTGACAGCTCTTTTGCCACACTATCGCGAAAGACAGCAATGTTTTCCGTTCAACGAACTAAGAAGGCATGCACAGTTGTTTTCACGTTTCATACTGTTTTGCTGAAATTTAAATATTTTCACAATTCTTTCGATTGTAGACGAATTTGAACGATTATGTTGACCAAAATAATCATGAAGTGCCCGAAATGCATTTTGATTTGAACGCCCATTTTCATAATGAGCCTGAACGACGTTGACGCGATGCTAGATTGTGTATCTTTCCATGGTGAAATGCAGAAAAAAAAAATTGACTTGTAGTTGTGGTTCACATTAAACGTCGGCCCTTAAAAATTAACCACCCTTTATATAACACTATTAAACAGTACAACAGTAGTTTCTGAAAAACTTTACAAAGTGATTGTGAATTAAACAAATTTGGTTTTAAAAAATTTTAAATAAAGCATTTTAAAAAAAGTTTTTCTAAGAGAACCCAATCCTTAACTTTGGATAGCTGAAGCTTTTTGACTGAAACTTAGTTTATATTTGGCAAATATTTGACTAAATAGACAAGACCACTTATTAGTTCATATCTTAAAAATGATTGTTTTTACTTTGGAAATGTATTTATATTCGAAGTTTCATGACGCCACGTTAATGCGTTTGGACACAATTCCATTTTATTCGATGTTGGAAGGACACGTTTTTTTTTATCTACTCTTGTACTACGAGCTATAACTCTCTTCCTAATATTTCGATTTAACCCATTTTCAGTACCAAACAAACCTTGTGTTTAAGAAATATTTTGACACATTTTGAGCTCCCGGACAGACATAACTAGATCGTCATAAAATCAAACCCCGATTCAGAATATATTTACTTTATGGGGTCTAAAATGGATATTTCGATGTGTTACAATCGGAATGACAAAATGAATATACCCCCACCATTTTTTTGGTTGCCACTATACTTTTTGTAAACAAAATATTTGTCATAAAAGGGCTTTATTTTACAACAACAAAATATAAAGTGTTAAAGAAATAAAAAAGTTCGACAGAAAAACCTTAAAGTGTTTTTTAAGAAACAACTTAAAGTAAAGGCAATATTTGGAGACTTAAAAATAAATTGCAAAGTATGCTGCAAAAAATAAGTACAATGTTTTTTACTAAACATATATTCTTTCGTTAAAAAGCTTTTAAACTGAGTTTTTGCAAAAATCTTTTATACGTTTTTTTTTGTATTTTTTGCATAGCTTTTTCTAAACCTTCTAATAAAAAAGCTTTAATAAAACAATTTTTTGGTTGCCAGAGCAAACAATTTTATCTATTAAGCTCTTGGCGACTACAAAATTTACACAAAAGCTTATTTTATTGCATATTTGTAAAAAGTGTACACAAGATTCGCTACAGTTGAATTTAAGTGTTCACATTAAGAAAAGCTTTAAAACTGAGCTTTTGCAGACATTTTTAATATTATTTTTTTCTGCGCAGCTTTTTCAAAAAACCTTCTATTGTAAAAGCTTTAACAAAACATTTTTATTGTTGGTAAAGCAAACAGATTTATCTATCAAGCCTTTGGCGACTAAAAAAATTTTACACAAAAGCTTACTTATTGTATTTATTAGTTTACTTTTTCGCATATTTGTAAAAAGTGTACACAAGATTCGCTACAGCTGTATTGAATTATTCTCATGAGTATTTTTTTTTAATTTCTTGAAATCATAAAAATGCAGAAAATCACGAATTACCCGTTAAATATACAATAATTAAATATTTTCAACATGATTCTTGTTCAATTATTTACAACAACTCTTGACTCGATTGAAGTTTTTATATTTTGCGTAGCAAAAAAACTTTTCAACTGAATTAATTAATTACCTATAAGTGATCTTGCTTTCAACATTGATAGCTGATCAATAAAATATTTTAAATTATGAACACGGTTGTATAGAATATTAATGGCAGTTTTAGCACAGATTCTTAATTTAACATCTGTTAACATGAATATACGACAAAAAGAAAATACTTAAGTTTGTAAAAGAACAAAATTTTATAACAAAAAATATTTACAAGATGATATTAAATAAGTATTTCGGGAACATTATTACTTCATTAAGTAAAAAAAAAGATTATTGTTACATAAAATGGAAGAAGAACTCTAGCTTAAGGCTAGTGCAACCATTTGTAGGTTTGTATGAAGCCTCATTATGTATGATATTGTTTCATGTTTTTGTTTTTTTATTGTGGTCTTTTGAAGCATAATATGATTTATGAGATTTTAATGAATGAATTTTATACTGGTAAAGAAAAAATAAAATAAAACGAATTGAGAAGAAAAACTATATAATTTAAACTAAACTCAGAATTAACAAGTTGTATGTACAAATTTTTTACACTGATGTTGTGTTCGAATCTTGTTTTAGCTGCTCTAGGTACTTCCAAGTAAAGTAAACTGAAAGAGCATGTAACCATGTAACCGGTTTAATGTTTTTTTTCTGTATTTATAAATAATATTTATTGCAAAAATACTTATGTCTAAAATAAGAAACCTTGACATTAAAAATATTTTTAATTTGGGTGTTTTGTTTGCCACAAACAAATAAACGCAAAAACAAATGTGTAAAGAATATTCTTTTGGTTTTAGCATCGGCAAGAAAAAAGCTGTTTTAGTTTACTGATTAAACCTGGTTTTGAGATCTATTTTAAGTCTTATTTTGTTTTTTTTTTTTCAAACCTAAACCCACCATTATTGAAGTGTATAACGTCACCTCAAAAACAAAGCGCTCTTATGAAATTTGAAAAAAAATACGATTAATTTAAATAAATCATTGAAGAATAAATGTAAAAGACGAAATTTTATTAATGATACACACAAACTGTGTTCTTCCTTATGATTCCTGTTTTAGTAGATCAACAGATATTAAAATTATTAAGAATTCTAATAGAAAGTTTCATTTTAGTGAGCGAAACTAGTAAAATAATGAGCAAAACTAGTAAAATAATGAGCAAAACTAAAAAAATACATAAAATGTTTTCATTTAATCTGGTAATGTTTTATCAAATATCTCATTATTTCGACACAATATTAACAAATAGAATGGACATCATCTAATAGTAAAAATGAGTTAATCATCAAATCGAAAAAAAAGACTTAAAATATCTTACTTATCTTTTTCATTTAAAGATAGATTTTAGTATCATTATCAAGGCTGATTCTTTAGCATTCTGTCATGCCCATGCATGCATTAATTTCTGGTTATTATACCCTTCAACTGTGGTGCCAAGCTTTGTCATACCGTTTGTAATTTCTACAATACTAATTTCCGACCCCCCATAAAGTAAATATTTTCTAAAAGCTTGAGACTAGGGTAACAAGTCGATTGAGCATTGTCCGTCTGCCCGGCTATCCGTCTAAGCGTCTGTCCGTGTGTTGGTTGAAATCATTTCTTAGAAGCCCCCACATGTTATTCAGATCGCTATGTGGTATTAATCTTTTGCAAATAGCCGTGAATGAATCGCTATTAAAATTCAGCACGATCGCCCCATATTTTTCTGAGATATGAGCAGATGAATACAACTGCCTCTGATTTTCCCATATTTTTGCCACCAAAAAGAAAATTTCTCAGCGATATGTTAATTTATAGAGACGTTTGTTACTATTTATAGGTACGATATGTCTCAGGTATTAATAAAAGATTATGGACACATCGATTACTAACCGACAAAGTTAGAGGCAAAAATCAATTTTGAAGAATATATATTTTTGTTTAAATTTACCAAGTTATTAGGTTAGGTTAGGTTAGGTTAGGTTGAAAAGGAGGGGCACTAAATGCCCAAACCCACGACAGGTATACGCTTATGCCCAGTTGGCAGGTTGTGCGCTGCATATGGAAAACGGAATTCCCAAACAAAAACCATAATCATAATTTCCCATAAATAACGGACTAGTCCAAGAACCCAGTCAACTCAATGTAATTCCTTATGAATCTCCAGTTCAAGTTCCCCAGGTATTCCAAATTTGGCATAGTATCCACTGTAAAATTCTCGCTCCTAATATGCCCAAACGCAGGACAACGACAGAGGTAGTGTACCAAAGTCTCATCCTCTTCCCCGCATGCTCTACATGTCGTTTCCTCAGACAATTTAATGCGAGCGAGATCAAGTTATTACATCATTTAATTAATATTTGGACATGTTAGAGATACCAGACTACAAGCCGTACTATCGAAAATTGCTGTTAAAAAAAAATGACAAATCATTTTAAAACTAACTGAGATATAAGCACAAAAATACAAAAGTTTCGGTGTTTTTCCTAAAATTTACAAACAAAAATCAATTTTTTTTAGCTTTTGGACAATATAGAGAAACGATATGGGTATCAAAAGAGCTTAACTCTAAAAAAAAAAAAATCCAAGATGGCCGTCACTACAAAATGGCGTACAATTAATTTATATGTATATGGGTCAGAACCAGTAATCAAAAATAAACCCCCTTCAACCCCGTCAATTTTCGTATCAAACGAAAGGAATAAGCCAATGGATTATAGTAAATAATGAAAATAAAATGGCGAAATAAAATAAAACAATGAAATAATATGGCGAATATATGGGTCAAAATTGTTAAGTACGTCTATGCCTCTTCAACCTCCTAATAGGATTATCAAATGAAAGGTTACAGTTAACTATGAATACGATAAAATTCAAGATGGCGATCTAAACAAAATGGCGGATAGTATTATTTTACAACTCCATCAAAATGCGTATTAATTGAAAGGGCTTCACTAGTAGAATACAATCGACTATATAAAAACTCAAAATCAAAAATGGCAACGGAAATAATAAAACAAAATGAAATCTAAGGCTAAACCACGATGTGGTCAATATATCTACGTGAAAAGTATTATCAAATTCGGCACGGTTGAATATAGCATTCTGACTTGTCTTTTAGTCACTATGAGTTGATTGTTTTTTTTTTAATCTGCAAATAGATGAAGATATTTAAAAACAATGTCTAAGAGTTCCAGAACAAATCGAGGACATACGAACAAGGATATTTTTATATTTTTTATTTAGTCAGACAGTATGATATAGGCATATAAATATGTTAATATTTAATGACTGGTAGGGAGAGCGAACGATTTTATTCATTGATTTGTAACGGTTATTTCAGTTTTGCATTTTTATATTTAAGTTTTTTTGAATATCGAATAGCAACCGGCTTGGTATGACATACCGAGTATTTTAAAAATGTTTGTATGCGTTTTCCTTACTTTTGTTGTAAATGTTTCCCTTATTTAGGCATTTTTCTAATACTACTATTGATCGTCGTTTTTTGATACATCTGGCAACCTTAAATGTTGCCTGAAAAATGTCAAAACAAATTGTATTAAAAGTCTAAAAACAATAAACGTGTATTCCTGCTAAAAAAACTAATAACGATTGAAAATATTACAAACAAAGTGTTGAATTAAGGTAAAAGAAAATTTGCTTTAGAGTATTCCTAATAATAAGTATATTTTTGTACAGATCTTTTATTTGAAGTGTGAAATATTTTGAATATTTTTGAAATCAATATCATATCACAATTCCAAGTCACAGCTGAATAACGACCAACGACAAACGACAATATATATAAGGTAAAATATAACATAACAAAACCATACGTAACGTAACAGGGCGTAAAGTAGCTTATCATCGTAACGTAACGTGACATAACTTTACGTAACGTAACTTGATGTAAGTACCTAGATAAGACAAAAAAAGTAGTGAGCAGTGTGTAAGAAGCATAACCATAAATGTGTGGGCTTAATTTTGCTTATCGTAAAACATCAAATGACAGTCTATATTTTTGGCGACAACTCTTAAAAACTGTACAAATAAATTTCCATACACATTTTGGCGATTAGTTTGGGAGAATTGAAAAGTGTACAGTTTGCGAAGCATTCGAGCATGAACATGAGGACCTTATTAATTTTTTACACTTTCATTTGTTATTAGTTCGGAATTGGGTGAAAAGTAATTATTTAAACAGCATGTCTAATTCTACAAATTGCACTGATACCATATACATATAACAGCTTTATTTTAAAGAAAGTAGCTTAACAATTGGTTTCGCTTTGTTTCTTAAAAAAAGACTGCTTCCTTTGCAAAGGTCCTTATGTTCTTTGACGATTGCCACTATTAAATCTTATTTTATGGCGTCTTGTATTTCAGCAAGCGATAAGTATTCGTATGTATATAAATATGTTGGTCTCTGACGTGAGCTTCTTTTCGCTAAGTTGTTGTCATTTTATTCAAAGTTATATAAATAAAAGCTGACTTCTTCATATTTCTATTTGCTGAATCTAGTAAAACCGGAAATTTTACGCATTTTAATATTTACTATTTTCTTTTTATTTTTAATTTTATTACATGTTTTTTTTCACAATTTTTAATGCATTTATTGTGTGTTATTTATTTGTTTGTTTTGCTGTTGGTCTTAATTTTTTTTTACTTTTAGTCCACCAATTGCTAATCTACTAGACCTGCAATGTAACATGCAGAAAACTGCATTAGACATTGATATGCAACCATACACGTTTTATTTGTGGGTTGTCTACCTGGATGGTTGTTGGTTGTTGTATTGTACGTTTGTTTGGCAAATAAATTCATTCGTATTTAGTGGTTTTGACCAAAAAATCTCATAGCTATAAACAAATTCAACTCGACGTATATGTCGAGTTAGATTTTCTTCGGTATGTTTAAGCAGAAATGAATTTCAAATATGTGTTATTTGAATTAAATAGACAGAGGCAATTCTTTTTGTAAAACCCATAAAAAATTGCTAAAAGTATGTTGTTTATATATGTATGTGGCTGTTTGTGATTATTTAAACAAGTTATATGGAGGTAAATAAGTAATGATTGCGAGAAAGAAGTTGTGAGGCATTCTACATGTTTCTTAGGCGGGTAAAAGTTTTCAGTGTCTAATTGAAAAAAAAAAAAATAAATAAATATAGTGGCTTTAAGGAATGTATAGTATTTTAGCCAAATCTTTTCCTTGGCCCCACAAATTATTATAATTTTAATGACATTAGTTTTTAAAATATGTCAGATATAATATTTTGTAAATTATCCATTTTCCACTAATATTTAGGTTCAAATGGACAGCGAAAAAAAGTACGTAAATACAAAATTCAAAGTTTTCAAAAAAATGCAACATGAACTTGCAGAAAAATAGCAGACGATGAACCGTCACACTATTTTAAAAGCCATTAAATAGTATAAGGAAGACTTGGACATTGAAAAAAACAGGAAGAATAAAAAGTTTAAAATATATTGGTAGGGCAAAAGAAGGGCATCAAACACCTTTGTCAGAAATTCGTTTATGAGCAGAGCCAAAGTCAATGCTGGGTGGAAGTCGTATACAGTTCTGAAAGTTCAAGATCGCAATGCGGTAGAGAAATTAGAAGCAAAGGAACAGGTGAAAAAGTTTAGATATATTTTATTAAAAATACACCTGTTATATTTTGGATGATGTAACTTATGCACTGGCAGAAATTTTACAACTTTCAGCTCGAGATGTTAATGTGGCTAATGGACAAAGTAATGTTAAAGAACAATACCAGACAAAAAAAAACAAAACAAAATTTTCCAAAAAGAAGAGTCTTGCGTGGCAACCATTTGCAGTTGTGACAAAAAAGGCAATCATTTGTGACATGAATAGCGTTATTTTGAAACTGGCTAAAGCTAAATCTCTATTGCTCAAGCTATAAAAAAAATAGTTTCAGAATAAGTACTGGGTGGCCCAAATTTACCGAAGGGGTTTAAATTGCTTATAACTTTGTTTTTATATTTTTTTCTTTTCAGTATTTTGTAAAGAAGACTTGGGGAATTTAAAATGGAGCAGTAGTTAATTGAACAACGTGCCCAAATTGTTGAGCTTTATTTTTTTGGCTCAGCGTGCATATCGTCGTTATTTTAATGTGGGTTCGTTAATAAGCAAAACTGTAGAATATGGGCTACAGAAAATCCGAGAGTAGTCCAGCAGCCAGAATTACACCCATCTAAGTGTACGGTTTGGTGCGGCGTTTTATGGGAAAGGATAATTGGTCCTTATTTTTTGTTGAAAATGAACACGGGGTCGCCGTTTCCGTCAATGGTGTCAGATATCGGACAATGTTGGAAAATTTTTTAAAGCCAGCCCTGGAAAACCATCCGCAAGTATGGTGCCAACAAGATGGAGCCACAGCGCACACTGCAAGGGACACAATGGCTCTTTTACGGGACATCTTTGGTGAACGAATTATTTCGCGCACAAGTGATTGTAATTGGCCACCGCATTCACCGGATGTAACCGCTCTACACTGTTTTCTTTGGGGTTATTTGAAAGGAAATGTCTACATTAATAAACCTTGAACCATCTAGCAGTTAAATAGCAATATAGGCGACTACACCTGAAGTTTTGCGAAAGGTTGTGGAAAATGTGTTGGAAAGAGCACGAATTTGCGAAGCAGAAAATGGCCACCACTTGCGAGATATTCCGCCTTGTTGTCATTGGCATTTTCGTCGTTTTTGTGATGAAAACGACAGAAATACGACAAGGTCTCATTCATTTTACATTGTCGTAAATATTACACGGTACCAAAAAATACGACAACGTCAATGGCAATAAGGCTGATTATTTTTCATAACTTAACGAAAAATATTTCTCATTTATATACTGTATTAAAAAACAAATTTAATAATTATTTCTTAAGTAAAAAGGTATAATGAATTCAAACCTTCTCGTTAATTTTGGGCCACCCAGTATTAGCCAAAAATTTTTAAATTTAGTTTTTAGAGTTTTAGTGATAGACATTAAGCCTTAGTGAGTTACAGAATAAGGCTAAAAGTACGATAAACACAGAAATATATATTATAGGGCCCATACACAACACCATAATAATTGTGCAATCAAGTGACTGTGCCAGCTGATTGACCGTGTATGGAGTTGTGGTGTGATTGTACCAGCTGATGGTGCTTTATCAAAAATAGTTTGATATTTCTTTGATTGTACCAGCATGATTTAGTCGTGTGTGGTAAAATTAGCTCATAAAAGTTAAATCGTCAAGGCGTTTTTTTTTTGCTCCTAATTCGTTTTCGTTTTAGGATAATAGCAATAATAAATGCAGCACAAATTTTTCTGTTATTCATTACAAACTTTTCCGCAAAATTTTTGGGTAAAAAATGAATTTCGTACCATCATGCTGGTGCTTAAAGCCTTATTACACAAACACTTGATTGCACAATTCTATGGTGTTGTGTATGGGCCCTATTACAGAAAGACTTCAGAAACGGATTCTACCTTTCTTAAAATAGCAGAGAGTGCTTTTATATTTCAAGCCCGATTTATAATCATGCAGCTGTGGAAAAAAGATCTTTGAGTGGTATTCAAAAAATTATGTTAGTTCTGTACCACAAGAACCAAATCCATCGAACTGTCCAGAACTTCGGTCTATAGGAAGGTATCGGGCTCTTGTAAAAACGAAGGCAACTATAAAATTTTCAATTAGAGGATTTCGGGATAAATTCGATAAATTTGTAAATACCGAGTAATATGCCAATATTTGAATGTTTAATGAACTTGCCCAATATATATATAAATTTTCGTTTTTTTCAGAATTTTTATATTGAACTGTTTAATTTGTATTTAACGAATTACGAATATAAATTTGTTCTGACTCACTCTTTGATTTTAAAGAACACTTCTTGTTAGAAAAAAAAATCTTCTATTAATATCATCTACATATAAGATTGAATAATTAATATTTTGATTAAATACAACTACTGTTAGAGCTCAACAACCAACATATGCGCTAAATAGTTGGGCGACGTAAGAGTCTCATGTTACTGATATAAATACATTTTGCTCAGAAATATTAACAGCGCTTAATGACGGCCTACAACAAGTCACACTGACATGCGTGACATAGAACACACCTTTATTGGATGATGAAAACAACAACAACTCTGAAACACCACATTAAAATGACCATCCTTGAAATTATGAACAAAAAGTTTTAAACACCAACAGTTTAAAAACCAGATTAACATAACTAAGATTTGTTTATACTCAGCACAAAAAACTCTTTTTTTATAGAATAAATAAATTAAATAAAACTGTTCTTTAATGGTGAGACAAGTTTCGATGAAATGTATGTCACTCTTTTTTTTTTTTTTTGGTTTTCGTTTGTTGTTTAAAGAAAACGCAAAAAAAAAAAATCAAATGTGATATCATCTTAGACAGCATCGTTGAATGATGTCTGTTCTTTGAAATGTTTAAAAAAAATATATATAAGAATTCTTAATTTCTCATTTAGAATTAAAAAGAATTTAGATGAGTTTTGCCAAAAATAATATAAAGAATAACAAAAATATTTTATTCAGGTTTTAAAAGATATGAGTGCTGGTTTGACCTTTTCGAGATGACAGCAAATACTTTAGTTTAGCTAATTTACGCCAACTACTAATTCAAGATTATTAGTAATTTTTTTAAATTTATGTACGGAGTAAAGGGAAACAAAATCCAAAATAAATTAAATTATTTTAGAAATAATGTTTTTTGGGGCCATCCTATATAACAAAGATATATAACCCAATCTAAATTTCTTTGAGAACGGTCAAAAAATTCTCTACTTAAAAAGACGCTTGATTAAAATTTACGCTAATAAAAATTTTTCAACTGCTTTTTTTATAGACAATCTATAGTGAATATGCTATTTATAGGCACATTATACTAAAACTGTATTTAAAAATAAGTTTTAATTATACCTAATAAATAGATAAGTTCAGATCAACTCTCCAACTCTGGCCCGCCAATAGATGGTTTAGAAAGTGTTTCTTCGATAGGAAAAAAAATTTAATGTTATAAGTATAATAGTTCGGAATGAAAACCTCATCAAAAGTGATTAAAAAATAAAAAAAAAATTTCACATACAGGGTCACCTATAATTGTGAATCTCAACTATTTTGGAACTTAACTGAATAGACTTTGAATATTTCGGCAAGTCGATTACAGGTTACTTTCCAATTATGAATTAAAAACAGGTATGCCAGTCGAGAACTTCCGAATACCAAAAATTACTGAATCTGCATGGCTAAAAATTCAAAACTCAAAGTATCGTAGCCAATTTAGAAAAGAAAAAGTTGTATATGTTCAGTATATTTGACGAAAGTGTTATGAAAAATTCATAATTGAGAATTAAATTTTAAATAAATCTCTTTATTTTATTGAAATTATTTTTTTGGTAGTTGTAAAAATATTTAAATTGTTAAAAATTTTACTTGTAGTTTTACGAATCCTGAAAATCACACGATGCCGAAATCGGGAATTTTAAAAGCCACTACCTGTTAGCATTCGTAATCTAAACCATTTTTCTACCTAAATACATACAAAATTTCATCAAAAATATTTACATATATAATTATATTTAATTCCCATAACTTATTTAAGAAGCGTAGAAGGGCTTCTTAAATAATAACGATTTATTTTTAATGAAACATTTAAGAGACATGATTTACGTGTAGAAACTTTATAGCAAATTTTACTAATTAAGAAAATTTTCGTCAATTGCTTTTGGCTAGGATCTTCGACATAACTTTTTACCACAAATACTTGCATACCTTACCTTCAGCCGTGCCGAATCTTATATACCCTTCACAACGTGTAGTCATGCAATAACAATTGGTTCATCTCATATGAAATACGTAGATACATACAAATAAAAAACATTCATATGTATATAAAAACATCACATTGCAAAATTATAAATTGAGTTGATGTACATATGTACAGATGTATGTTTAAAAAAAATATATAAAGAAAATTAAAAAAAAAATAAAAACAAAAATTCTTTTTGGCTCAGCTGCTATTCGAAGTCACGTTTTCTCTGACCAGTACACCATTTATATATTTTATATTTTAATACCTCACACGGGTCCAAGCAATGTGAGGGGCTCCAAAAAGTTGATTTCAACATATATACGGACAGCTGGACAGATGCTAAATCGACTCCTCTATTCAGAAGCTTTCAGGAAATGAAAATTGTAGAAATTTCACATGGAATGACAAACCTATATACATATATGTATATCATTTTCCACTTTTGTGTGAAGGGTAGAAATATGAAAAAAATGTCTTAGTAAATTCCACTTCTTTAAATTTTACTAAACCAGTAAGTTAAGGATTTAACTCTACTTTCTAATGGAATTTATTTCTGTTAGCGAATACCTGCATATATCATTTTTGCAATACTTGTACTCTAAGCAATGATTTTTGGCAACACATCTATGTAAAATAACTTATTGCATTTGAATCAAACCACAAACCACTGGTCAACTTCTTTTGGTTTGAAATTCCGACATAATTTTTTATTAAATTAACTCTTTAGAGAAATTCTAAAGAGTTGTTGCGACATCTAAAAGAGTAATTAATTAGAAGATTGAATAATTCTTGCATTTCATTATTTCTATTTGGATCAATTTTCAAAATCTGTTTATTTTGAATTTTTCTAACCAATTAATACTTGCATACCTTTACTTTATTCACTTTATATTTTAATATAAAAGAACTTTTAAAGCAAATAATTTGTTGCTCCTATGCAAAAATGCAAAAGTGTGTTTTTTTACTTCAAAAAAAGTGGATTTAATTGTACTTTTAAATGGAATTAATTATTTCTGTTACTTTATGCTTGTATTTATCGTTTTTGCAATATTGTATTCTAACCTCAAACAGAGGTTGCTCCTAGACTATATAATTACTTAATTTCTTTCTAGTGTCGATGATAGTTTAAACTATCGTTAAAGATATGTGTGCGCCAGCTGCAAAGACTACATGCTATAATTTATAATTGAATAATAAAACTGCTATACAGTTTTGTTTTTAAAAATATATCATTTTCAAAATAGTAATCCAAACTTTATTTTAAAAGATTTGCAACATATTTTTAGTTCAATTTCTGTGTTTTTTTTTTAAAGTAATTTTTATAAATTTATGTACAAGATTTCGATAAATTTTTCAAAAAGAAAAATATAGAAAAGGGCTTAAATATTTTTTTCTATATGACTATTACAGTGTTTGCCTTATCATGATTAAGTATGCCTAAGGTGTTTGTTTAAGCGTTTATTACAAAAGCTGATCAACAGAACTAGATAAAAGCAACAAAAAAAGTTTAATACATAAGAGAACTACTAAAGAAAATATTGAACTGAAAGAATGTTAAGCCACCATAAACTACTACCAAGTTTAAATAATTTCTTCTTTTCATTTTTTTTGCGAGGAAATAAAAAATAAAATAAACAACTAAAACTTGTAAATTATCGTTTGAAATTGTAGACCAGTTGGGTGTGTTGTTGAAATTTTTATTGTTAAGAGTCTTGTAAAGAAAATTTTATATTCTTGTAATATTTTTATTATGATTTTAGACAAAGATTTTTTCTATTTTTTTCATTTCAAAGTTATTATTACAAATTTCAACGTACAAGGAAGTGTAAATAAAGCTGGTCAAGAGATAAAACACACACACACACTAAAAATACTTGTTTTTTATGTTTTTCTATTTGAGACAACAATTTTTCTTTTTAGCATGTAAATATTATTCTCTCTACAAGGCTTACAGCTAAAACGAAAGGAAAAAACTTTAACAATGTTTAGTTTTAAAGAAAGTTGTTGTTTGTGTTGTTCGGTTAACACCCATTACAAAAAAAAATAAAAAATAAATAAAAACGGGGAAAAAACAATTGATTTTTTTTTATAGTATTGAAAACATATTATTAAACAAAAGTTTTCTTTTAACAAACTATTATAAAACTAGTGTGTTTGTGTATTTCAATCTTTTTGAATCGTCAAACAAAAGACTCAGGAAAAGAACTTCTTTTAAATGAATTTTAATTTTGTTCAAACAAAGATTAATAACGGTTTTCATTTGTCTCTTTTGTCTTTTAAACGAGGAAATATATAAACAAAATAGTCATTAAAATACTGTAATAAACATAGAAATTAAATTCTTTTGTTGCTGTGAGAAATCTTTAGTATATTTTTTATTCTTGTCTAGAGTTGCAATGCACACTGTTAAGTCTAAAATTTCTGAAAATGAATTGAAGTTTTTTTTTTAATTTAATTTTTTTGTTACAAATTTCAATTTGAGGATCTGTAAATTGTTGAATGAGTTTGACATACTTAAATGTATTTGTTGTAAATATGTAAAACTGTAAAATATGATGATGATTTCAATGCAAATTTGATTCTTGGAATTTTTTATGGTACAATATAAATTTAATTTGTGCTGGATTTTGTAACACAAATATGTTTCATACTAAGAAAAAATTTTGTTCAAAAATCTTGTGCTCGTTTGGTAGATTTTATGACTTTTTTTTGTGAAAGAATTACTAATTGATGGTAATATATTTCTATGGTTAAGCAAACTGTTTTATGTCTAACATTAAAACTTTATCTAGATCTAAACTAGTGTAAAGCTATTACCATTTGAGGAATCTAAACCAGCCGATGATTGACTTTAAGTTTGTATTGAGAGAAAAAGATAGAGTCTGAAATCGAATTTTTACTTATAAATTACTGGCTAAAAGCTCGTTTGCCTCCATATTTGTTAAAATTTATTTTAAGCACCAACAAGGTTTTTATAGATTTGAAATGATTTTTTTCCTTAAAAATTTTTATTAACGTTGTTTGAAATATCTAGTTTACTATGTTATTGATTAATTTCACTTTATACCCTTTATTAATGCGGTACACTTTTATTTAATAAGTAATTTGTGTACGTTTTATTCTTGAGAGCTAGATGTGTTCTTCCACGTTAGAAGTTAACAACTAAAATGTGCTGATTTCAAATGCAAGCAACTTAGAACCAGAAATGTAACAATATGACTCAATGCAATATTGAAAAATTAAAGATTATTTAAAGTTATTTCTTTAAACAACTTTATATAAAAAGTAATGTGATGTGGGTGTAAAAATGCAATTTTCTTGTCGTCAGACCATATAAAAAAATTTCATTATAAAGAGTGGGCCATCTGTCGGTTTAAATTTGAACCAGCGAATATTTCGCATCTGGCAATATTTATGTCATTCTATTCTGTCAAAAAATTCAGTAAATTATCTCCGCAGAATGAAATTAATCAAACTTACGCTTGAATGACGTTGGAATTTATTGGATATTTATTTCTAACACAAAGACAATTGGTCGGCAATTTTAATTGGAAAAAAATCATCTCCTCGGATGAAGCTCAATTTCATCTTAGTGGTAATGTTAATAAGCAAAATTGCCGTATTTTGGGTTTAGAAACCCCAAAACTGGTCTTACGGCAGCCAATGTACTCACTACGAGTGACTGTTTGGAGCGGAGCCATAACTGTCCCATAGTTCTTTGAAATTGAGGACCGCGTAATCATTGAGGTCAATGGAGACACCTATCGTATCATGATAGCCGATTTCTTTATGCCTGCTGTATATGGTATTACTGTGTTTTAATATGTTGGTGTCATTTCACACACACCTTATGCTACAATCGATTTATTTATTATTTTTTTTTTTATTTATTTATTTATTTAAGTCTATCTATAGGTCCTTACAGACTAAAAAGCAGTACATACAAAATGTTTAATATTAGTTATTCAAAAACAAAATAATTTTACATTTTACAATATTAACATTTAAGGAAAAATCAATATGTTGATAAAGTTTATTGAACTCGGTACAATCCTCAAAAACGGATTGAAGTTGGCATAATTCGTTCTGAAAACTTTGACTGAAAGCGGACAAAAACGACGTGAAGAACGACATGGTACATTAAAAAAGATATTCGCTAATAGGAACGTAACGTTTAACATTGTTCTACGACTTTTTAAAGTTGGCAGCTTCACTAGTGCAAGTCTACTAGTATAAGGCGGCAGGCTTAACGAATTCCACTGTAAGCCACGAAGACAAAATAGCAGGAACTGTTTTTGCACAGATTCAATATAAACATTGTAAGTTGGATCCCAAATTATTGAACCATACTCAAGAATAGGCCTGACAAGATAAATATACAATTGTATTGTTATATATGTATCTGTAAGCTCTTTCGCCCAACGTTTTATGAATCCAAGGACAGCACGTGCTTTATTAACAGTTAAAGAGATGTGCTGAATAAAATTTAGTTTAGCATCTAATAGGATTCCAAGATCGGAGACGGATTCCAGTCTTTTTAACGCAAAACCATTTAAAACATAACTAACTTTAATATAACATCTACGAAAGAAACACATATATTTGCATTTATCAGGGTTCAGCTCTATTAAATTAAATCTACACCATACATTAAAAGCATCTATGTCCATTTGTAAGAGGGTATGATCGGCGTAATTATTATAACTTAGGAATATTTTTACGTCGTCAGCATACATAATAACGTTTGAGAATTTAATAGCATTTGGTAAATCATTAATAAACAAGGAAAATAGCAATGGACGAAGATGACTTCCCTGAGGAACACCAGAAACAATGGCTATTGGTTTAGAGATAATGTTTTTAAAACGAACATTTTGTTTTCTATTTGTCAAATACGAATAAATCCACTTAAGGGAGTTCTGTGTAAATCCCATTACATCAAGTTTTTTTATTAGAAGTTTATGGTTAACTTTATCAAAGGCTTTGCTGAAGTCGGTGTAAATAACATCAGTTTGCTTTTGTTCAATAAAACCACGATTTACTAGCATAGTAAACTGCAACAGATTTGTAACAGTCGAACAACCCTTACGAAAACCATGTTGTAACGGAGACAATATAGATGTTACATGATGGCAAAGATGGTCAGTTATAATTTTCTCAAAAAGTTTAGGTATTGTACTAAGGTTAGCAATACCTCTATAATTAGCGATGTTATTTCTGAAGCCAGACTTGAATAATGGTATTATAAAAGAGTCCTTCCACATAGTAGGAACGTAAAACGTTTGATTGGCTTTTAATTAGCCGAAATGGTAATGTCAATTGGCCGCCCAGAATCTGTGACTTCACACCGTTAGACTTGTTTCTGTAGAGCGCTGTTAAATATAGGGTCCGCCAAATAACTTTTTTTTTTTGAAAATGCTTCGGTTCGTGGCACGTAGCGCCGTGCTGTTGAAACTAAATATTGCCAATATCCACCTCTTCAAATTTTGTGAACAAAAATTCGTTCAACATGGCCCGATAATGATCTCCATTGACTGTAACGGCCACTCCTTGCTTATTTTCGAAGAAAAATGGCCCAATTATGCCTCAGGACCCAAATCCGCACCAAACAGTGACTCGTTTTGGGTGTATAGGCTTTTCAATGCATGCGTGCGGATTTTCTGTGCCCCAAATGCGACAATTTTGCTTGTTTACATACCCGCCAAGATCAAAATGAGCTTCATCTGAAAAGATGATTTATTTTGATAAAATCGGCCAAAGTAATGTCGCAATAATTCCCAGCATTGTTCAAGCGTATACACAACCATGTTCGTTCGGCGGAAGGATAAACTATTTTTTTTTTCAAATTAGACATGAGGTACTAAGTGTTGCCATTCACGAAATAAGCACTAGTTGAAAAAACAACGATAGTTGGCGGACCCTTTACAAGTATTATGCAGAAAAACCAGATAAAAATAAGCATTTGAAGACCAACATTCGTGAGGCCATTGGCTAGATACAACCCCATAGACTCGAAAAAGTGCTCGAAAAATTGGTCCGATCGAAATAACATTTCATTTCTAACTGAAACAATTGTACTTTACAATAAAATAAATTTTGGTAAAATTTTAAACCGTTTTTGTCTTAGTGTATTTTTAAATTTAAACTTTTAAATGGACCACCCTTTACTTCAAAAATGGATTATAATTAAAAAAAATTCTGAGAATGTATAGAATCTTTTCAAAAAATTTATTTTAACTTAATTAGGAATATACTTAAGATCTAATGCATACAAATTAAAAGAGTTTTATAGGGGGTTTATAAGTCAAATTTCCATAGAACATCAGTTTAATAAACCCTTCATAACCTTTATAAACTTTTAATAATTTTTATGAATATGGCAGTAAAAATATATGTTTTTTTATGAAAGCAAATTTAATTCTTTTTTTTTTAATTTTGTAAATAAGCTTGTTAGTTAAATAAGTTAACCGGTAGCCAATTGACCAAACTGAGTATATTTTATTATTATGTTTTCTTTGCATTATAGGACTTAAAGGTCATGTTTAGTTTTATTAACTATGCTTAATCATTTATAACAAATTTACAAATTTAAATAGTTCGATAATGTCTCAATTATGTCAGACTATTTAACATGCATAAAAAGAAAAAACAAAACCAACAGCGCAGTAGGCACAAATTGATTTTTAATATTACAACATATCTATAAGCTAGACATTCATATACAAAATACAATTTATAAATCTTTAAAAACATTTGTAATGGATTTTTTCCCTGGAACATTTCAAGTTGCAATCAGCAATATAAATGTTGTAAAAAGAGCAACAAAAATAAAGAAATAAAACAAAATTTAGTTACAAATCACTTATGCGTGCCAAAAAGGCGCTTGTTTAGAGTCTACCACATCTTTAGTTGCATTCTTTTAACTACTTTAGATTTGCCTTCATAGTCAAAGATACACACATGACATTTGCCACACTTGTTAAGGCACCAAAATAAAAAAAAAATTAATGAAGATTACCACAACTCAGGAAGGGTTTATAAACAGTCGTTGCAACAATTCTGTTAAACATTACTTTCGTTGCTTTGTAAATCTGCGGCTTCCATACACAAAGGGTTGTAAATCTTAAAGACTTTAACAATATATCAAGTAAAGTAAGCATTTATGTTTAGGAAAATGAAATCAAATAAAGATCAGCTGAAGTTGAGTTACAGAAAAATTGGCCTCATTGCTGTAGAAATTTATTATTTTTCACAGATTGTTATTTTTTGTTGCAATCTTCATTTTCATCTACATCAGAATACTTCTTTCAGCTTATCAGCACACATGCACACATATGAACACAAACACATCTTGTGTCACAGTGGTATGTGTACAGTTTTATACAAATCCTGAGCCCACAGCAGAAATACAAGAAAAAGAGTTCAACCTAAATTGTTTATATAAAAATTTGTTTGCTTTATTTTCTCATTGTTAACAGCAATGAACACAACAAGAACAACATGATGAAGGGGGAAGAAAAGTCAACAACATTATATGAATTATTGTTTAAAAATAAACAGCGTTTTATTATTTGTTTGACTATTAAGGGGAACCAAAAAAAAAAAAAAAAACAGAGAGACGGCACAGTCGTATTGATTAAGTGTGTGTCCCTTTACAATGTTAACAAGTGTCCTTCTCAGCGAGCAATGATCTTGGGCTTTAAGTAGCGGTGTTAAGTTCAGAATTTTCCACGTAACAACCATACTTCTTAGTTTGTCAACAACTGTGCAAATAATGTTTTACAGAATAAATGTTTGTATTATGCTGAAGAGAAATTCAACTACAATTTAAAGTAAAATTACAAGAAATGTCAACAATATTCTACGTGTGCGTTTAATCAAAAGACTTGAGAAACGAACTCGTATTTGGAGAATAATTTCAAGTTGCAGCAAAAACATTGTTAAATAAGAATTTTTTCTAAAACCTTTCAAATACTAGTACAAAATTATCAGTATTAATCTGAAGTTTTATAAGAACAATTTTAATTATACCTTTCTGTGAATAAAATATTTATTATAAATTTGCCAAATCTTTAATCAGTTGTTTAAAAGCGAAGGCTTTTCTGAAAGTATTAATCCATAAAAAAATTCAAAATGTTTGCACAACTTATCTTAGTAAACAGAGATCTAAACTATTTGTTTATAAAACAAGTAAGAGTGCTATTATCGGCCATGCCGAATCTTATATAACCTTCACAACATGTAGTTATGCAATAACAATAGTTTGTGTCACCATTCATCTGATATGAAATACGTACATACATACATATAAAAAACATACATACTTATATAAAAACATCGCATTGTAAAATTATAAATTTACGTATGTGTGTTGAAAAAAAAATATTAAAAAAAAAATAAAAAAAAAAATAAAAAAAAATATAAAAAAAAATTAAAAAAAAAAAACAAAAAAAAAATAAAAAAAAATTTTTAAAAAATTAAAAAAATAATAAAAATATATATAATAAATATAAAATAAAAAACAATTAAAAAAAATTAAAAAAAAATTAAAAAATAATTTAAAAAAAATTTAAATAAATATTAAAAAATAAGAAAAAAAAAAGAAATGAAAAAAAAAATTAACAAAAAATAATAAAAATATAAATAATATATTAAACAAAAAAAAAAAAAAAAAATAAATATATTAAACAAAAAAAAAAATAAAAATAAAAAAAATTTTTTTTTTTGGGCTTAGCGGGGGGAGGGGGGTGGGGTTTACTTTTACCAGAATACCACGTTTGTAAGTATGTATGTTGTTGTTGTATGTTGATTTTGTGTTAAAAAAAAATGAGTCGGCCGTGGGTTTTTGCTTATATCTCAGTTGTTTATGTACCGATGTTTCTGATTTTCAATACCGTTCTACTCCAAAATATTTCTGATATTTTAATGCCTCACGCGGGTCCAGGCGATGTCGGGAGGCTTCAAAAAGTTGATTTCAACATACACACTGACAGACTGACAGAGCTTAATCGACATCCCTATTGATTAAATATTATAAAATAAGATATTTTTGTTAATTTATGTATTTTGTACGAGCTAATGAGATATAGAAAGGGGTAATTATAATTTAAAGCCTGGAAAAGTTGCATTAGTAAATCTTTAAAGAGTTTGAATTGAAATAATGTATATTAAGTATATGTATATATTTTGTTTAAAATGTTATTGTTACCAATGTCATTCAATTGTCAAAAATATTCACGTATTTTCCTGCCTTCTGACTATGAGGAAATTATTTAAAAATATAAAAATTTCGGCTGACCTGTAAACACGACCTGTAGCCTCGATTAGCGTTCGTTACTTGTCACTCTCTTGGATTATCTCCGCTAGCGCAATAAAAAGTATTTTTTATGCTACAAAGTCAACCAAGAGCTCTTATTAGCTCCATATTCGAGGCGCATTTTCGTAATTATGGTATTATGCTATAATACTACAAACTTACTTAGCCCCAAAACAATGTTAGAATCAATCAAATTTTTCTGATCTTCATTTCTTTATTTACTAAACGTTTCTTATAGTTCTTGTCTGGTCACCCTGAACAAAAAGCTAAAATTAATTTTAAATTTATCTACATAATACATTCAAATTCCATGATGTTCTAAAAACCAGACTAAGCAACCATTGGCAAATATAAATACCAAACTCACCAACACTTAAACGAAATCTTAAAAATCTTCATTTGCTTAAGACTAACAAGTCTTCAAGTATGCCGTTGGTTATTTAAAAAATCGAAGAATGTAACTGTTAATTTAAAAAAAAAAATCTTTCATAAAAACTAACATTAGTCACAAGAACAACAACAAAACCTCTCTACTATATGAATATAGAAACTGTTTAGCACCCACCAGTTTGAACAGCCTCAAAGCCAACACAACAACAAAATACACACATACAAAAAACTGGTTAAAATTGTAGCATCCTCTAATAGTTGCAACATGAGAAAAGACTGCACAAAATCAGTCAACTAAACAAGCCACTAAACCAACCGGTACTATTAAGTGTTAGAGAATTTTTTTTTTGTAAGAAACAAAATAACAAAAATAAAAAAGATAAAAAAGTGGTCAAAGTTTCTTTGACTCAGGCGCAATCTTGCACTAACAGCTTAAACTATTTCATGCATTTATAGTTAGCACTAACTTTAGCTGCAATGCTTCTAAGTAATAGTGCAAGGTATTTACCAGTGTGTGTATGAAGCAGTAACTGCAAGAAAATCAAACAACATTAACTTCCTTTTGGCTGTATGTCTGTACTTAAATCATTTAGCTAAGACCCAAACAGTTTTGGTAGTTAACTGTTCTTTACTATGTCTCTGTGCCTATTTTTGATTTTATTTCTTCTTTTTTCTCAAACATTTTTTCTAACAAAATGATTAATGTTTTGCACTTTGAAACGTAAATGTAATTAGAAAAATATTGTATATTTGTTGGTTGGCTTGTTGTTTTGTTTAAGAACAAAGAATCCACACATCGTAGTTTTCCTTTAAAATGTGAAATAAACACCTTTAAGCTGTTAATACTTAATCACTGACTGGTTTATATAATGTTGGACGCACACACGCTAACAACATAACACATTGTAAAACGGAAGCCATTAAGAAACAAAAAGGATTTAAGTTGAAATATTGGATTTTAAATAGTGGGAACGTGAAGAAGTTTAGTAAATAACGAATTGTTTTTTTCTTCAAACACGAAATCAAGTGAGAATTGTGTTAATGTTTTTTTAGTGCAAATATTTGTATGTTTAATATTTATCATTGAGTTTACCTAAAAGTAAAATAATGTCCATATTGTGAGTTCTGATTAACTTCAGCACATAGAAGTTTGATCAACAAAGAAAATTCAAAAGGTACTATTTCGATATTTTGTGTTGCAGTTAAGGAATGCTTTTTTTTATATTTTTTTTTATATTCTAAGTTCTGTTGGCGAAGTACTCCATAACTCAAATTGCCAGGGTATCCCACAACGGTTCAGTTTCCGTAAGTCGACCTATTACTTTATATAGTAAGTTGGAGCTGAACACTTATATTTTAGTTATCTATTCAAAGTTTTGCGTGTAGTCAAATGAGACTCCGGGTATCTGTTACTCGGTACAGCTAACCGAGGCCACGCAATTAACCAATGCGAAAGTGAGACGCAAAGCTTTCAAAGCCAGATAAAAAGGGCGGCCCGATTGTCCTTATTCGACAGCAATAACGAAAATGACGCTTGAGCTCCAGACCAGACCATAGCTGAATTACGACTATAAGGTACGGTAGGTATATGCATCGCGGCAACAAAAACAATAATAAAAAACACATGCATTTTGTTTTTGTTTATATGTCAAACAACTTTTTCTTTTGATTTTAATAATTTAAAAAAAAAAAAATTTTAAGGCAAACACTTTTTTATTCACAGTTTTGCATTTTTTAAAACATTTTGAACCTGTTGAAATTGCAAATTACTTATTGCAGAACAAAAATATAAAAAAAAAATTAAGTTTGGCAGATGCAGACAAGTTTTTAAAAAATTGTATAAAAACCGATCGAACTCAAACTTTGTCAAGTTATTGTACATACTCCAGGGAGTGTTTATGGGTGGTAAAAAGTGGGCGGGGCTACGCTCATAAAAAATAAGTTATAATTTTTAGCTACTTGCTTTTGACCGATTTTTCTGAAACTTTGCACACATATTGAGCTGTCATGACTACAATTTCGTGATTAGAAAAGTGGGCAGTGCCACGCCCATAAAAGAAGTTATATATTTAAGGTAGCTGCACTGGACCGCTTTTTCTTAAACTTTGCACACATATTGAGCTGTCATGACCATACAATTTCGTGATTAGAAAAGTGGGCAGTGTCACGCCCATAAATTTTTTTTATCGTTTTAAGCTACTTGAAATTCTCTGATTTTTTTGAAACTTTGTACACATGTGGAGCTGTCATGGGTATACAGTTTTGTGATTAAAAGAATGGGCAGTGCCACGCCCATAAAAAAAATTGATAATTTTTAGCTTCTTGCACTTGATATTCAATTAAAATTTAGAAGTGATATAAACATTCGCTGTATTTTCAAGTGTCGTATTGACATTACGTGATAATTTCTTAACAGTTTTAAAATTAATAAAAGAAAGAAACAAAGACATAGCTTTTGTTTTTTATAAATTCTAAAAATTAACAAGTTTTATAAATGTTTCACTGGATACTTTTTCAGTAAATAAAGATCTTTTATGCTATCGTTTTAAAGCCATGAAAATTTGTGAAATTAAATTTGTTGCCAATTGAATGGCGTAAGTCTTTAAAAAAATAGGATTAGTATACAAGAAGTTGTTAAGATTCATTCGATTAATAAATAATTTGATTTCCACAGTGATTCTATGTATAAAGATGTTGAGTTGTTATTGTATCTAGCGTTAGGGATTAAGGATGAGTCTGTCAATTACGTTAAGCTTTTGTGGATTCGAAAACTTTCCTTAACTGAAGGACTTCTTAAAGATAAGAAATAAATATAAAAATAAATTTAATTTTATTAATAGCCTGCCTGATAAACTAATTGATATCGCCAACAATACCGCAATCAGTGACAACATCAAAACAGATTTTCAATAGTCTCATTTCAAAATGAAAAAAGAAGAAAGAACAAAGTATAGCAAAGTCCTACATATTACTTGGCTGTTCTACTACAAGTTTTACAATTTAAACTTAACGCTTCTTTGAATGTCAACAATTGCTTGCTGTGGCATCAGTTGTTTTTGCTGTTTGTTATTGTGTATGTAGTTCTTTCATTAAGCTCCAGTCTCTTTCCCAGTTCAATTAGCAAAATTTCAGACATACTAAATCCTTTATCATTCAACTACATTTTTTTTTCTTCGTTACTCGTTTATTTTAGTTGTTTTTTTTTTATTTTTACACAAAACAAAATGTTGTTATTTTAAAGAGTCTGGAAATCGATATTGTCTGTAGGTATGTCTGTCTGTCTGTTTGACTGTTCCTACAATTGTCTGTAAATAGTCCAGTGTTTGTTTAATATGTACGCATGTGTGTTGGTATAAATGTATTTTATATGTGATTGCCTTAATGTCGCTTTACAACTATGAAAATTCCTTTGATCTTGTGATATTTTTACAAAGAAGATGAGAAAAATGAGAAGAAAACAAAAACCTTAAGAAAAATTAAAGGTTCAATTTAAATGCTGTTAATGTTTTAATGAAAAAACAAAACAAATCAAAAAATACTGTAAATAAAAACACTTACATATGAAAGTGTGCACTGGACTCTGTAGAGGCGGTGATATTTACTTTTAAAAGTTAAGGGCTTAAATTTACACAATGTCCGAACAAAAATCATTTTGTTTAAGAAATTTTTATTTGTTTTCAGTTTTATTTTATTCCTGTTAGTTAGTACCTTTTAGTGCACTCTATTTGTTCATTTACCATTTAGACTGTTAAATGGAATGTAAAGATAATGTGCTATAAGCGGGATTTTCGGAAAATAAAAAAGAAGGATTTCTTATCTTAAGCGTTGCAATGGAAGTTGAAAGTTATTTGCAAATTTTTTTTGTTAAGAATAAACTATAAAGTAATGTAAAAGATGCTGACTTTAAAAAAATAATTTGAAAATACAAAAATATGGTGGATTTTCATCTATTATAATTTTTTTTAATGTTGTCCTGCTTTTCTTAAGTCAATTAAACTACTTTTGTGGTCTCGTTTTGTTTTATATTCTTCTTTTTTTATTATCTTACCTCTTTAATAAGTTATATATGTATGCATTTAAGTAGCTTCTATAGATTAAATTTGCAGTTGCGTTCTCTTACCTGTAAAGATACAAGAATAAAGAATAACAATTAGCTTGGCGAATACATATGAAAGTGTGTGTGTGTGTATTTATTGTTTATAACAAACTTATGTTGATACGATATACTATACACAATACCATGTTTTTGCAACATTGTTGTAGTTATATTTTCCTATTGGATTTTTTTCTTTTAAAGAAAATAAACTATGAGCTTTAATTTTTGTTAACGTAAAAGTATTTTTGTTTGCTTGTAACGAAAGACTGTTCAATGTTGTTGCTGTTGTGAAAGGAGTTTTGCTTCTTAAGTCTTTTGTTTGTAAAACAAATGTCCAAATTATTATGTTAAATAATTTGAATTATTGGATTTATAAAGATACAATTTTTTGTTCTCAAATTACAATCTTGCCTTAATGGATGTTACGATTTCACTTAAATGTGCAACATATAAGTTTTTGACAGAAGTATGCAGGTAGAAATACGAAGTGGAACAGGGAAATGTTGTTGTCTCTTGATTGAATGCTTTTTGTGACTTTTATATTATTACTCCCCACTAGAGATGGGAAGAGGGTAAATACCAAACTGGTAAATACCCGGTAAAATAGGTTAATTGGGTAGAAATGGGTAAATACCCAGGTTTTTACCTAAAATGTGGGTATAAACTTTGTTGTAGAAAATTTCGTGAACAAACACTTTGCGATGCATAATCTAATGTGTTTTATAATAAATTTTATAAATAGTAATAAAAGTACTTATTGAGCAGAAGAAAAGTAACAACTTAAGGTAATAATTATATTATATAGCCACATTTATTGTTGCAATATTACTTTACATTAATCGAAATCACTGTCATTATCAGTTTCACTCTGAAAATATCTAAAAGAAGAGTGAGGTGTAGAATGGGTGATACTAGTAGAAGTGGAAGGTGCTTCTTCAAATGAATTTGCAGAATTCATGATTTCATCCTCAGCCGGTAAAACGTTTTGGCAAGTACCCTTTTGCCGTATGTCTTTATTGCAGAGATTCCAATTATGTGATGTAAAACATACTTTTCCGGCATTATCTGCAGTTAATCTGTTTCGTTTTTTTGAGTGGATAAAACTTTAAGTGCTGAATGAGCGCAATTATATAATCGGATGAAGTTAAGTCGTGCCCTTGATTATTGGGGTCAAGCAAACTAGCTGCCAAATGTATTGGTTTAACAGACATTTTCATCCTTTTATCAAAGTTAGACAATAGTTCTTTTTTGTCATTATCATCAATTGCAGTTATTGCTAAAAATGCATCTCGTAGCTTATTGAATGTCTTATGAATGTCTTTAAAAGCAAAATATATACGATAAATACTATATTGGTTAGATTCTAAAGTAGTTATCCATTGTGCCATCGGTTGAAATAGTTTTAAATTGAAGTTCAACGTATTCCAAAAGTCTTCACATAGTAATGATGATTTTGTTGTAGTCTTAGGTTCACTTTTTCGTGAACAGCCAAAGCTTGAAGTGGAACTTTACTGTTTATTAATCATTTTATAAATACCCAAATAAATTCCCAAAAAAGGTATTTACCCAGTATTTACCCGGTATTTACCCACACATCGGGTAAAACCGGGTAGAATCCCATCTCTACTCCCCATTTATCTCTATTCAATTTATGTATATGGGCGGTATCTATGGAGACAATAAATATTTTTAACTTTAGCCAATTGCAGAATATATATTGTGGTAAATATACACAAAACAAAATTTTTTCGACTTCAACTATTTATTTTATAAGAATTTAAAATACAATTAATTTTATTGAGGAAAAAATATTTGTAATAATATGTCACCAATAAATTTTAAATACAATGAATCTAAACTGGCAACAACATGAAAATATTTTATTTCATCCCGGGAAATTCTTGAGAGTTGGAATAATAATTCAATTTGAATGAACCATAGTTGCGGTTGTTCAGCTCAAAATGGTTTCTTGCATTGTTGTGGATGTAGTTGCTATTTCTTGAAACCTTGTTGGACAGTCCTGCAGAAGACTGCGTGTTGCATGTCCAATTATATCATGATTATCTGGGGTTGCTTGATCCAAATTAGGAGTCGGAGAATGTACTAAGGACATGGGATCACCAAATTTGTGGTTAATATACACAAAATAAAATTATTTCGACTTCAACTATTTTTTTTATATGAATTCAAAAAACAATTTTATTGAGGAAAAAATATTTTTAATAAATATCAAAATTACTAGATGTATTATAATAAAAAACAAAATACAAAATTGAAATATGTTGTTGAGTACCACAATATCACTACAAACTAAATTTAAATTGTGTAATTGGAACAAGCTTGGCTGTATTATATGAGTCTAAATTGGGCAATTCTATTGGAACGGGTGGGACATTCTAACCCATTATGAATTACAATTTATTTAATTTTATTTCAAGTGGTAAAATATTCGAATTTTGCATCATTCGGTGTAGGTAAATATTTATTTAACTTTTTGCTAGTGAAGTAATGAATAAAGTATAATTTTATAATTTTAATCATTTATTTTAAAAAAAGAGGACAAGTGAGACATTAAATAAACGCATTTGTCTGAGTTTATATGTTTTATTAAAAAGCGTATCTTTTCAAGTTTCCATCATTTGGTTTTTTAAATAATGTTTATTAACTAGTTTTTTTTTGCTATTTTTATCAATTACAAAAAATTTTCCTTAAACCTTAATTAAAACTTTATTTGTAGTTGGGCACGGATGAGACAGCACCGTTAGATGGGTTGCACAAGAAACAAGAGTGCTTGAAACAAATCAATGAAAATGTTAATTTATTTACATTGAGCGAGCCTTTTATTGGGAAATTTAATATTTTTAAACAATTATTACTTAGTTCAGGTTTAAAAAAAAATGGAGAAACCGAAATTCAATTCATTACAAAGCCGATAATTTTTTTATATTTATGGTGTCGTTTTGGTTGGAATGACCCAATTATTATTTATTTCAAGTATTATTTAAATATTCTGTAGTCGTTTTGCAAATTTGTTTGCTATTAATTTCAGCAGAATTTTAAACTTTAGTTTATATTTATTTATATAGAGCCCACTGTAACAAATAACTTGCTTCTTTTACCGCAACTGCATAAAGCTTTTCATATCAAGAATTTTTTAGTAAATTTTTTCAATTTTGGATTCTAAACTTATTTTCAACATTTTCTCGAATGCAAGCAACACAAAAATTTTGATCCGTAGGCTGCGAAAAATTTGCTACAATTGTTTTGTCCTCCATTAAACAACATATGAAATTCGATGTTTATTTTTCGGCTTCTGGAACATCATGCAGCATCTGAAACTTTTTGAAGTTTGTATGTTTAAGAAATCCTTAAACAAGCAAGTTATTTGTTACATTGTGCTCTATAAATACCGAAATATCTGTCAAAAAATGCTTATTCTTTTCATAACAGAACACAGTCCAGCTATTTTTGCCCCGAATTAGCATCATGGAGGTGTGATAAGTAAGCTGTGGAGTGGAATCAAAATAATAATACCATTTTTTTAACAAGAGAGATAAATTCGTTCATTGTACGAAGCTATGACCATTGAAGGGATATTGGGCTTTTGTATAAAGAAAATTAAAGTGCACAGGAAAAGTGTCCATAATATGGAAGATCTTAAAAAGAGATGGTTAATCCGTTCAAAAATTGTGACTGAAACAACTTTCAAATCCGTAATGGGTTTCCTAAAGCCTGCATTAGCTTTTACTGTTTGCACCAAATAGTTAGAGCACTCACCGGGTAACTTTTCTTCCATATATACATATGCTTTCAATTTTCTTCGCCTTCCCACATCCTGCAGACCTTTTTTGTCTCGAACTAGGTTGCCTATCAATAGCCAAATTCTCCTGATATTGTTTAATAACATCGGGGACAATTTGTCGTCAGACTTTTAATTCTTTGGTTATTTTTTTTAAGACAAATTTGTATTTTTTTAATTTTTTATAATTTTAGGATGTTTAGACGTTTTTTTCACATATTTTTTATCAAACTTACAAAAAATAAACATGATTGTCATAAAAAGTAACATTAAAATAACTGACATTAAAAAAACTGACATTAAAATCACTGAATTATTTTCCAAATATAACTAGATCAGGGTACACTTATACAAGGTGTCGGTGCCAGCCCAGCTGACAATTTTTTTGTGTTCTGAAGTATGTCAAACTACATATTAACTGCCGTATTCATACAAAATATTTTAAGTTTATAAAAGCCTTATTTGACAGATGTTGTACAAAAATTTGTAAAATAAGCCTTTAATAAACCTAAATAACCTTTTATGAATACGGCAGTAAAAAATTGATTTCAACTCCGGAAATTGTCAGACTTCATACATAAAAAATAGAGCCGCAAATCGCTCTCCTTTACGCTATAACCTTATGTAATTACACCATGAACTAGATAAAAAAATAAATATTTCTTCCGAAATAAGTGAAGAGTATGATCTTACTCATTTGCTCAATTCACAACCAGTTATGGGACTTCTAGGCTGTAAAAAAATTATTTCTCTATATTGAAGAAAATCGGCATTAGTACCTACTTTTCCAGCTATGATGTATGTATATTAATACGACACTCTATAAAAATAGAAAAAAAAATTGTTGTCGGTGGTGTATACAAAATTAATGTAGAAGGTATCAACAAAAGGGGTGCAACTACTACGACGTACAATACCTACGACAGCTTTTGGTAATGGTTAGTTATGATTGGGTGCCAACTTTGGTGACGTCATGCCTATGTGGTGACGCATTTTTTTCGCTTTTAGTGTGACAATACCTTTGCTATTGTTGCTGCTCTGTTTGTTATGATCTCGATACTTGATTCTTAAGCCGCAACCCGTGGCCGACGCAACGTTTTTATGGGGTAAATAAATTTTTATCAGAAATCTAACTCATTTCATCTTATTCTACACCCATTTTAGGTACGAGAATCCAATCTTAAGTCCAAACCCGTTTTTCGACACACTAGGTCCCTTTTCTCGGAGAAGGTCACATATATTACATTCAAATTTCTTTTATTCTCATATTGGACCGAGTGATTCGACCGTAAATATTTAAACTAAATGGTTTTCTCTATATATTGGAAAAATATTTCAAAATTTAAATCAGTATCGATTTTTTCGGTGTTTAATAAAATTTAAGTATTAATTTTTTTTATAATTTTTATATATAGAAATTTTAACTTCTGTCTTATAAGAAGCACGTAAAATAATGTTTTCAATTCCAAATTAAAGCCGTGGAAATATTTAAGAAAAAAATATGCATTCTCAATTGTTAACTTTAAGTTGCACTTCTTGGACTTTTGAAATTCTTTGAGTTCTTGTTTACATTCTACGAATTTGATAAAAAACTTCATAATCTAAAGACCTACTTAGAAATTCCTACAAAATTGTATTTAGTTTTGAAGACTTTTTAAATGTAATTTATTCACAATTTTAAGCTTCTTCTTACATATTGTTAGCTTAGCAAGTTTTTCGAATTAAAGTTCGAATATTCGAACAATAGTAAAACATGAAAACTTCAAGTCCTTATGCAAGGCACATTTCTTTATTAGGCATTCCCGATTCGTCAGATGATTATTTTTTTCTTTACTTATTTTAAACTTCTCTCATTTATTTCAAATATAAAACTTTATATGCAAAAAACGTAAACAAAAAAATTTTCGCCGAACTGCGATTACCTGCACACAGAGAAAAACCATGGTTACGACATGATCACGACGGCCATATTATAGTTTCTAATAGTTATTTTTGTTTCATTTCATCATATATTTTGTCACGATAATCAAGGTTATGTTTGAATTGTATCATTCAATGTTTACTTTTCGTAAAAATTTCAAAATGGTTATCATTTAAAAATAGTATGATTTAAGAAAATTAATTTGACAAAAATAACATTATATTTAAAAGCATTAAAAATTACAAATAATCATTAAATAATAGGTGAGACAACAGTATGATTACAAAATTATCAAGCTATGATTTTTTCTTAATAATAATTTGATTTCAACTGTTCTTCTTCTTGCTGGATAAATTTTTATTATTTTAAAAGTTTGATATGTCAAAAAAATTAACAAAAATTTTAAAAATTTAAACTTTCTTTAAAAATAAACGAGAAAATGTAAAAAATATTGGTAAAAAAATTGCAATTAAATTGGTAGGTATAATCAACATGTGTACGTTACAGCAAAAGACAATAATCTGCCGTAAAACAGCAAAGATTGTCGATTTCAATTGTAGTCATATATATGATTATTGAATGATACTTTAATTAAATATGATAACTGGTAACCATTATTATTTTTAACCATAATCATACAGTTCAATCATAGTATGTTGCTCTTCGATTATGGTTACCACAACCATATTTTTTATTTGCGTGTGGTGAACAAATATGTCTGGCTTTTATGTATATAAAAATTCAAAAATGAGAAACTATTAAAAATTTATTAAATACATATGTATATGTATAAGCAAAAATTTCGGTTGTTTGAAAATAATTAAAAAATTTTCTTGAAAATATTAAAGTTAAGAAGATTTAAAAAATTTATTAAATATTTAAGGTTTTAAGTTCCTAGGATTTTTTTAGGTAAAATAATTTTGAAGTTGTGTTTGAATTTAGATGAATGTGTGAAAAAACGAATAGCTAATTGAATGAATTAAATGATTTTAAATTTTCGTTAAACTAAAAATTAGCGTTGAGCTTAGACCAGTATAATTTGAGAACCATCGTGGTAACCTGTTGAGTGTTATATCTAAAATTATTTAAAATATTCTGTGAATAGTTGAACAAGTGAGCTTCTTGTTTTTGGCTGCAAAGTTTTATACTTAAGATATAAAATTCCATACAAGAAAAAACACAAAACTTAAAACTAAAGACTACATGTAAATTCGGTCAATCATTTATAAATTATTCATTTGTTTTTTTTCCCAACTACAATATATAAGGAAAATTTTAGTTGAAACAATTTTAAAAATTTTCTTTAAATCTGGCATTAAATGCCATAATTTCTTGGATCAGCACCTGCCTATAATTTTGATGAAGTAAACTCATGAAAAGTAACATGTAGAGTGTTACATGTTCATTAATTAAAATTTGAGTTACTACCTATTACTACTACTCGTAGTATATTATTATTTTGTTTTCTGTAAAATTTATAATGCTTTAAAGTATTTTGTTATTTAAATTTCCCTTGATGTTTAAAAGTGAAGAACTAAATTCCTTTCTTATGTATTCCGCTTTGGTAACAAAGCTAAGAAAGAAATTCTAAAATATTTAACATAAACATAGTTTCGCATGAGTGCGCTTGCCGCAAAGTTCAGAAGTTGTTTCATTGTGAAGCAGAAGATTATCGGCAACAGAACTATTAAAGTCTTCAGAGGGGGGGAAAAGACTAAGGTCTTTTATAATTATTCTTCATTATAGGAATGTTAGTACATTTCTAGAGAAACGGCGTAGAAATAAAAACACACACAAGTTATTTTTCGAAAGATTCATTCTTATGGGATATGTTTGTATGTATGTGCATAGCGAGACAATCAATCATACCAAGAACACTAAGCACATACCTTTAATTTATGATAAGAGCGAGTAAGTTCATTTTGATATCAAAATAATTGCTTAGCTATTTGAGAAATCAAAAAAGATTTGCTGTAAGCATGCGTACATCTAACGGAAATACAATTAATTTATTTGTGTGTGGTCGCTATTACAGGGCATTCGATACATCAAATGTTGTAATAATACTGGACAACAAATTTTGGATTTTAAAATCTTTTTTAAATGAAATCAGGGGTAAACAGAATGAAATCAATAGACTAATGCTAAAAATTTTGATGAAAAACAGGTAGGAATGCTTTAAATATCCACCACGATTACAATTAATATAATACACATACATACATTTATAAAATAAAAAGAAAATAAAAGTGAAGGTATCATTCATATGTACAGATAAGCTTTAAATAAAATTACAGGCTTTTTTTGAATTTTTTTAAATTTAAAAAATTTGCATAAAAAAGATTACACCTCATGTGAGAAATGTGTATAAAAGTAGGCGTGTCACAATCATATTAAGTGGTGTAATCTATCTCTGTTTCGTTATACTGAATTCTAAATATATTTAATATTAATATTATTTATTTATATAAAACCTTGTTAAAAAAGAAAATATTTCTATTAATTAGGGATTAAGCCAAACAAGGGAGGTGGGCGTGGCATTTTCACGAAGATAAGGCAAAAATATTAGAATCTTATATAAGTAAACTTAATTAATGACAAATTAAAAAATAAAATCTTGGAAATATTATTTAATTGATAAAGGGCGTAACTTGAGAGGGGATACCGCAAAGGTCTACTTCCATAAACTGGTTACTTTTCTGTGAATATACCGTCACAGGTGTTTGCTCAAGGCACATTTATTCATCAGGTAGTCTTGTTTCGTCAGATGATTATTTTTTTCTTCACTTATTTTAAATTTCAGCTGTCAAAGTTTATATGTAGATAAAAAACAATTTTCTATTCTCTCTCATTAATTTCAAATGTCAGGCCTCAAATATAAAAAATATTAACCAAAAAATTTTCTCCGAACTGCAATTACCTGATGAATTAATATGGCTTGGTGTTTGCTATAGATGTTATTGATTAAAAACAGTCTATTAACGATTGTCTACAATCCTTATCTAGCAACTACCCTTTACTGATGTCCCCAATAAGTCTAACGCTGCTAAGTCTATAGGCAGCCAGTGATGATTATTCACATACTGTCCAGGCGCATTCTGAAAACATTATTCTCCCTTATTTTCATCAGGTTAAGATAATATTTTAAGTTTCCATATTGTGTGACCAACGCAGATATCAAGCTTAGGGTCTTCTAAATATATCGGAATACATTAGCTAGACTACTACCAAGGGTCTCTGTGAGAAACATATGAACGTGTTTGAAAGTGATGGCGTTAATACACCTTTTCAAGTTCGTTAAGTCCACTCATTGAGCGTACCAGCCCATCTTCCAGAACAACTCTGGGTTCTGGTCCATGGAATGCAGATACATTTCCTCATGTTTCCCTGCTGCCTTAATGCTACCTATGCCCACATGTCTTCTAACACGTTCATATAGATATACCTTTTGAGTTTCAGAATACATTCAAGTACCAGTTTATCCAGTAAAATAAGAATTCCCTTTCCGTGCCTCAATCTTTCAACACGTGACCCAACACATGTAGAAGATGATTCAAATTATGTAGACTCCAGCCTTAGCCCTTCCGTCCGCTGTAGCCTGAACAAATAGTCAACTAAAATAATTATTAAAGTGATTTTTATTAGATTGTAATACTGGCTTTCAAGTTCAAGTATTTTTTAAATTTGTTTTCATTTATGAAGAAATTAAATTTTCTATTTGTGATAATAAAAAAGTATGTTTCTACTAAAAATCAACACAAGCATAGGAAAAGTAGCTTACTTACAAGCAATCTCCTTAAATTTAATATAGTGTGTGTGAACATAAAATACATACTTCCAAAAATGATTAAAATATTTGAGAACAAAACAAAACTGAATTAAAATAAACCTGAATCAGAAGAAAAGCGAAATAGAACATTGAGACTAAAATAGAACTTTCAAAACATGTTTGAATATTTTGATGGTGAACCTAGGACCTTCTGCAAAAAGAAGAGTTCACATGTAATAAAATTCAAAATGAAATTAGAATGTAAAATATAAAAAAATATATCATTCTAAGATATATTCCTAAATTATAGTTCCAAAATAACAGTTTTTTGAACCAAAGTCACATTGTGCATTTATAAACCAATGGTCCATTTTCTATTTCCGTTGATCTTATTTGGACTAAATTTTTTTGTTGCACGGTGTTGATAATTACATCATAAAGCCAAAAGCAAATTCATTCACTTGGTTCGTTTTCAAATTACTATTCTATAGTGTCATCATGTCTAAAAACTCTAATTTGTTCATACTATGTAACATGCATAACCGAAGTATGACAGCAAAACTAAAAAAGACTCAATAAGTTCTTGGTTATTCCGCCGGAAATCAAATAAAAGGAACAAAAAAATCAGTTGGTTATGCTCAAACCTAAAGATATGTACTACACAGTACTATAAAGAGAGTTAAGACAAAAGAATAAGAAATTATTCGTTTAATTAAAAAAAAAGCATACACACAACATCGTATTCATGTCTTCATGTTTAGTAATTCTTTCATTATAATTATTTATGGTTTTTGATATGACTTTTAAGTATATATCGTCACCTAAAAAGTGAAATGGCTTTATGTCAGTATCATCACATAAAAATGAAAAGATTTGGATTGATTTGTTTAATTGTTCATAATAATTCTTAGGTTGACACCTTAATATATTAATTCTTAAGTTACACATAAAATAAGTAGTTAAATATATTTATTTTGTTAATCATTATAAATCAATTTGGTTGGTTTTCTTTATTTGAGCTGACGATATGTATATATGTATTTATGTATTATTTTCCCTTCTTTATGCTCAATCGTTTTAACAAAATAAACCACTGAAATAAACTGTGAAGACAATCACTATTTGTGCATTGATTGAATTAAAATCAATTTATGCAACCATTATGTAAAACGTTAAGAAATGTTAACAAAACTCCTTATAAGGTTCTGTTGTTGGCGTAAATGAACGTGTGGTAGTTATAATGACACAAACATACGCAACTAAATGTATGCATAACAGCGCTTATAATAGATCTATGACTCATTCTGTCTTTTAAACTTCAAAACGCATAATTTTACCATGTGTGTGTTTTTTTTTTATTTGCATGTTTGCTTATGCAAGAATCATAGTAATTTGTTTATTTTGACTTATGGCTGAAAACCATAATCATAATTTGCATATCCTTTAGAAGGAAGTTAATGACTTTATTTACATATACAAATATATTTATGACATAAAGTTTATTTTAAGTACTTTGGTAATTTAGTTGTTCAATTAAAGATAAAATGCTTAATAAACTCTGAAAACTAGACAATTTGCAAATAGTTTTATGTTCGGTGTGACCTTCGTATTTATAATTTGCTTTTAGATTTATTGGCAAAACGAATGAATTTTAATTTTTTTAAGATTAACTTTATTAAAAATAAAACGATTCAATTATACAATATGAAAAGTTGTTTGGTTGTCGGTGTTAAGGTTTAATTTACAGATTTACTACATTGATAAACATTTTATATTGCTACTATAGAAAATTTATAATCAAAGAACGTACCCCAAGTACGGAACAAGAAAAGTGGTTTAGTTGTTATTATCATAACATAACCATTCACAATACTAAAATGTGAAAGTTCATATATGTAACTGAATAACGGCTTAAGTCGACATAAACTAAGATTGAGAAATTAACATGATTGTAATTGTACAATTCAATCCTCAGGCGAATTTTCATCAACTTTGGTCCATTTAATCCTGCCTATTTTTTTAACGAACAATATCAGTTGGAATAATAATTTATTATATCCTTCACAGTGAGTGTAAGGGTTTATATAGGTTTGTGATTTCATATGAAATTTCTACAATTTTCAAAAAGCTTATGAATAGGGAAGCCAATTAAGCACTGTCCGTTTATCAGTTTGTCCGTCTGTACGTTTATATGTTGAAATCAACTTTTTGAAGACCCCAGACATTTTTAAGACCCGTGTAAGGTACTAAAATAACAGAAATACTCGCAAGCAGATCGGTATCGAAAATCAGAAAAATCGCTCTATAAACAACTGAGATATGATGGGAATCAAGACCACCTCGTCTTTTCACACTAATACAAACTGGATGAACGTAGGTTCGAATCCCAGTTAGGTCAGGTTAGGTAGAACAGGCAGCTGTTGTGCAGCTCACTTGGGTCCATTATATTGATCCCTATGTGATACCTGAATATAATAGAATGGAAAGGATAGAAAAGAAGAGAAAGAGAAGCAGACCAGTCCAGAGTCGCTGGCTGGAATCGAACCCACAACCCCCAGACTAGCAAGCCAGCATACTACTAACTAGTTCACCGGGGCACCCTCAAATCCCAGTTAAGACAAACGTATATAGCACTGCTATTTGTTTTAATTTATAATTAAATTAAATATACGAAAACCGATATAGTAAATTTAATTTTTATTTTATCGAACTTTTCTGTTTTAGACTAATATTCAAATTTTTTAATCAGGCTCGAGTTCATATTAACATTCTTATTGTTACAAAGAATTGATTTTTTTGTGATAAATGAAAGAATAATCTGAAAAATTATATTTTTACAGACAACAAGCCGAGTGGAATGCATTTTCGAAACCAGCTACGATTTCATCATCAGCACTCTTTGATCGGTGGGTGCATGTTGGTTGTAAATATCATCTATTTAACTCACGGGGCTTAAGTTAATTGAATTCGGTAACTAATTTAGTTTTCCTTTTCTTTTATTAATACAAGATGGTTTTCATAATAGTCTTTATTTTAAAGGAAATAAGTTTATAAAGTCAACTTAAAAATTCAAAAGTTCTATCCTGAAACTTATAAAAGAAAGAACGCAGTTTTTCCCCATAGCCACAATTTGATTACCGTTGAATTAAAAACTGAGCAACAGTAAGATAGTGGGCTTGGGTCGTGCTGATACGTCGTTGTACAAAGCGGTGTATTATATGAGACCAAGAAGTGCCAACCGTCCAGTAAAATTAACTATAAATAATTGTAGGCATAGAAAACAATAAACCATGTTTTATTGAAATTTTCATAATATTAAATCTGTTTTTACTTAAAATTCACATATGATATGGTGCAGTACATATAATGCAAAGCGGTGATTTGCACTCCTTGCATATTGTGTTAGTCAACGTTTGTGTTTTGAGTGCTGCAGGTGGTGCTATAATTTCGGGAAGTTCCTTCAACAGGATCATGTGATTGACAGTTTGCGGTGAACGGCATGGTATTACAGATAGACAACCAGCTGTGATATGTAAGCCCTCCTGGACTTTGCCTCTGCTAAGGTACTTGCTTGAATATCATCTTGTTTCAGTTGAGGTCTTTATAAATGACTGTAAGCCTCCCTGTACTAGGCCTCAGCTAAGGTACCTTGAAAATGCTTGAATAGCATCTTGTTTCAGTTGAGGTCCTTATAAATGATCCATGTGTTTGTGATAAAAAAACTCTCCCTCGCCACGTATTTGATTTGTATTCGTTATTTTTGTTCAGAATTTTTTTTTAAATAATTAGAAAACTTAATTCTGAAATTCGTAATCGAAAAAGAAAATATGTGGAACCGTCTTTTGACAAAGAGAATTATTTTTTCTTAAATAATTTTTTTGTCTTTTAAAGAATTTATTTCTCAATTTAAAAGAAATAAAACAAAATTTTCTTATTGACAACTGTTTTTCGAAATAATGTTTTTTTTTTTTTTTGAATTTGCTAGGTATACAAAAGAAAGTTCCTGCGCAACGTATTTGATTTGTATTCGTAAAGGCATTTGATCAGCCAAGTGAACGCAGTCCATGGTAACACGATAAAATTATAAATTTATATACATGTATGTTTTTTTGACCTGTTGATGATGAACTTTTTGGTAAAATAAAAAGAGCTCGAGGTGTGTTTTTTTTTTTAATAATTTTCTTTATTATTAATTTGGTCGATAATTCACCAAACAACGGCTGGCTGTTAGGCAGTTAGAAAAAAACAGACATCGAACTCGATTATTTAACCGAAAACTTGCACGGTAAAATTATATTTCAATTGAACATGAGACTTAAAATTTTCCCCTGTTTACAATATTTTTGTCACAGTCATCATTTTTATCTTGTCACAATATCCTAAACCTAAGACATCTATTATATTTATGTATTTGCTATTATATTTATATTTAATTTGAAACTTTCAAAGATATGTATCACAGATATGTACCATGCGGTTCGAAAGGGTCAATTCTGTGGTTTTCATGGGCAACCGCGTATGTTAATTTTATACGATTTTGGGTTAATAATGCCATATTGTTTGGTTTCAAACGGCCTTTACTTGGTTTTAAAAATTTCTCAAATAAGATGGACCCATTCCGATTATTTTAATGGCATAAAACGTAACTTCTAAATATATTCAAAAATCGTTCAGCACTAACACGGTTTTGTAGCTCTCCTGAAAAATTTGAATTTAAGACATACGTGGTTGCCCATGAAAACCACAGAATTATGTTGTTTATTATTGATAACAGAGATTCACTAAATAAAAAATGGAAATCGCTTATTTGCAACGTGATTTGGTTATTATCGCCATTAGCCATTTTGCTTGTTTCTTTGTCATTAAACAGTTGAACGAAGACCTAAAAGTAAATATTTTATTTAGTTAGCTCCAGATCATGGGGTGTTACTTCAAAGAAAAAGTTAACAACACCTAAACTATTGCTTAAATTCAGATCAAATTATTTGGTAGGGGCTTTAAAAATTAAATTTTATGCTTCCATGATAAATATTGTAACAATAGGATAAATGTGAAAAGAAAAATGTTTAGGCTATTTAACTAGGTATTTTTTTCAGAAGACCTTTAAGGGTAAAGAGTTATAATCTAAAATGGATATTTTTTAAGTATTTGGATTTAAAAAAAAATTATGCACGAAATCTAAATAATATTAAAATTTAGGTTTAAACTGCATTAAGTAAAAATAAACTAACGTAATTCAACAAAATAATAATACGAAATAATTGGCCCCTACCAATGCGGTTTTAGACCTGGAAAGTCCACCTCTGACCAGATATTCACATTACGCCAAATCCTGGAAAAAACGCACGAAAGGCAAATCGACACATACCACCTATTCGTTGATTATAAAGCCGCTTTTGACAGCCCGATAAGAACCAAAGTGTATCAGGCCATGTCTGAATTCGGGATTCCGGCGAAGTTGATAAGACTTTGCCGGATGACAGTAACTGATACTAAATCATCAGTGAAAATCGGAAATAGTCTTTCCGAATCATTTGCCACCACGCGTGGATTCAGACAGGGTGACTGTTTATCGTGCGACCTTTTTAACATCGCCTTAGAAAAGGTCATACGCGATGCAGCAGTTAATAGAAATGGCATAATTTTCACCAAGAGTCACATGCTTCTCGCATATGCTGATGATATTGATATCATGGGTAGGACACTGCGAGATGTAACTGCTGCATTTGCAGGCATTGAGAGGCAGTCTTTAAAAATGGGCTTGACAGTTAATGAAAGCAAAACCAAGCTAATGGTTTCAACGAACCTGAAATCTACTAGATTAGGTGAAACTGTGAACGTCGGTAACTATAACTTTGGTGTTGTAGAGGAATTTGTGTACCTCGGGACATCCATTAATAAGAGCAATAACATCAGCCTGGAAATACGAAGAAGAATAATACTAGCAAATAGATGCTACTTTGGGCTAAATAGGCAATTTAGAAGTAAAGCCCTCTCTCGAGTAACGAAAATAACACTTTACAAGACACTCATATTACCTGTGCTTTTGTATGGTGCAGAGGCATGGGTACTTGCGCAAGCGGATGAAGCTGTACTTGGCGTTTTTGAGAGAAAAATCCTTCGTAAAATATATGGACCGGTCTGTGTAAGCGGAGACTATCGGCATCGTATGAATCATGAACTGTATGAGCTGTACGCCAACATTGACATTGTTAGGCGCATAAAGGTACAAAGACTGCGCTGGCTTGGACATGTCGTGCAGATGGATGAAGAAGCTCCAGTAAGAAAAATTTTCGAGTATGATCCCGAAGGTGTCCGCAGAAGAGGACGACCGAAGCTCCGATGGAAAGATCAGGTCCAACAACACCTAATGGACCTAAATGTTCGAAATTGGAGAAGGAGCGCAGAAGACCGAAGCGCCTGGAAATCTATTCTTTCCTCGGCTTAAGACCCTTCAGGGTTGTAAAAAAGCCATCTATTGATTGAATTCAACAAAAATTCCCGGATATAAAAGCGTTAAAAAAATAAAAAAATATTATAAAAATGAGTTAAATATTTTCACCTTAAGCAGGAAAATATTTTTTAATTACCCTGTTTGCTATTTAAATGATGATGCAAAGTTTTAAGATTTTTGGTTTCTAAAATTCTTAAGAATTATCTTCCTAAATCTGAGCTACCGAAAAATTGACTTTTGTTCGCCTTCATTTAGATGTGCCTCAGTGCAAGTTAGTTTTTTAATCAGTTTAGTTTGCTTTTTGGAATTATTTTCAAACATCTGTACACCCTTTTTAGGAAACCCTTTTTTAATGAATAGAGTGTCATGAGTGAATCTGATATAAAACAAGAACATATAAATCATTTTGCAGTCACGGAGGATTATTTGTTTTTTCAAGTGAAAAAAATTGAGACATACATAGTTGTAACGCTAAAAACAGATACTGTTATTGATACAATATCACCCTTAATTATCTCGAAAATATATCACTTGATATTTTTTTTTTTTTTTTGTATGCAAGAACCATAACATTCCAAGGCAATTAAGTTAAACAAAAAATATTTTCACGTGGCATTTTTTCAAAAGCATTTAACGTTCGATGTAAATCAATATCATTAGTATTCCAACAAATCTACAATAAACCAATGAAGCAAACATAAAGAAATTGATCTTATTTTAAGCAATAAAATTGCAATAAAGAGAAGAGTGTGACATAAAAAAAAACCCCTACAACATGTTTAAAATGTACAATCTAGTAATAAAATAAAAATGCCATGCTGAGTGAGGCTCGTTTGACTGCATGATAATGTCGCAAACATAAAATGCAAGGTGTTAATTATCGATAAAAATAACTCTAAAGTGAACAAAAGTAGTCGAAAAGAAATACAATTTGAGAAACTAAGAAGTTTAAGCAGCATAAATTAAATATCCACAAAAGCAAAAAGTTGTAACTTTTTTTGTTAATAGTTTATTTAATCCAATTAAAAAATCAATGTTAAAGCATTTAATGAAATCATTTTTTTTTGCAGATCTTCGCCATTAATTTTGTTGTTTATTTTAAATTTGTTGGAAAAGTCCAAGGAATTTTGTTTTATTGAGGCAATAAGATGTTGCAAAACATTGCTATGGTGGCAGTTTGCTATTTTTTGTGTCATTTTATTTAAATTATGGTTGAGTGTATTTTGCAAAAACAATTTATAGACTGTTACGAACAAATGTATGTAGTTGTTGTTGTTGTCGTTATATGCAACTGTAGGTATTTTTAGTCTTTAGCCGTTTTTATTTTTAATATTGCCGTATCCTTTGGGACAATTGGCAATAATTTTTGTTTCTTGAAATAATCAAGTAACGACCACCTTGTTCACTTTATATCTATAATACTTGTATACATTTATATATGTTTAAAACATGTCTGATTGACTTTTTTGTGTTATACTTAGTTAAAAAGGTATCATCGTTTTGCTGTTTTAACAAAAACTAAGAACAAATAACGTTTATATAGATTCATGTCCAGTAGATGTTATATTGGTTTTATAGCCTCTTGTTTTGTTACTGCGGTTTTAATTTCATTTATAAAGCAATTTATTTATTTAGTGGTAGTTTCATTCATGTTAAAAGTCATCGTCAACATAAGCAAACATGTGCCTGAACAGAAAACATATATTGTTGGCTGGACAGACAGACAGACAGACGTTCCTACAGTGTTGGAACATGACAATATATATGAGTTGGTCTAGTCATAAATAATTTTTTATATTTAAGTATAGATGCTTGCAATATATAGAAGCTTAAGAAATCGCACGGTTATAACACGTTTTTTTGCACTTTATTGTACATAAATAAAGTTGGTAAAACATTTCATTTTGGCCATTGTAAATAATTAAATAATGTTCTATTTTTGTAAAGTTATGCAAAGGTTTAGTATGTGTGTGTGTGTGTTTTTTCTTTCTTGAGTTATAACTATTGATTTACATTCTTCTTAAATTAAAATACGAAATATTTGCTTATTTCAATCAAGTTGTTGCTTTGGCCTTTTGTTTACAAGTCAGTTTTTTTTTTAATCAGCTGGGATTGTTAAACATACATTTATAAATAACAATTAGTTATTTAGCATTTTCACACACATCCACATAGAATAAATAAAAAAAAAATTATAAAAGAACAGCAGGTTAACAAAAATTGCTTGAACCCTTTCATACCACCATCATCATTATTGTTTATAACAGCGAAGCTTAAACAAAACGAAAGAAAAAAAAAATACTACAAAATTATCTAAGCAACAAAATATGTAGAAAAGAACACGTCTATCTAAAGTGCTGTAGAATATTTTTTTTTGTATAAAACCAGCATAAAGTTATGAGATCTTTTTTAATATTAAATTCAATGCGTAGATTAGAAAACAAAATCCCTGAACTAGTACTAAGAAACCTTTATGAACTATACTAAGCCAACAGATATAACTAGAGGTTTATAGAGAGAGAGAGAGGAAGAGAGAAATATGGGGACGACAGAAAGACTTGTCTGACCACAATGAAATTATACAAAAAAATCATGTTATAACTAACAAGTATGATTTTCAAATGTAATTTTGTATTCTCACAGCACCTTCGATTGTATCATTTAGTTGTTTTTTTCCACAACCAATAGTCTATATAAATGTTGTAATATTTTTCTTTTTGATATTTCATTATTATTATAAAAGTACAATTCTTGAGCAAAACTCAACATCATCATGTTCGTCAACACTGCTGATAATGATATAATAATAACAACAACTAAAACATTTTTCTTTGGCAGAGGAAAAAATAATAAATAAAGAAATAATAAAAAGTAGTGAAACTATAAAAAAAAGAATGGCAAATAGAAAACATGAATCTTTGATTTCTTTAGCTGACTTTGTTACTACCACCACGTTTAGTTTAGGCCAATATTATTATTATTATCATCATTGTAAGACGTTTTACTAGTAACAACACTTTTTCTAACTGCTGCCACATGTTGCTTTTTTCCAGCTAACTCTAATATGAAAAAAAAAAACAGATACAACAGCAACATAAAGCAACGATAAAGGCAGAGAGAGAAAGAGAGAGAAGAAGGAAGAGGAGAAGAAGAAAAACAAAAACAGCACGTTGTAAATGTTGCAGTTTATTGACTCTTCTCAAATACAATAACAAAAATAACATTGAAACAAAGTCAGTTAAAGAAAACCTCATGAGTTTGTTTTTCTTTTTCTTTTTCTGTTATTTCTTCTTCAATAATGTTATTATCATTGTTGTTGTTGTATTTATTACTTATTTAAGGTTTTTCTTGGTCTTTTTGTTGATTGCTTTTGATGGATTTATCTAGTTTTTTTAAAGTTATTTTCTTTCCTTTGACTTTTCCTTAGCGTTCACTTAAGATTTCTGGCCTTTTCCAATATGCTTTCGTTTCTGTTTGTGTAGAAGAAAAATCATGAAAAATATTTGAAATTTTTTTCTACTTTTGTTTTGCTCTTCGCTACGAAATGTGAAAAGATGTAAAAAGATAAAGTGGTCAATAAGTTTTTCGTGGAAGTAGAATATTTTTTGAAATTTAAGCAAGCATTTAGGCATTTATACATTTTTTTATTAACTAAGTTATATGAAATCTACGATAAATTATTTGTTAAATAGTGACATTATTTACACAAAATATTTTTTAATTATACTAGTATATTCGGACAATTTATTTATGCCTTTTACGATTAAGTAAATTTCTGTCGATTCTGTTGTTTTGAGTATTTTCTTAAAAATTATTGTCAATTTTAATAAAAACATTAAACTTTTTTAGTATATATCTACTATGCATGCGTCCTATGCACTTATTAGAATGAACTCTTATTGAACTCATGCATTCATTATTTTTTTTTGCTGGGTAGGTACTTCTGACGTTTCTATTTGTGTAATCGATCAATTGTTTTATTGCAGAGGGTGGGCATTCAGTTCCTTAAAAATTAGCTAGAGTAATGACGAAAAACGCATATGAATTGTATTCGACTATCGTGCATTGGAATCTGTCATTTTCTTTCAGTTAAGAGAGCTTAGGCGTTTATTTGTTATCGCTTCTTCGAGCAGATGGACTGTTGTAATGAGGCTAGTCGCAAGGCGGCATTATCATCAAAATTCCTCAGTCAGGGTGCAGGATCGTTACTGTTGCTGCAGCCAAGCAACTTGGGATCAGTCTTGTCACGAAATTTATTTGCTCAAATGGGTATCAGCGACAATATTTTTAAACAATAATAATAATATTTATTTGCATAATAATATTTATTTATTTGTTTTTAAAATTTAGGAAACCGAAAATGGATGCCTAAATCTTGGCAATTCGTTTAGAAAATTTCCAAAATATCATTATATTATTGGCTTAGGATGAAAACATATTGAACTGCTTATTTGTGTTTGATGTGGTATATTTTGAAATGTACGTCAATGCCAACAACAAAATCGTCGAATATGGATTTTCTCTAAGACACAGATACGTCATGAGGTAGGATTGTATCCAGCTAGAATATAAGTGTATAGTATGCAGTTATGGTCAATGAATAACATTAGCTTAAGATATTGATAGTTATTCTTAACAGAACTATTACGAAGGAGAATGTGGGTTAAATAAGACAGTGTATCGTATCATATAGTCAGCCCCATTTTGGTAGAATATACAAAGGTAATATTTAAAAGTAGTTTAAAAAAAAACATAAAACTATTGGTTTTTAATCTAGATGTTATAATAGAGCGTTTTATAAAAAATAAATTATTCGTGCAGGTGTTTTACTAATTATTTTCTTCAAGTAATTTGTTTGAAAATCGTTATTTTCTTTGAAAACTCACGTTTTAATTCTAATTTGAAAATACAGTCTAGAAACACAAAAGTTATTGAATGTTTGAGGCTTCAATGTTAACAAAACGTAAAAAATATTTTACGTTAATCTTTTGACTCTTATTTTCATTATTACCACAACGCCGTTTTTTATACCCGCCACCAAAAAAATGGTGGGGGTATATTCATTTTGTCATTCCGTTTGTAACACATCGAAATATCCATTTTAGACCCCATAAAGTATATATATTCTGAATCGGGGTTTGATTTTATGACGATCTAGCTATGTCCGTCCGTCTGTCCGTCTGTCCGTCTGTTGAAAGCACGATAGAGGTCGCACCGAAAAAGCTAGGGGGCTCAACTTTTGCCAGAATCTTTCTTATAGACAAGGTTTGTTTGGTATTGAAAATGGGCTAAACCGGAATATTAGGAAGAGAGTTATAACTCGAAAAGCAAGAGTAGGTCGAAAAAACCGTGTCCTTCGAACATCGAATAAAATGGAATTGTGTCCAAACGCCTTAACGTAGACTCATGAAACTTCGAATATGTATTTCCTGGGTAAAGGCAATATTATCTCCCAAAAATTGTCTAAATTTATGCATTAGGAGAGGAGTTATCGATCAAAATGTACGAAAACTTATACCGCACAGTGAATTTTTCGGTATATTTAAAAACAAAAACATCATAAAAGCAACAAAATTGGATGTACGACTCTGAAATTTTGTACACTTTGCTTTTTGGTGACACGCTTTCTTGTAACGGCAAATCAATGTGCCACGCCCACTTTTACGCCCACCTCCCATATAACGTTTTAACTAAAATTCATATAATTTCTCTATTAATAAAGATTTTGGAATAATAAAGGCCTATATTGAAACACCTCAGTTGTACTCATTCGCAAAAATAACTTTGACACGCCTACTATAACGCCCACTTTTCACGTTATCTACCGTTAATGAAATTTAAAAGCTCATAAAACCGCAAAAATTTTAGGTATGATGATAAAATTTGCTACGTATATCCCCCTAGGCAATGTCATTACTGTGCCAGAAAATAAAGGTGCCACGCCCACTTTTACGCCCACCTCCCATTTAACGTTTTACCTAAAATTCATATAATTTCTCTATTAATAAAGATTTTGGAATAATAAAGGGCTATATTGAAACACCTAAGTTGTACTCATTCGCAAAAACAACTTTGACGAGCCTACTATAACGCCCACTTTTCACGTTATTTACCGTTAATGAAATTAAAAGCTCATAAAACCGCCAAAATTAGAGGTGCGATGATGAAATGTGCTACATATATCCTTCTAATCAATGTATTTGTTGTGCCAAAAAGTTTAGGTGACACGCCCACTTTAACGCCTACCTCCCATATAACGGTTTATCTCAAATTCATGTAATTTCTCTATTGACAAAGTTTTTGGGAAAATAAAGGACTATATTGAAATATCTAAGTTGTATTTATTAGCAGAAACTTTATTGACATGCCTACTTTAACGTCCACTTTCACTAAAAGACTAAATTTACGAAAACATTTTACTATCATGTCGAAGGTATTAAGGGTGGTTAAATTTTAAGGGCCTATGTTGATTTTAAATAAAACACAAATTATTTAGAAAATTATTATCATTTCTTTTTATAATGATAATATTTGTATGGTTCAATTATGTATTTAACAAAATATCGGCCAAATAGCCCCCCCATCCTTGGCGCCACTCCTCTATCTGATGGTCTAAATTTTCAATGACAATGTTGATGCTCAAATGTTGGGCATGATGATGAGTCGAGGTTGACTGCTCTTTTGCCCCACTATCGCAAAAGAACAGCAATGTTTCCCATTCAACGAACTAATAAGGCATTCACTGTTTTTCTAACATTATATACAGACCTGTTTTGCAGAAATTTAAATATTTTTTACAATTATCCCGATTGTGGACGAATTTGAACGATTATGTTGATCAAAAGAATTACGAAGTGCACAAAATGCATTTTTTTTGAAAGCGCATTTTTATAAAAAACCTGAATAACTTTAAAGCGTTGCTTATTTGCGTATCTTTCTACGGATCAAATTGAGTAAGTTTGAGATTGAGATATGTCAAGTGAAGTGCAAAAAACAAGTTTAAAGACTAGGTGTAGTTCACCTTCAACATAAGCCCTTAAAATTTAACCACCCACTACAAAGAAAGTGATACATATTTTATTATAAAGAGATTATTCCATAGCGATTAACAAAATAATAAATATTGTGCTTTAAATGTACACAAAATTGCTGGTGGGTATAAAAGATTCGGCACAGCCGAATATAGTGCTCTTACTTGTTTTTTTTTCATATTTAATAAAATTATTGGTAACATTTTGATTATAACAATGTGTGTTTAACAATATGCATATTAAGAAATATAATTGTATTTCATTTTAATAAAATATTAATTTTCTATTTTTCTCCAAATAAAAAAAAAATAAATAAATAAATAGAAAAATAGAAATAGAAACCACTTTAACAATTTGTCACCTAAATCAAACTCTATTAAAAAAAGCTTTAAAAGAAAACAAAAGACTTAGGACACAAACTTGTCAACTTGATAGCTACATTTTGTTTAACATTTTAATACATTTTTCTACCTTAAAGTAACAAGCATAACATAAATAAATAAATTAAATCTAAACAAATGTCTCAGCAACTGCTTGCAATTCTTTAACAAAATACCAACTCTGATGACTCATTCACTCATAGCTGATCATAGACACACACATAAAACAAGTAAGAAACATGTTTTTTCATATTTTAGCAAGTTTTGCCTAAATGGTGTTGATTGAAAAGTTTTAAGAAAACGAAACAACACGGAAATTTTTGTTTTCATTTAATTGGCCACGGTTTGCTTAGAGTCTTATTTAATGTTTTTATTTTGCGTTTTTTGCAGTTTAATATTGTGCTTAAACAGTGTTTTTTGCTATTTGGTAGGTGCATTGAAAGTAACAAAAAAACTGGCCAATTAACGGTAGTTTTACAATAACAATCTACCTTAACCGCTTGCTGCTGCTAATATTAAGTGCATAGACAAACAGCAATTGTCGAAGAAAAAAAAAAAAGTTAAACTTCAAATGCTTTTGTAAAGTAACTGCAAAACAAAACTGAAAAAAAACGTGAGATAAAACTGAAGTTGTTGGAAATTGCAAAAAAAAAGAAACAATTTACAACAAACTTTCAAAATACTGCTGCATGATTTAGAGATTTATCTTTATGATTTTTTTTTATTATAGTTTATGCTTTAATGCCCTACACCAAATTAAATTTTCTTTTTGGAAATTTGAAATATTGTCATGTATTGTTTGTGTAAAACATTTTCAGACTCAAAATACAAACTCCCATATACCTAAGAAATATTTTAGGATTATTAAAGCCTAATTTGACAGATGTTGTACAGAAATTTTTCAATAAGCCCTCAAAAAAATTTAAATATTTTTTATGAAGACGGAAGTGAGTCTAAAAAATTCTCATAAACGTTTTCCATTATCAAGGATGTGATTTTCATATGCTAGAAAATCAAAAATATCTGCTTTAAATATGTGCTAAAAAATGGAAAATATGCACTTAATAATATAAATTGAAGGCAAACAAATATAAAGAAGAAAATTAAAACTTTGAATTAGATATACTATTATGTTATGTCTTTCGTAACAATAAAATATTTATGTTATTAAGGCGAATTAATAACAAGTGGGGTGGATGTTCCATCTAATATTGTGAATTTGCCTAAATTTCTGTAGTCAAACTTGTCTTATATATGGAGTTTGATACTTAAACCAAAAAAAAAAATAATAATAATTAGCTGATACTGAGTGCTCACCTGCTATTGTTTGAACTTTTAGTACCTCTCTACCTATTTTATATATTATTTTAGGCAGGTCGATATAAAGGGTGATTTCTTGTGAATTAAGTTTGTCCGGCTGGCAGCACTGGTTGGTAATTGTGTCCAAACTACAACTATGAAAGTGAAAAGTGTTCAGTATACTCTGTTATTTCATCATGGATAAACTCACAAACGAGCAACGACTGCAAATCGTTGAAATTTATTATCAAAATTCGTGCTCTGTGAGAAAAGTCCATCGTTTGTTACGAACTTTTTATTGTGTTCAGCGATGAGGCTCATTTCTGGCTAAATGGCTACGTAAACAAGCAAAACTGTCGCATCTGGGGTGAAGAACAGCCAGAACAGAATGCCGTACAAGAGTTACCGATGCATCCCGAAAAAACGACAGTTTGGTGTGGTTTATGGGCTGGTGGTCAATTTTTCTTCAAAGACGACCGTTGAAGAAACGTTACCGTCAACGGCGAACGATATCGAGGCATGATACGCGACTTTTTTTTGTCCCAATTGGCTAAGTTGGACTTAGTTGATATGTGGTTTTAATAAGACAGTACCACATGCCACACAGCTCGTGAAACAATGGACATATTGAAGGATGAATTTGGTGAGCAGTTTATCTTTCGAAATTGCCCTGCAAGTTGGCCGCCAAGATCATGTGATTTGACGCCTCTTGACTGTTTCTTGTAGGGTTATGTGAAGTCGTCAGTCTATGTGGATAAGCCAAACACGATTGAAACCTTAGAGTATAACAAAACACGTGTTATTCATTGAATACAGGCTGAAATGTTCGAAAAAATGGTGCAAAATTGGACCTTACGAATGGACCATTTGAACGGGAGCCGCGGGCAACATTTACATGAAGTTATTTTTAAAAAGTTCCAATTTATCGATCTCAATAAAAATTTTGATTATATGATGCAAATTTGAGTGTTTTATTAAATTTAAAAAAAAACTACGCTTAAAAAATCACGCTTTACAATCGTTGAAAAATATGTTGAGAGAAATTTTTCAGCAGATGTGCGCAATCTTAATTCTATTTAAACTGGTTCGCTATTTTAGGAGTTTTGTGCGACTAAAATTGCTACTAACACATGTGCAAAACATATGTGTTTAACAAGACATAATTATAAACAAAGTAATGTGTGTTGATACAAATTGTTTTTGCAAAAACAGTGATTTATGTGTTTGTTAAAAAAAATAAAAAATAAAACAGGGAATAACCTATTTAGACTCCCTTTTAACAAGTGTTTTGTTTCTTTGTTATCTGTTGAAAGTGTGGTATTCACAGTTTTTCTTTTTTCATTAAGGAATATTTTTCTTGATCGAGCAGATTTTAGGAATGAAATAAAACTTTGTTGACCAACAAAGTGGTCCGGGTTCAGGTGGTTGTAGTTAAGAGATAGAAACAAAACTGCATTCCTACACAATTACAAAATTTAATTAAAAGTCATTGATAAAAGATAACAAACTTAATTGAAAAACAATGAAGGAACGAAAATCACAAAAAAATTTAAATATCTACACTTAAAAGCATAATATACAAGATTATGCAATAATTATTCACATTTCATTGAGAAGGGAGAAATTTGAATCCCTGAACGTTTTGCAATGCAAGAGTGAGATAAACTCATATGCAAATTGTGAAAATCTGGAGATAATAAGGATACCAAGCCATCACGGGCTGATCGGAAACGAGAAAGCCGACAAATTATCCAAAATGGGAGCTCTTCTGAGTACTATAACTTTGGAGAACGCCAAACCCCTTAAACGATTTAGGGATGAACTTAAACGTTGGACGATGGAGGAACATGTCAGAAAATGGCAAAGCACTGATGTCGGTAAGGTGACAAGAACACTATGGGGTGACCCAAATCTTGGGAAATCAAAGGAGATTCTGAGACTAAGTAGACCAACACTTAGAAAACTAACCAGTGGAATTACAGGTCATACGGAGTTGAGAACTCATCTAGCTCGCATGAGATTATCTGAGGAGACAACATGTAGAGCATGCGAGGAAGAGGATGAGACTTTGGTACACTACCTCTGTCATTGTCCTGCGTTTGGGCATATTAGGCGCGAAAAGTGGATACTATGCCAAACTTGGAATACCTGGGGAACTCGAACTGGAGATCTATAAGGCGTTACATTGAGGGGACTGGGTTCTTGGACTAGTCCGTTATTTATGGGAAATTATGTTTATAGTTTTTGTTTGGGAATTCCGTTTTCCATATGGAGCGCACAACATGCCAACTGGGCATAAGTGCATACCTGCATAACCTAACATGCATTAATTATAAAATATGCAAAAACAAATCGAGCTCAACAAATCTTTTGGCTCGGCTAATTAGTTGATTTTTCATGAAAGTCTCCGCCCTCGACATTATCGGCAACAACTTGGCATTGAAAGGAATCAAAATTATAAGTAATAATTACCCGACTAAAATCTAAAATATTTAAAAAATACTCGCAGGGAAATGTTCATCGGCTACACGAATAAAATTAAAATTTTCGATAACAGTTCCTGTCCCCTGGTAGAGTGTTAATGAGTGCGTATGAGTCAATATTTTATTAACCGCAAATCTAATACCGTTATCGCCATTACCAAACGACAGTGAGTGCAAAAACCAAATATTTATTACCAACTCATACAAACACCCACTACTTAAAAATCCAAATTTGGTTAGTTTGATTTTATTACACAGTAAAAGCATAAGAAAAAAAAACCACAACTTATGTCATGTCTATTTTGAAAGGAGTATTTTCGTAGCAGAGCTTTCGTAATCCGCAAAAAAAATATACACAAAAATAAATGAATTTATAACAAAAGCAAACAAAACGGCATTGAAAAAACTTGTTTCTTATTTAAACAATTATAAAATGGCAACTTAACTTATTGTGAGGTTGTGTGCTTTTTATTCTTGTTGTTATGGACAATAGTGATATTTTAATTAAACTTGTGGTATTTAATTGAACTTTAATTCTTTTTGAGTAGGTTTTTTTTTAAACTTATTAATGTACTCGTGTCTACTTAACGGTTTTAGTATCCGTTTTAATTGCCTTTCTTTTAGTTAATTTTATCAATATTGAAATGAATATTTACGCCAAGCCTTTTAAATTTTCGTTTCTGTATTTTTGCTGTTAAATTAATATAGTTGATCTGCCTTTCAAACCAGTTTGTTTTTAAAGTTTTGAAGCCCACTCTAGGTTTTTTTAAATTTAATATGAAAAATTACTTTAATGTGTTTAAAAATGATTGTACTCATATGCAGAAAATCATGGTGGGCAATCTTACACTGCAGATCAGGAGTTTGGATATGCCTGTATATATTTTATTAAAACTCTAGGTTAGGTTAGGTTAGGTTGAAAAGGAGGGGCACTAAAAGCCCAAACAGGTATACACTTATGCCCAGTTGGCATGTTGTGCGCTCCATGTGGGAACCTCAATTCCCAATTTAAAACCATAATCATAATTTCCCATAATTAAATGTCGGACTAGTTTAAGAACTCAGTCCCTTCAATGTAATTCCTTATGGATCTCCAGTTCGAGTTCCCCAGGTACTCTAAATTCAGCATAGTGTCCACTGTGAAATTCTCGCGTCTAATATGCCCAAACGCAGGACAATGACAGAGATAGTGTATCAAAATCTCATCCTCTTCCTTGCATGCTCTGCATGTTATCTCCTCAGATAGTTTCATGCGAGCTAGATGAGTTCTCAACTCCGTATGATCTGTAATCACACTGGTAAGTCTCATAAGTGTTGGTCTATTCAGTCTCAGAATTTTCCTTGATTTCCCAAGATTTGGGTCACCCCATAGTATTCTTGTCACCTAACAAAATATTTTTAAAAATTGAAAAATGGGTTATAGCTGCAGGCAATACAACATTTTACATGATGATTGGAGACTCAATATTATTCCCTGCATCAATATCTTCGAGAGATTTTCATAGAGAGTTATTTATCTTAATAAAGGTTAGGAATATCATTTGCACATGAAGGCCAGACTAGATAAAAAGACTAGCTACCAAGTTTACAATTATGAGCCCTAAAATGTATGATGGTCTCCGAGTAGGGCTTGCGGCTTTTTGTTCGAAAACTAAATTCGAATCGTCAGTAACTAACAGGGATAAATTTGAGATTAATATTATTTTATGCCACTGCAAAGCAATTTGGCGACGAAATCTAAATTGTTTGAGTTTTTAGTTTTCGGCTGTTGTTTCAAACGGTGATCCTAAAAGAATTCATACTCTTACAAAGCTTCCCAGCAAAATCTTTTTAAAATTGTGTAATAGGTTGTCATTATTTCATACAATACATAGTAATGAGGGGTCGTTACCAACATCATTATAATAAAATATAGAGTAATGGCCTATTGTTTATGACCTTCGTAAAATTTTTTTTATATTTTATTAAACAGTGAGCTTTAAATTAACTTATAAATATTATAATTTGCAAAATATTATAATTTTTTATATTTTTTTGTATCGCAACAGTATAAAAATATCCAGCTATAATTCAGCTTTATTGGTAACTACTTATTTTATAGCTTTTTGTAAGTTCATTTGTAAGCGAGAGTCATAATTTCTGGGACAACTCAAACAAAAATAAGTAGTTATTCGGTCGAAAAGTAACTAGTTTATGTATATCTCCAATATTACTTGCTAACTTACTAGTTAAGTAAAGATTTTGCTGGGTTTGGCTTGATTTGAAGATAAATAAGGTGATCAAATTTAATTTTCCCAGTGCTTAACGTTAAACTATTATAAATATTATATGCCTTAAACAAGATGAATTAAATTTGCTTTAAGCTAAGAAAATATTTGTTACACAAAGAAAGAGTCCTGATATTTAATTTAAAATCACCCATTCGTACTGAAAAAAATTTTTGCATCTTGTTCAACATATTTTTTTTTTTAAAGAAACTGATTTTGATCGAAAGCTCTCAAGTTGAGTTGGCTTAATTTTCATTTTTATCTCTACAAAGTTGACCAAAAGTTGCTACGTCATGTTATGTTTGCATAACAAAATTCAAAAAGTCTTTAGTTTGTAATAGTTTTTTTAATATTTTGTTTGTTTGTTGGTTTTAAGCTGGTCTATATGCGTTACACTGGTGCTTATACCAGATCGTCAGTAGACCTTTTACCCAAATTCTTGAAAAAGTATATTCTATAGTTTCTTAAATATTTAGTTTTATACTTTGGTTTTCTTCTACTAAGGCGTCACAATGGATCATAGTGGTCTCTGGGTGAGAATGTGAAGGTAACTAAGAACCAGACTTTTTACCTAACACACTTTTGTTTGGAAAACTGTCAGCTTGAGTTGAGTAAATTTTAATTTATGTCGAGTCGAAATAGAAACATTTTTGTAAAAGGCTTTACAAATCTTAAGGCGCTGGTCTATTGTGTACCTCTCCAAGTGAAAATTTATCAAACAATAATGCAAAGAAATGTCTAATTAAGATGGGAAAAAAACTTGACGTTAAGGTGTGACTCACAATTAGCATCGTATATTATAGTTGGACCACCCTTTAGAAAATTAGAAAAAAAAATTTTTTTTAAACAGAAAATTTTTTAAATATATTTTTATACCTGCCACCAAAAAATTGATGGGCGTATATTTATTTTGTCATTCCGTTTGTAACACATCAAAATATCTATTTTGAAAATAAAAGTTGTAAGAATAGAAAAGAAGGAGAGTGAAGCCAAATAGGTAAAATTTATATGTAAGTAAGAAAAGAAGCTTTATTATATAAGCTATAGATTCCTATTAGTTCAATAGGTTTTGGGAATGTTGAAGATCGCTCTGGTCTTAAAATGGATCCAATAATCAAAAACAAAATCGACAACAGTGCGATTTTATTGCTCAGAAATTGATTGGAACCAGCATTAGCCAAATATACTTTTGTTTTGTATTTATTGTAGCGGTTGGGCAATTTACGGTATGGATGGAGATGTTTAACATTTTTCGTCTTATTTTGCTTAACCCTTAAGAGCACTGAACTTTGGCTTCAGTTTATAGCCTAGAACATTTATATTTAATAAAATTGCAACCACAACATTAATTAAAAAGTTAGATATGAAAATAAAAAATTATAAAATTTAATTATTTTTGTATAATAAATCATTTTTATTCTGATTTATAATAAACTTAAGAATAAAAAGTTTGAATAAATATTATTTTATAATAACAATTATTTATGTACTTATGTTTTTTGTCAGAATATTTTTTTTGATTTTGATTTCGTCTTAATTTTGACTCTTACTATGTCGCAAATTCGCCATTCTATAGGTGACTAGCAATTCGTCTTGCCTAAATAGCATCCAAGGCATACTCATACAGTTATCGGCAACGACAAATTGATAGAACAAAGTAACTTTTTAAGGGATGTTCGCTGTCAAGGCCAATTCGTATATCAGGGATGGAAAAGTTGTTATAATATGTGTAATATAATCAAAATGAATTAACAAAAAATATATATTTGTAAAAGGCATTATAAGTGGTGCATGAGTAACAAATATACATAAATTAGGCACATCTTTTATCAAAAAAGTACATTTAAGTTATTTGTTTATTACCGGAAGAAAAATCTAATTTTGCATGCCTGCATTAATAAATGAAACTAAAGTGAATTCAACAAATTTAGACATTATGCTACCCCATCTGATAATGGACTGATAACCTCACCTGTAGGAATTCGCCTGCCAAGGTATAGGCGAACTAAATTAAACTAGGTGGCCTCAATTCATCAGCTGTTCATGAACTGCTACTTTCCATGTGTCAAAATTTCATACAGCTCTCTCTTCTGCTATAATTTATAATTGGCAAAGACCATATTAAAAAAAATTCTCTCAAAAAATTCTTTCCGTGCTATCACTTTATACCTATAATTAAACCATGAGTAGTACTCTAGTTTTAAGGTGAAAAATTTTTCTGACAACACTCAAGCAACGTTTTGTTTTGTATGAATAATTACGAAATTCAAAGCAAGAGCTGATCAATTTTTTTTGTTTGCTCGATTTTTTAAACTCAACATATTTCATAAATTAAAACAGAATTCTAAGCTTTAGAAACAATATTTCAATTGTTAAATATAACCCCAGTTAGTGTCAATAGTGAGATTTAGCTCTTGATTAATAATTTGATTGTTGTGTTCACATCTCAGAATTTCAGTGTAAAGCCAGCATTAACCATAAAATAAAAATATTGCAAGTATGTAATACTAAATAATTTCATTGTCAATCCAATTCGGAGTCACAGCAAATCTAGTTTCTGTGTGTAAAAATTTCTTAATTAATTTTCTATGTATAGATAGTATATTATTTATTAACTTATTTTTTATTAATTTAGATATATTGAAGATATATAAATATAAGATCAATATAGAAAGAAAACTTTATAATAAAATATATAATTTGTATCAAATTCTTCCTTAAGTACGTCAACAAAATTGTCTATTAAATTTATATTTTAAGGCAAATCTGTAGATTAATTTCTTTACTTATTCAAAAAAATCATCTGCATTGTGAAATTTTGTTAGTAAATTTTTTTATTTACAAAACTTCATACTTGCAAAGTGATAATTCTAAATTCAAAAACCATTTATTACCGTTTTATATGTTTTTGTCTTAAGTCTTTTGTTTTGCTTTTTCTTTGAAATGTGACACGCCTATAAAATTCATTAACCAAAATTTCTGCTAATCACTCAAGTTTCCATCATGTCCAAGTTTATTTTGAACAGTTAACAAACGGTAATATTAACGGTTTTTACATTTTAAAACTTTAACATTTTTGACATGTTGATTGGTCATACCTGACTGTTGATTTAAAAAAAAAAGCTACGAATTCGTTACAATTGTTTTCTTGTTTTTATTTCTTATGTATAATTTACATTACTGTTCAATGTATTAATAACATTTCAGTTTTGTGGTTTGACCTTCTTTCATTTCCAATACATGTGAAACACACCTCTACTTGTACATTGGCTTCAGTGTGTGTGGGCTTTTATTTAAATACAAAATTAGTAAATAAATAAATAAATAAGAAATACCCACAATTGGTTAATGAGAAGTTATAATAAAGAGACGAAATATCGGTGTTGTCAGATCTGGCGACTTGTCGACAAATGTGATGAATTTAAGTGCCATTGGCGATTATTATAAGTAATTTGTGTTTTTTTAAATGATTTTCAGTATTCTATCTATATCCTACTAATATAATAAATGTGAATGTTTGTATGCTTGGATAGTTGTTACTCAATCACGCAACAAAGGCTGGACAGATCAAAATGAAATTTGACACACTTTTTATCGCAATAATCAGTCGAACTCGCGAAATTATGCGATTAATATTTAGTTAGTCGATTACTTAAAGATTTCTAGTGTCCAAAATTTACACGTACTGGCGAATAAAATTTAATCATTCAACGTCATCTTAAGCATTTGCATTAAGGTCTACTCCACTATCATAATTAATATAAATGTTTGGATGTTCAAATGTTTTAAGTCACGCGAAAATGAATTTGTTTAATGAAATTTGTCACATAGTTTCTTTAAGCTGAGGGTTTTAACATTGGCTGTAGTTGTGCTTTGGTGAATTAGCATTAATAATTCGATCACGATGTAATATAGCTACAATATAAATTCTGGTATGATGGGTATAACAGTAATTATATTTCCCACTTTTAATAGATTTCGATTGTCGTGTAAAAAATTGCTTCTATTTTCTCAAAGTTATACTTGTGCCGTAAAAGGTAATTATGTAACGAAACTTGGGAGAACCTTCATTAAAAATTAAATGATATTTTAACTCCTCAACTAGAAAATATACTAAAAATACGAAAAGTTTTTGATTCCGTAATTTAGGCATTAATGCAAGTAAGTAATAGTAAACTGAATGCCTCCCACACTCTACTTGAAGTTATTTGTCTTTAACTAAAACAGTCGGTTATAGTAAAACAGTGGTAGTCACAAGCAAAACTTGTTTTATATTCAAAGCGGTTTGCTTTCATAGGTTGCCAATACGTGATATATTTTGGCGATATTCGATAAACCATTTGGTGGTAAAGCTTAACATATCTGACAACACTGACAAGACATGAATATATATTTTTTAATAAATAAAAAAAAAAATATCTAACACCCACTAGCATTTTTTTAATTACAATAAAATATTAACTTCTTGTGTTAGTGTCTGTGTTTCTAACATAAACTAAATAATCTTTTTTATTTTTATTAAAAAAAAAACAAGTATTGTGCATGATGAAATTATTTCTTTTATCGATTTAAATAAAGAGGAAAACCTACACTGATTTATTTTTTTAAAATAATTTTTTTATTTTATTTTAATATAATTTTCAACCTGATCACCTTCAGCAGACGGCTGTGATCTTGGCCATGCAGTTTATAGCTTAAAGAAATAGTTAAATATTATCATAGTTATAATAGAACTTAAACATATAGTTTAGAATTATTTAATAACTTATTTTTTCAATTAGGCTTGGGAATTTCATTCATTGAATTTATATGTATAAGAAATTAAAGCCCTCTACTTGCTTTAGGAACAACAACATAATAATTTGAAACAAAATTCCGTCCTGGTCCTTTATTTTTAAATTGAATTAGCAAAAGGGAATTTATTCCACAAATACCAGTAGTTGTTATGTTGATTCCTAGACCTGTCAAATCAACTTATTCATACTGACACTTGCCAGTGATTTGTGTTTGCATAAGGAAATTGATTCTTCTTCATCTGCTGTTGCAAAGAATTTGCATGTTAACAGTCATCCACCTTTAAATGTAATTTGATAATTGAGCTTCTTGCTTGTGTACTAGTGGTTGATGCCAGTGCAATATCCCTCACCCAACCATCGTCAACTATGCTAGGAACCAACATGAATACCCTGAACAACATGATCAACATGATGATTATGAAATAAAATTGTTGTGTTATTTATTGTTGTTTGTTTCATTCCTTAGTTGGTTTCTCCTTCTGTGGTTTAAGCAATTTTCTAGGCAAAAGGACAAATAATTGTTATTTAGTGGTGGCCAGCGAGCAGGGAAAACCACATGTAATAAATGTATTTTGTAGATTTGGTATGTTATTTGGTTTACACTCCAGAATTTAATATTTAATTGTGTGGTTTGTATTAGAGTCATCCAGCTAGACAGACTAGACAAAAATTCAGTCAGTCAGTCAGTCAGTCAGTCAGTTATACACTGCCTGGCTTAGTCTGTCTGCTAGTCAGCCAGCCAGGCCAGCCAGCCAGCCAGGCCAAGCAATGCAGTCAACATTATAATTATCTATAAATCAATTCAGGTTCGTGTTGCAAGTCTTTTGTTTAACCATTAAATGATAATGTATGTTAAGAAAAGCTCAATAAAAGAAAATATCCAGGTTTTATGTTAAAATTTATTGGAAAAATTTCTCATTTTTATTTTTAAATCATAAAAATTTAATACGTTTTTGTGCTAAAAATTTTTTTTGTATTAAAAGATATTCTGAAACATTCACAGACTTCCGTTAGTTAAAATTTTTTATTACTTTTACATAGTTTTATCGCTAATCGTGTCATTTTGTTAATATGTTTTTTTCTGAATTTGTTAGATCGTTGTTTTTTAATACTTCTTTTATATTAATTTTAAGATTCCATGTTGTTAACACATAAAATAAAATATTAATGATGCGTTTGTGTTATAAAATCTAATTTGAATTGTTGAGTCTAACTAGGTTACGTTTAGCTTTAGGCTAAACTTTAATATTTAAACTGCGTGTTTGCTATCTTCAATGTTATTTGCCATTAATAGTGAACATACGGAATTTTGGCAATAAAGTTGTTAGTCAGAATTGCTATAAGAAATACAATCTTTGCAGCTTAAAATTGATTACAGTGATATAAAATTGAATAAATTAAAAACAAAAACAGTTAGATTTTAATAATTATCTTCAGAGAGCATAACAAAAGTTATAGTCACCACAACCGTGAATGTGGATATTTTTTTGCTAGCAAAATTAAGCAGTATAGATTGGTAGAAGGTTATTTTTTTGGCAACAAGCAGAGAAAAAATTTGCTTTGAATCAAGTCGTAAAAAGTTAGGATTGTTAAGTTAAGACTGTTAAGATTGAAAAAACAAATAAAAAAAATATCTTGTTTTATCGTTCTCGATTTATTTATTTAATCAAAAGTATGTCGATTTAGTAATTTATTGTTTAAGAAACTTCTTGTTTATGATGTTTAAAAATCTACGATTTTTTGCAAATTTAAAAGAATTTTAAATATAAAGTCAAATATCTTTAAAGTTAGGAAAAATGGTATTAAGTCAAAAACTATTGTTTTTTTTAACCCAAACAAACTAATAATCTTTCTGAAATATTGCTTAAAGAAATATTTACGATATATACACATGTAGGGGGAATATCGAAGCAGACCACTACTATCACGGGTTCCTTTTCGACCCCCCTCGCTTCTCAGTGATTTCGTGTCCACAGATCCGTATACCATCAATCACTGAGTCCCGCGCCACAACCGTCGGTTGCTCTGGACTAGGAAAACGATTTCACACTGCCGACTGGTGATTGTCGACAGTCCTCATCGCACAGTCCTTTGTAATCGCCAGCATCTCCTTCAGACTAAGGTCCCCATCGCACTCACACTTAACGTGTGCTTGCCTGTGATCCTTAATCTTCCGCTCGCCAACGCCGGACACTCGCATACTACATGCGCTGCTGTCTCGGCATCCTCCAGGCACATTCTACAAATATCATCATTCACGATCTGTATTCTCTTCAGATGATATTTGAAGTTCCCATGTCCTGTAATCAAAGCAGTTATCCAACTCATCATACTCCAATTAAAACCGAGTATCTTCACTGCACCCCTGCCAAGTGGCTCCCTGAGCACTATACGAGCCTGTCTACACGTGGTTCCCTCTATCCACCTTCGCAAGTTCATAAAGTTCACCCATTGAAAGATCTTAGCCCGCACTAACCCATTGCCCAGAACAGTTTTGGGTTCCGGTCCGCAAAATGCAGCCTCAGACCCCTTCTTCGCAAGTTCGTCAGCAGCCTCATTCCCAGCTATGCCCACGTGTCCCTTAACCCACATCAGCGTTACCTCATTTGTAGAGGCACACCTATTGATCTTTAGAACACACTCAAGCACCAAAGAGGAGTTCACATCTATTCGCTGCATACGTTTTATAACCGACTGGTTGTCAAGTGCAATAAGAATTCTCTTCCCATACTTTCGACATTCCAATAGGTGGTCCAACGCGTGCAGCAAACCAAGCATTTCTGCCTGATAGACTGACACGTACGTAGATGAGTACACACCAGCACCTGCCCTTTCGTCTATAAAGGACCCATCAGTAATGATACTGATGTCATTCTTCATGCTCTCATTGTGCATGAATTCATCCGTTATGAGCGTGTGATGTAGCCTTTCGACCACTTTCAGCCGACTCATGCGCTCCATCGGCATTTGAGCCTACCTAACCTCTTTATCCTATGCCCCAAAACCGATCCAAAGCGATACCACATGCCATCGCTTCGCATCCGAATCGCCTATCTTGCCGCCGTCTCCCTTACAGATAAGTCTAACGGCAGCAATCCTAGTATTGCCTCCATCGCTTGCGTTGGTGTGGTACGTATCGCGCCACATATAACAATGCAAGCAATCCTTTGAACCCTATCCAACTTCCGCCTAATCGTCACCTGAGAGGCCTTCGGCCACCAGACAACAGATGCGTAAGTGATCGTCGGTCTCACCACCACTGTGTAAATCCAGTGTGCACCCTTAGGTGAAATTCCCCACTTCCGACCGCAAACCCGTTTACACTGATGCAGAATCCTCTTTGCCTTCTGTACCCTTGTCTTAACATGAACATTCCAGGTTAGTTTCATATTCAGCGTTACCCCCAGATATTTCACCTTCCTGGACACGTTGATCTCGGTTCCAAAAAGCACTAAGGATCCAATCTCTATTCTCCGCGTGAAGAGCATAGCATCAGCTAGGCATGATTGGTCAGCTAATTTTTCTTCTTCACTTATTTCAAACTTCAGCTATCAAAGTCCATAGATAAAACCAATGCTCTCCCTACTCTCAATTATTTAAAATCTCCAAATTTGTATAAAAACATACAAAATAATTTATGAATAATGAATTAATAATCCTTGGTTATAAATATTAGAGAACAAAACGTTTTTTAAGTAAAACTGATTTTCTAGTCATTTGCAAATTCAACATTTCAGAGAACACTTACCCCCATACCTAAACAAGAGCGTTGAGCGTCAAGCGTTGGAGTTTTACATGTGTTTGTTTTCGTTACAATAACAAAATACATGCAAAATTGCAACGCTTGACGCTCAACGCTCTTGTTTAGGTATGGGCCTTAAGCACTTTTAATTTGATATTAAATTTATATCGAACATTAATGCAACTCTGCATTAAACGAGCAACATTTGTTCCAGAAGAATCAAACGGAAAAAGTTTTGAAACTTAAAGAAAAATCGGTGTCTTTAAAACCTTTTGAAATTGTGTGCTGTATTTTAAAATAAAGTCATAAAATTTAATTTTTAAAGTTTATTCCGTTTTTTTTCCATTTTCGTCAAACAAACTTTTATTGTTTGTAAAAACCCACTGCATACTTAAGCAAGAATTTTTTTTTTATTTTGAACTAAAGTCAATTTTCAAACCAATTGATTTTGTTTAACCAAAAACTAGCAAAACAACTTTTAAAAATATAAAAAGTCAATAAAATGCATTTGTGTTATGCGAATTTGCAACAAGTTTGAGTTGAAGTTTTTTGATTTTATGGCAAACAAGGCAACAAAATTGCTTAGAAATATAAGCCAAACTTCAAGTAAAAGTGTAGAGAATAAATTATTCATCACTATTTTTTCTGGTCGATTTCATATACATATAAAGGTTTTGTGGACTTGCCAAATTTGTTTTCACAAGAAACCCGTAACAAAGTGCAATTACCAAAATTTAAGATAAAATTTATGAGTTGCATGTTTCTGGCAACAGGTATGAAAAAAGCAAACAAAACGTAACAAATATATATACAAAAATAAAAATTTTAGCCGCATATGTTGCAGCCAAATAATGAAATTGAAAATAAAAACCTTTAAAATAAATAAAAAAAAAAATTTGTATAAAAGTATGTTAAAAAAAAGCAGCAAAATGTGTTGTTTTATTAGCAACCAGTCTTAAAGTTTATTGTTTTTATATCTGTTGAGTTTTGTATGTATTTGAACGAAATATATTTTGTATTAAAAGACCGGCCATACAGCATGACATCATTTCATATGAAATTCTGACAACAGACAAAATACATGGTGTATTATTTTGCTTCGTTTTGTGGCTAAATACAAACATACACACATACAAATATCTATATATAAGGTAACTGTTTTAATGTCATGATTTTTGCCAAAAAAAGAAGGTTTCTTGGCTTTAGTTCAAACACACAAAATCAACCAAAATTTAAACTGGTCCTTTTGTTGAACATATGTAGACATACTTTCGCTTTTCTTGTTACTGGTTTCTTAAGCCTCCAAAAAGAAAAGAAAAAAGTCAATCAGAATTTGATCATCATGTGGCTGAAGTTTCAAGGTAACTGCCAATTTAAAACCTAATATTTTTTTAGGGACATGCAAGTTAAAAAGAAACCGTCCAGAGATGAACAAAATATATGGGAAATATGTACCACAATTCTTAAGAAATTTATAACTAAATTAAGTGAAAGTAAATGTAAAATGTTTTCAAAATAAAAGAAATAATAATAAAAAAAATTTTTTTAATTTATTTTGTTTTAAATTCAATAGTCTTGAATACATTAAAAATAAATTCCTTTTACCGATTGTACTTGTTACTACCAGCGCACAGACAATACCCCCGCCTACTTGTTCAACATGTCAAGCCTACTAAGACCTACCAAATATTGAAAGAAGAAAAATCCAATTTGGTGCTAAACAAGTCTCTTGCCTCATCTTTCTGTTTTTCTTCTGTATTTCTGTTTGCTTTTCTAGCAACTGATGACTTTGACTTGTATGTTACGCCTACAGCATAACAAGTTTTATGTTATTTTTTGTTTAAAATTTAAATTAATTATTATTTAACAAATTAGCTTTTATTAAGCTTTGCCATTTTGTACTTGTAGTCTAGAAAACACACATCATAAGTATTGATATGTGGGCGTTTAGTTCAGCAAAGCTTAAAATTAAATGTTAAGAAATTTCAAATGTTTCTTATTCTTTTTTTCAAGAAAAATTTCCAAAAATAATGTCTTTTTGCCGTTTATGGTATTTTCTTATAGCATTCAATGGCTTCAGGTGAAAAAACCTTAAAATCTCTAACCTAAGAAAGACCTTGAAAGAGATCAATGCTTTATTAATGCTTTATTGTTAAATAGTTTTAATCTTTTAAAACGGAATTTGAACACCTAAATAATTTTGTGACTAAATAAGTTAATTATAAAATTTTTATTATGAATATCTTATAACAGAAATAAGTTCAAGAGATGTGTCTATGTCATGTATTTTTCACAGAAATTCTTAATTTTTTTATTATAATCAAAGGGCTGAGGAAGAAAATTATATCTGCATTTTTAAATATTGATAAAATTTATTTATTTGATTTTTAAAATGGCAAAAGACGCTTACTAAAATTAGCTGAAGTTTCAATTGTACTGCAGAATATACATTTACCCAATCAATTATCTATCACAGAAGCTCTATGTTGTAAAAAATATTAATAAAAATATGACAGCATTAACTTATCCATCTCTGGTGTATTTATGTGACTTATTTAAAGTAATGGTTTGTATTGTACAAAATATTAAAAAAATTATCACTTAAGGTATTTTTATTTCTCAGATAGTCTTGATTCGTCAACTGATTATTTAATTTTTCCGTTATTTTAAATTTCAGCTGTCAAAGTCCACTGATATAAAACTATTTTCCCTCTTTCATTGCAAATATCAAACTTTATATTAAAAAAATATAAACAAAAAATTAATTTTCGCACTGCAGTTACCTGATGAATAAATATGTTTTGTTATCAACAAAAATTGTACAAATAGTGGTACACCTGGCGCGATGTGGAACTTTAATAATAAGGTGGGAATTGGGGAATTAAAAATAATTTTTTCGTTTGCCTAAAAGTCCAGTAAGGGAATATAATTATCAATTTTTTATCCTTAATCAAAGTTATGCAGTGCTAAGTTTATTTTGATTAAAATTTAAATATTTTCATAGTTCATAGTTAGATCTATATTCGTCAGTAGTGATTATGAATTATAAATCTGCATGTCTGAGGACAAAATCACGCATTCGAACGCTATCGAAATTATACCCGAAGCTTCAAGTTTTTTTTTTATTTCTGAAAATGGGCTTTAATGCTATAGAAAAAAATTTTTGTGTTAATTTTTGTTGTTGGTTCTTTAAAAAGGTTTTCCAATAAGAATGATATGATTTCTTTAAAAAAACACACACACTTATTGTTGAGGAAATTCAAAAGTTTTTTCTTTAATGTCAAGTAGATCGACACAATTAAGTTTTAAATAAAATGTCATCCAAATGGCCTTCACGACGAATTTTCTGCAGGAACGAATTCGATGAAACCAATTTTCGAGCACTTTTTCCACTAAATCAAGTTGTGCCATTCATGACACGTTCAATATTGACTTGTAAAGCTTAAATAAAGCCGGGTTTATTTCGGAAGACCAATGACTTTAAATAACCCCACAAGAAATAGTCTAATGGTGTTAAATCACAACTTCTTGGAGGTCATTCAATATCACAATTTCTCGAAATAATCGAATCTCCAAACTTTTCTCGCAATAATTAAATTTATGCATTTGCTGTGTGGCACGTAGCCTCGTCTTGTTTGGAACCAAATGTTGTCAAGATGAACTTCTCCCAATTTCGGCCATAAAAAATTGGTTATCATCGATCTATACAGCTCTCCATTGACAGCAACGGTGTAACCAGCTTCTTTTCGAAAGAAGTACGGATCGATGATTCCACCAGACTAAAAACCACATCAAACTGCCAATTTAGGTGAATGTAATGGTTACACATGAATAATTTGTGAATTTTCTTCGCACCAGAATCGACAGTTTTGCAGGTTTACTGCACCACTCAGATAAAAGCGAGCCTTGATTTAGTGGAAAAAGTGCTCGAAAATTGGGTTCAACGAATTCCGTTCCTGCAGAAGATTTCGTGGAGACTATTCAAATGACGTTTTATTTAGAACTTAATTGTATCGATTGTTCTTCGCATTAAATAAGTAACTTTGGAATTTCCTCAACAAAAGGTGAGTTTTTTTTTAAAGAAAACATATCACTCTTGTTGGAAAACCTTTTCTATAGGAGAAACATTAAGTCTACAAAATATATGGTTTACAGCTTGGTTTCAACCATCAAATATAAATATCTCACTGGCACACATTGGTAGACTAAGGATCAGCGTCTTTGACTATAAGCAAAATAAATGCTGACACGTGAAGTTCTTATATGAAAATTTCTTGCGACCACAAAAACGGAAATTACAAACCCTCCTAGTGGTATGTGTGAAAGAATCAAGTGCCAAGCACATTATGTGCTGTATTTACAAACCGAATAATTGCTTTAAGGGAAAATTTTACAAGTATTTTGTTGTTGTAATAAAAACAAATTACAAGTAAATACCCATTCAAAGCGATGAGTTGGATTGTAAAAAACAGCAGAAAATGTAACATGTGTGCCGCACATGGAATATTTTACCTCAATATCTCAATTAGATATTGGGTAATTCCCAGCAAAAAAAATTAGAAGTAGTGCAAAGCGAATTACATTTTCAAGACTTCTAAATCAATTGTGTAAAAGCATTCGTTGTAAATGACTTCCTAAATGTGAAAAAAGTTGTCATTATTGATGTGTTTAAAAATGAATGTAACATCATGCTAAATATCTTAAACAATTCATGTAAACAGACAAATTCAACTCATGAAACATCCGATGCTTCTCATCAAATATGCATGAGTTCTAAATATGTACTTAGAATGGAGTGCAGTTCATTAATATATTCATGTAAACACATGATCTCTAATGACACGCTAATATTAAAATCATTAGTGTTTTCACCTAAATTTAATCACTTCGTCACCAGTTGAACCCCTGCAAATCCACATCTTTGTCATAGATTTTTTTGCTGGGTTTATTTGAATTTTTAATTCTCTTGATACAATTCAACAACAAACGCTTTAAATAAAGAGGTGATATCTAGGAAAAATTTTTCATAGCTAACTTAAGCATAATAAAAAATTTATATTTTTTTTGGGCTAGAATGTCATTGTGATAACTTAAGACTACAAGGAAAAAATATTTTTCTCGTACTAGCCGAGTGAAATGTAATCTTGACACTAGAAGCGAAGTTTCCCTTAGAACTCTTTGACCGGAACTACAAGTGTTTAATGTAGATTTCATCTATTTAATTCACTATTTTAATAAAGTTTCGATTATAGAAATTTTAATTTGAATAATTTTTGTATTACTTATAGCCGTGTTAGAGCGAAATATTGCGACAACTGCTATATCCTCTTTACTTTGATATTATTTAAAATTGATTGTGTTTTCTTAAAGGCAGATAATTTAAAATGCTTTTTTTTTGGCAGCAGGTTTGGAAGTTCTTGGTTGTCTAGTCTGTAAAGTTGTTGTAAATAAATCAGCTTACGTCCAGTAAGAATTTTTTTTAGAAAATCATGGTTTAATGCGACAACCCTATCGGGCATCGGATGAAGCACATACTTTGTTAAATAAACAAAACTGCAGTATTTAGAGCGATAATAATCCTGATGCTATTGTCGCAGCATCATTATATTCAGAGAAACTCAGTATTTGGTATACTTCATGGACCCATGGTATTACTGTTTCAAATATCTTTGCAAATAATAAAATATTGATGGTTATTGCATTATACTTAACGGTGAGTGGTATAGTGACCACTTCCTTAAGTGGAAGGAAATTTTTTACCAGCAGAAAAGAAAATTATTAAGAAAATATTTGGGATTAGAAAAATAAAATAAATTAAAATTAAAAAAATTGTTGATTGGGGTTTTGAACAAGGTTTTTATAGTTTTTTGTTTTATTTTCGAATTTAATTGAGAATTTGAAAATAAAACTTATAACATTTTAAACTTTTCCAAGAATCTAGGTAAAAGGTTTACTGATGGTCCGGCATAAGCATCAGTGAAGTGCATAAAAACCAGCTTAAACCCAACAACCAAATTAATAAAAAAAAAAAAAAAAAAAAATTAAATAATAATTATTTGACATATGTATATAAAACTGACGACGACATTAAAGTGATTTGACGACATTAAATTTTTTTCTCTGAAGATATGTAAAGTCTTAGGTCACGCAGATAAATTAAAAATTATCGTTCATCGGAAATAGGATCTTCAGGATATACTGTGTACACGCAAACCGTGGCGGATGTATGCTTTAAGTCATACAATTATCAGTTAATTAAGTCAAATAAATTAATTTACAAAACTTTTCGTATGCTTCGTTTAAACTATTTCGTCTCTATAAAACATATTTCATATTAAACACCGCAAATTTTATTTGTTATAGCAAATATTACTTTCTTTGCTGCGGAAAACTGCGGCTGTTTGTTGACCCTTCTTCATAAAATAATTTCTACATAAAGTAATGATAATTGTACGTTTTTAGATACCAGCCTAAAGGTACTTTGGATATCTATTTTATTAAATACTAGCTAAGCCCGGCGCGCGTTGCTACGTCTCTTAATGAATAGAAATGTATTTTGAATTTTAATTGAATATATTAAAAATAATATTTTATTGATTTTAATTGTAATGCAAGTGGGTAAACAATTATTTTGGTTTTTTCCATTTGCGGTAAAAATTAACAAATTGTTTGGTGTTCCCACTCTGGAGCAATGCGACGTACAGCTGGCCATGTAAAAAGCATGGATTTTCCAAGTTCAATCCTGCAACACGCAGAGATTGCCCTTCTGCTTTGTTGATGGTAATAGCGAAGGCAAGACGAACTGGAAATATTGGCTCTTGACGTTGAAAGGCAAATCGGTTAGAACCATTGAAATACGTGGAAATAGATGTAAATAATAATTTATTTTTTATGGGCATGGCACTGCCCACTTTTCTAATCACGAAACTGTAAAGTCATGGCAGCTTAATATGTGTGCAAAGTTTCAGAAAAATCGATCTAGGGAAAGTAGCTAAAAATAATAACTTAATTTTTATGGGCGTGGCACTGCTCACTTTCTAGCACCCATAAAAACTCCATGGAATGTGTACAAAAACTTGCCTAAGTTTGAGTCCAATCGGCTTTACGGAGTCTATAGCTAGACCTAAGGGTAAAAACAGGTTTTGTTCAGGAGAGCCATTTTTAAGATTAAATGAATTTTCTATTTTTTTAAATTGTTCATAAGGAAAAAAATAAATTTTTTGTAGTTTCGTAAAATCAAGTTATTTTGTTAATTTAGTAGGGGAAAAATGAAAATAAATAAATTTTACCGTTAGGTCCCTTTCTATTTGCGCTTAGAATCGTCGACTTCACTTTTATACAACGCGCATATCTCTGTGAGGGAACACTTTTGGGGCATGGGATCGGTCTCATTCGATGCTCAAATGTTGTCCACATAAAAAAAAGTGAAAATTGTTTTTTTTACTCTTAGGTCCCTTTCTCTATGTGCTGTCACATATAGATTTATAAAGCTGAGCATTAAAAGAAAAACAATTTTACAACTTTATAAGTTTGGCTCAATTAATATTATTGATATTTAAACATCTTATAATGCAATTTAAAAACGTAAATTTCAATAATTTAAAAGTGTTTTCAAATATATTTAATTTAATACTAAATTTATCGGAAAAAAGATGCTCTTATGCTTCGTTTTTTTTAACCCGAGAAGAAAGCATTTCAAAAAAGCGGGAATAACTCTAGGAATCACATTTTATTAAACATGAAAATCACTCAATGTCTTAAATTAATGGATTTTTTTTCGATTTTCTTATGGAAATTTGTTTTTCTTTTTGAAATATTCTCGCTCTGTTTCTTTTAAAATATTTTGGATCTTTAAAATTACATAAAAATGTTAATAGCTTAACAGTTTTAAAGGTATTTTGGTTGTAAAGCTACATTAAATTTGTTATTTAAATCCATTGTTTTATAGTCATAATATATATTAAAACTAAAAACCAACTCAACAATAACTATAACTCTGCAGTTTGTTGGCTGTAATTTTTCACAATTTTCTTATTAAATTAATTGACGAACAAACAAAGAAAACAACCCACACAAATGTTTGTATAAAAAAAATAAATAAAAATACAAACTTAAAATTGCAAAAAAAACACACAAAAAGTATTTTTAAGACTTTAAGACGAACAGACAAAAAAAATCATCATAAAATAATTACCCTAATAGACTGCGAGTGAAAGTTTTGCACCTTTTGTTAAGAGTTAAAAAAAAAAAAGTTAAAAAATTAAAAATAAATAAAAGCTGTTTAATTTACTTTGACGTTAAAAAGCAACAAAATAAAAAACAATAACAAAAAGAAAACAAATTCCCCCAAATAAATTCGCGTTTCTATTTCAAAACCTTAACTTTATAAGATGTACGTAAACATTTGTTACTACACATCTGCTTTCATGAGTCTCTTCTTTTTTTTAGTTACATTCAAATGAGTTGTGTTTTGAAGGAAAAGTTTTCATAAAAATCTTTTGAAAAAAAATATGCAAATATTTTGGAAACTTTTAAAGTTGTTTAGAGAGAAGAGTTTGCAAAAAGTAAATTTACTGAAGGTAAAATATTGTGCTATTTGCTAAAAATACCTCTTAGTGTGGTTATGCAAAGGTCTTTGTTTTAACCCACGTTCTTCTATTTATTTTTTAAACACACTCTAATATTTTTAATATTTATGGTTTTAATTTACTTGACTTGTTTTTTTTTTTTTTTTTTTTTTTTTAAATTTATTTTTGATTATAACACACTTTGTTTTGCTTATTCATACTATTTAAGCTTTTTTATTTTTTTTCGCTAGTTAAGTATGTCAAGTGTTTTTGTTTCAGTTGTAATAAAATTAAAAATAAGGTGAAAAATGTATATAAAGGTACAAATCATTAACCTACGGGTCATTGAAGCTGCTTCGGAAAAAATTTATTTTAAGCAATGTAAACTAAGTAAATAGCATTTGTGATATTTATAGCAAATTTTTTTTAATTAAAAAAAAAACTATTTTTTTTTTATAAAACTCTGTGACTACTTTTGAATTATGGCAAAAATTATGTTGATTTTTTTTAAAACTAAAACTTTCTATGAAATCAATCTTATTAAATTATAAATTTCATGTAGTAGTAAATAGTAAAAAGCCAATTTATATATTTTTTCATTTTACACCGATATATGAATTAGTAAATAAATTTATATAAGACTTTTTTCAAATACAGATCCTTAAAAAATTTATCTTTAAATATAATAATTTTTTGTAATTTTTCTATGAATTAAGCATTCAGATTTTTTTTGTAATCTATATTACTTATATAAAAGTGAAACTCTGTGTGTGTGTTAGCTATAGACGCCAAAACCGTAAAGCCGATCGGACTCAAAATTGGCAAGATGTTGCACCAGGGAGTGTATATGGGTGGTAAAAAGTGAGCGGGGCTACGCCTATAAAAAAGTTGTAATTTTTTTAAACTTTGCACACATATTGAGCTGTCATGACTTTATAAATTCGTGTTTAGAAAAGTGGACAGTGCCACGCCCATAAAAAGTATTTTTTATGCTACTTGCACTAGATCGATTTTTCTGAAACTGCACACATATTAAGCTGTCATGACTGTATAATTTCGTGATTAGAAAAGTGGGCAGGGCCACGCCTGCTAAAAAAAAAATTATAAAAAGTTATAATTTTTAGCTTCTTGCTCTTGACCGATTTTTCTGAAACTTTGCACACATATTGAGCTGTCATGAGTATATAATTTCGTGATTAGAAAAGTGGGCAGGGCCACCACCCCCATTAAAAATAAGTTTTTATTTTCAGCTATTTCCACGCATTCCAATGGTTCCCACCGATTCGCCTTTCAACTTCAAGCGACTACAGTTTCCAGTTCGTCTTGCCTTCGCTATTACCATCTACAAAGCACAAGGACAATCTCTGCGTGCTGCAGGATTGAATTTGGAAAATCCATGCTTTTTACGTGGCCAGCTGTACGTCGCATTGCTCCAGAGTGAGAACACCAAAAAATTTGTTAATTTTTACAGCAAATGGAAAAAACCAAAAATATTGTATACCCACTTGCATTATAATAAAAATCAATAAAATATTACTTTTAATATATTCAATTAAAATTCAGAATGCAGGTCGTAGCAAGGCGCGCCGGCATTGACTAGTGCAAAATATATTAAAACTTTTCTACAAATTTTAATTTGTTGTAGATTTTTATTTGGCTTTAGGTCATAAAAATTCAATTTTGTTGTTTAATTTAGAAAAAAAAAGATTTAAAATTTCTTTATTTATATTATTCCAATATTTCGTAGATCACCAGGGATCTAATAAAAAAAAATTAAAAGGAAATTATAAAGGAAAAAAATATTTTAGATATAATTTAATATCGAGTTCAAGAACTATCTTATTTATTTATAAGTTTCTTAACAACGAATCTTTGTTTTGATTTGTATGTTTCTGCACAGTTCTCTGTATCACTCTTATAATTAAATATCTTGTGTGATAGTAACTTGATTTTAACTTGTTGTAAATAATGTCAGAAATGAAGTCATCCAAAGGTATTACTAAGTAAAAAGTTTAGACAATTTTTTTTAAGGATAGAAAACTAAGTAATTTTTTAAAAGTATTATTTTTATTATTATTTATTCAAATGGTATTACAATTTAAAATTCCTAATAAATCTTATAGACGAAAGTACTAGCTACGAACGCTATCGGATATTTATGCGAACTATTTATTTATATTTATTTTAAATTGTTTTATTCTCGATAAATTTTCTTTTTTATTAATTAACTTTTTAAAGCATTTTTTTTAACAAACTAAATTAAATTTTAAACATTTAAGAATATTTAGAATTTATTTCAATGTTAAGCGAGTTGAATGCATTATCGAAACCAGCTACAATTTTATCATCATCACTCTTTATCGCCATTTGTCATGTGATAAGAAAGTATAAAAAATTACAAAATAAATGCTTTGCTTCCTATTTTAAAATTTCATTAAGTTGTGATATAAATAGTAGTTCTAAGTTACATATCGTTGGTCACAAGTAGTAAGGCCCTAACTCAAATAATTGTAATTTTACAGGAGAAGGTAAAAACGTAACAGAAACTGTATTATTATAATGTAATTTTTTTTGTAAAATTCATTGTAAAACTGTTTTTTTTAATATTATTGGGTTAAATTTTTGTGTCGAGATATATTTGTGTGATGGATTAAAATCACTGAAAAAACTCAATGTCGTAAAAGTACGATTTAGGGCCTTTCTACTTATGACCATCGATATAAGTATACCGATAAAGGGTGATGATGATAAAATTGTAGGTGGTTTCGAAAGAACATTCCAATCAGCTCATATAGGAATAATTTTTTAAGATTCTTAAATATTTATAATTTATTCAATTTAACTTATATAAGAAAGTGTTTTTAGGAAGTTTATTTAAAAGAAAATCAACTTAAGGTAGAATAAAAAAATTAAAAATAAATATCTTTAACAATTTAATTTGTTCTGTAATGAAAGTCTTTATTTTTCTCAATTAAAAATTTTTAAAAAAATTTTTTACACTTAAATAGTTTTTAAAATTATCACTTGCTGCACCACCTGTATTGTTCAATGTATTGAAAAAATGTCTATAAATTATTATTTTTTTGTTATATTTTTGAAAATTCAGTTTTTCTTCTCTAGTTTGTTTGTCGTGTGATATTTTAGTCTTCTTATTTGGAGGACAATTTCCCATGACACTGCATTGTTTTTGACAGCTATTTGTTTTAAAGATAAATTTAAGCTTATGAAAGTGATTGTTTTCAATAAAATATAATATTGTTGTTTTAATATATTTTTTTTGTGTTTGTTTGTTTGTTTAAAAAATTACATTTATAATGGGTCATTGACAGTTTTAATTGTGAGATTTTTTCTTTTTTTTAAACACATTTTTTTTGTGTGCGACTAAAACCAAACAAATAAGGAGAAATTTTTTAAGTGAAAAAAGCTACTTAAAATTTGGGTAAATAAAATAATATTAATAAAATAAACATAAAAAGTTCGAAAATTTAAATAAAAAATATATAATATTTATATTTCGGGCAGGTAAGATTTGTTTTTAACCTCTTAATTGTAAAATTTACATACATGTCGGTGTTAACGAATAGCAAGATTGCATGGCTTTCATAAGTAAGAGCTAATTAGTGAAAAAGAAAAAAGTTTGTCGAGAAGAACTTAATTATAAAAGAAAATATGTAGATTTATTATGATTTTCTAAATGCTTCGTCGTAGTTTTATAATATATATTTTTAGAATGCAAATTATTAAAATCTTTTTAACAATTTAGTATGAAATTGCTTTTTGTGTTTAAAAGTACGTTTTTGTATCTATAAAAGATTAAATGCTACAAGTATCTTTATAGCCACTGACTGCTAAATTTGTTTTTAATAAAATAAAGACTCTAGCTTTACACTTTTTTAAATAAAAAAAGTATTTGAAGTGAATCTGTGTCTTATTTAATAATTTAAATCTAGTTTTCTTGTTTTATAATACAACCTTGTTCCATTTTCTAGAGCTAATTATTCTAATATGGATCCCTTAGTAAGAATGTGTAATAACTTCAACAAATATTTTCAATTTATAGATTTTTCCTTAACTTCAAATGCAATTAAGAACAAAATAATAGTCTATTTAAATTCATAATTTTTGTAAATATATTTGTTTTAAATAGATCTTTATGTAACTACTCATGAACGTATATAGTTTTTAATTGTCTGTAAGAATTTACTTCCATAGACAAATGGATTAATAAATAAATAAAAAATACGAAACATTTTACAGTATTCGTTTCAATGATACAGAAGATTGGTTTGAGATTCATACATGTGTGTCTGCTACAAATTCGTACGTTCTACGTAATTAATAGTAGCTTCAGTGTGTTCATAAAATATCATTAGTGGGTTATTTTGCAATGGTCACCTTGTAGTGATAAAAGTTATTATTGGTTATTTCACCAGAGTTCAAATAAATATAACCACAAACATTCTTTGAATTTTTCAACGCCTGCTGTAATTTTTGAAATAATATTTTGTAACAATGTTCAATTTAATTACAGTCAAACTTCCATAACTCGAACTTCTCTAACTCGAATTTTCTCTTACTCGAACTAATTTGGTTGGCAGTAGTGTTAAAAGAACAAATCACATACAATTTGCCTTCCGTAACTCGAACTTCCATAAGTCGAAGTTCTCCATAACTCAAATAAAAAACATACACATGAACTCTATAACTCGAAGAATTTTGCTTGTTTCGTTTGTTTCTATTCTACGTGCTATTTTTATTTTTTTTTCGGGGAATTACAAATTTCTTTTCTTTTTGGTTGCGTAAGTATCAGTTCTATGCATAATTCGGGCTAGATGATAAATGTTGAAATCATTTTTTTTTAATTATTATGGCAACTAAACGTGTTTTAAAATGCTTTTCAATTCAAAAAAAAAAAAAAAAAATATATAAACTTATAAAAGACGTCGAAGACGGATTAAAGAAAAAGGAAGCGGCTGATATATATGGTACCTCGGCAAGCACGGTCTCAACAATTTTCAAAAATAAGGAATCAACTTTTAACTCATTTGAATCTGGATTTCATTTATGTAGTGAACGAGTTAGGATCCCAAAATTGAAAAAAGTCGACAAAGCAATCCTCGATTGGTTTTCAGCAACGAGAAGCTAAAACATGCCTGGAAAACAACTAAAAACCAACAAGAAATGATGTAGAAAGATATTTCCGAATATTAAATAATTATTTACAGACAAATGGCGCAACAACTGATGAGCTCTTCAAAGCTTTAAGCACATTAGGGTTATCTTTTACTGAAAATAACAAAATAAAAGTAAAATGTCAGTCACTTAGTTCAGAATATTTTACTTAACTGTAATTTTTTAATTACATATATGAGTACATATGCTTGTTCTTTTATATTCTTAAGTATGTAGTTTTCCATTCGAGGCTATTTTAAATAGAAATACATAATAAAAAAGCTTTTTTTCTATTTTAATAAAAAATTCTGTAACTCGAAGTCTCCGTAAGTCGAAGTTTTTTTTTGGGATAATGGTGATTCGAGTTATGGAAATTCGACTGTATTTTATTAAAAGTAATTTCAGTTATTTTTGTTCCAAAATTATTTTTTTTGTAACTAACTTTGTAATGTACCTCACTTAAATCTGTAATCGAAAAAAAAATATATGAAAAACTATCTTTTCATGGAGAGAATAATTTTTTCCTAAATAATTTTTGTCGATTTAAAGCATTTTTTCAGTTTAAAAGAAATACAAAATAAATAATTTTAGCATTTTCTTATTGACAATTTATTTTCGAAACAATGTTTTTTCAATTTGCTAGGTATACAAAAGACTTAGGAAACAATTTTTGTCATCATCTTTAAAATAAAAATGAATAATTTTTTTTTTAAATATTTTTTTTTTGTTTTAATCCTTTTTTTCAATTTAAAAGAAATAAAAAATAAATATTTTCTTATTGACAATTTTTTTTCTTTCGAAATAATGTTTTTCCAATTTGCTAGGTATTCAAAAGACTTTGGAAACAAACTTTGTCGTCATTTGAAAATCAAAATGAATAATTTTTTCCTTAATATTTTTTTTAAAGCCTTTTTTTCAATTTAAAATAAATAAAAAATAAATATTTTCTTATTGACAATTTTTTTTTTCGAAATAATGTTTTTCCAATTTGCTAGGTATACAAAAGACTTAGGAAACAAACTTTGTCGTTATTTGAAAATCAAAATGAATAATTTTTTTTTAAATATTTTTTTTTTAAGACTTTTTTTCAATTTAAAATAAATAAAAATTAAAAATATTTTCTTATTGACAATTTTTTTTTCGAAATAATGTTTTTCCAATTTGCTAGGTATACAAAAGACTTAGGAAACAAACTTTGCCATCATCTTTAAAATAAAAACGAATAATTTTTTCTTGAATATTTTTTTTTGTTTAAAGCATTTTTTTCAATTTAAAAGAAATAAAAAATAAATATTTTCTTATTGACAATTTTTTTCGAAATAAAGTTTTTCCAATTCGCTAGGTATACAAAAGATTTAGGAAACAAACTTTTTCGTCATTTTAAGATCAAAATGAATAATTTTTTCTTAAATATTTTTTTTTTGTGTTTTAAGCCTTTTTTTCAATTTAAAAGAAATAAAAAATAAATATTTTCTTATTGACAATTTTTTTTTCGAAATAATGTTTTTCCAATTTGCTAGGTATACAAAAGACTTAGGAAACAAACTTTGTCGTCATTTGAAAATCAAAATGAATAATTTTTTTTTTAAATATTTTTTTTTTGTTTTAAGCCTTTTTTTTCAATTTAAAAGAAATAAAAAATAAATATATTCTTATTGACAAATTTTTTTTTCGAAATAATGTTTTTCCAATTTGCTAGGTATACAAAAGGCGTAGGAAACAAACTTTGTCGTCATTTGAAAATCAAAATGAATAATTTTTTTTTTAAATATTTTTTTTTTGTTTTAAGCCTTTTTTTCAATTTAAAAGAAATAAAAAATAAATATTTTCTTATTGACAATTTTTTTTCTTTCGAAATAATGTTTTTCCAATTTGCTAGGTATACAAAAGACTTAGGAAATAAACTTTGTCGTCATTTTAAAATAAAAATTTGATATTTTGCACAACTATACAATTAATTATTTTTGAATTTATTTTTTTAATTGTAATAGAATTTTAAAAATAAGTTGTATCACTATAATGTAGCTTAGTTCAAGTATTTTACTAAATTTGTTTTTGAAAATAAGGAATTTTGTTGTTTACTAGCTAACACGGAGCGCTTCGCTACACCCGCTAGGAAATTTTTATCGTCTTATTTATATTTATAAGCAGTTGTTTTTTATATATTTATATTATATGTGTTATATATATGTATATGTCTGTGTTATTTTCATTATTATAATATCAAGGGATTTTTAATGCAGCTTATTGATACTTTATTTTTTTAAAATTTTCAGAATTTAGTAAATATTTTATTAAAATTTTTAAAACTCTCCTACATTACGTGGACAATGACAAAAAAAAAACAGAAATAAAAAGAATATTTTAAAGATAAGCCAAAATGATTAAAATTTTTTTTGTATTTTTTATTTTTATAAATATTTTTGAGAAGTTCTTGTAGTTTGAATTTGATACTCATTTATTCGAGATTTTTATTTATAAGTTTTCAAATAATGTATTATTTTTGGCTGAAGTTGATTTTTATATGAAAGAAAGCAATATATTTAAATCTTAAATTTTCCGAGCTTTATTGGGAATTTTTTACTTTTTTTTACAAACCATCTGCTGAAAATTTACAAGCGAAGAAAAAAAAAAGCAGCCAAATCGCTTCAGTCATTCTAACGTGTTGCGATTACATAAACCGCTTCATTTTTATATAAATGGATATATTTTTTTCTTTAAATATTTTTATATTATAAATGCAGTGAAGCAATAGTTATATTTTTTTATTAAAAAATTTCCTTAATATTCGTTTTAAAAATTAAAAAAAAAAGCATTGCCCATATTTAAATGAAGGAGTTTTATAGAATTTAATTATTTAATTTTTGGATAGTTTAACACATTCTATTTTTATTAATTTATCAATATTCAAAATGTTTCTGATTATTATTTTTATTTTGTTGTAAATATGTAAGGACTCTATTTCAACAGCTATATTCTTTAAGCGCCGATTGTTTTTTCACTAAAAAACCAATAAATGTTGTTTTATTTTTATAGTCTGTGATAGAGGTCCCTAAACATCCTTTTTATGGATGTATAAAAAATGTTTCAAATTAAATTTTTTTCCATTAATAATAGAAAAAATAGAGAAACTTGGGAACAAATTTGTTTAATGTCCTTTTTATTTTTAAATGTCCTTTCTTATTAGTTTTCAAAATTTTTTTTTTTTACAGATTTTTCATAATATTTTTCTTTTTTAGTTTCATATTACATTTTTTAATTTTTGCCGTTTTTTATTTAGATAATCCTTTTCTTTTCTTAAAAACATTATTCTTCAATTTAAATTTTCCAATCAAATATCAAAAAGCTCACCATTTTCTGTTAACAAAAGTAATCCAAAATTAGTACATGCTTTTGCCAGCGTAATCAGCTTCAAAAGTTATATCCACAACAAATTTCTGCAGCGCTTGCAAGCGTTAATGCACTGTATTATTTACACACTTTTCTTTACACACAGCAAACACTATTTTTATTTATTTCTTTTTTACTTTTTAGCAATTTTTTTTTTTGGATTTTTTTCGTAAATTATAAAATCAAATATTTGAAAATTATTTGTTTGCTTTATTTAATCTTTACTAAATAGCAAACTTTCACTTGAATGGAAATGAAAAATTAAAAAGACTTCACACACACTTTTCTTCTTTCTTTATCCAATCAAAGTTTGGCTTAATTTTCAATTTGTTAGTTTGATTCTTTTATTTATTATTATTTTAAATGATATTTATTTGTATTTATTTTAACTTCACACACAAAGTTAAGATTAAAATTTCCTAAGACAAGATTTTATTCTTGTTTGTTAGTTTGAAAGCTGAAACCATTAAAGATTTTGCTTTCTAGAAAATCCAACCGTACCGCACGAGCGTTAAATACAAACTGATCGTTGGTAGTTGCTGTTTAAAGCCAACAACCATTTGATGTAGTTGGCTTAGAAAACCAGCAACAGGTAATGAGAGTGTAGTGCAGTTAACAGGTAAGCAAGCCAGTTGGTAGCAAGAGAACTGTTAAGTTAACAGAACTTCTTAAAAGAGTTAAAAAACTCCAAAGAAACATTTTGTTAGTACGAACACAGTGGTTTGAATATAAGATTTTTTCAAATGATGAGATTGACAATCATTATCATGATAATGATGATGTTTGTAATGTTGGCAAGATGACTAGATCACTGGTTATTTGAAGCTGCCCACACTCATTTAGTTGAGACCATTTTTGGCAAGTTGATTTTGATGCTCTTTTTGTGTTCGTTCGTTTGCTAGTTAGTTGGTTAATTTTTTGTTGGCTTAAAACGAACTGAAGAAGATGTTTAAAATTGTCTTTTTTCAAGTTTATCTTAGAAATCTGTTTTGTTTGTTTGTCTGTATAGTTGTGTAGTATGAGTTGTTAAAATTAACGCCTTAGCAAATAATATTTGTTCTTTTGTATGTGACTACACTTTATGGTCCAAACAGGTTGTTTAAGGTATTGACATGTTTGATCGGTTCATTTATTAAATCAAGTTTATTGGCGCAATTGTTGCTATTTTTGCTACAATGTCTGTTCACGATTAAAAACAATTTAAAGTAAAAAATTCATTATTGAATATAAAGAAATAAATTTGCACGCCTACTGAACACCTACTTCTTATCAAGGGTTTTAATAAATGATTAGAAATGACTTTTGGGATTTTCTTTAACAGTTACTATCTTAGGTTGTATTTTTTATGACATCTTACTACAGATGTTATCTTTGCAGAAGTCTTAACAGATATTTTGTAATAGTTGGGGTAGGTGTTGTGGGAAACTGCATAATGCGTGTATTCTGTATGAATGAAATGTTGAAAAAAAAACAACACACTACAGCACTGTTTTTATGTCTTTGGCTTAATGTCGCATGTTTAAGCAAACAAACATGTTTAACGAGCTGCCAAACATTTTAAAAATATCAATTGATCATTAAATACTTTAAAAAAATCGAAAGACTTAGACAACAAACATGAAATGATTATGACAATTTATTTCAAAATAAATAATCATTCAGTTGTTCTTATTTCTGATAACATATCAAATTGACCTGTTTAAAAACATGTTTTTAAAGAAGAAAAAAATTTTTTTTTTAATATAGTGGGGTTGTATCTTGTTAAGAAGAAGTTACTTTGCAGACTGATGAATTTCAGAAAATACTAAAACAAGTATTTTATTCAAATGGTTTTAAATAGCACTTATTTTATTACTGTTCGCTCACAATTGTTAAATAATAAGCATAGAAGTTTCAAAACTATAGTTCCAAAAAAAAAAAAAAAAATATTTGTTTTAATAAGTCTCTTTTCGATAACCGATGTTATTGATTTAGTTATGAACTTTTCCACTTATTTGTGCTTAAATATGAAACTTGTCCATGTCTATGAACTACATATAAAATTTCTTAATTAAAAAAAAAAAAACGGAAAATGGTTTAATTTTGCACGTAAAATATTTTAACCAAGATAAATTATTAAATATAACTGTAGGCAACTGACGCCCAAAGTGTGCATTAACTCCTAGTCAAGTTAAATCATTCCGAAGAGCCATTGCAGTTTTATTATTTATAATAAAAATGCCATGATAACTCCCAACAATTTACTTTTATTTAAAATGCTAAATATGAACATTATTTTTTATAATTTTGTGCTAACCACACCGCACAAATATAACCCGTTGTATGCTGAAATACATATATAAGGTGTAGCCATTTGCACTTTTCATCAATAAAATTAAAAGAAAACTAAAGCAAGTTTAATAAACTAATTTTTAAACTAGGTATATCATTGACATGTGCACCGAAATTAATCTGTCATTCCTATAAACAGTATCGGCCATATTAAGTTAAACTTAGAAAGAAATTGTTCACTATATGTTCAGTATACATTGCCAATCCAAAGATTATGTTTTGAATTTCTTTCAAGAAGCTGTTTAAATCAGATGAGAAATTTCAATAGTACATGCAAGAACGTACAGGTATAAGTGTTTGTTTACTAGGGTTATAACAAAATTTTATTTTGGCCTTAGCACGACACGATGACAAAAATTGTTTTATTTACGAAAAAAAAATTTTTCGGGTCATTTTATTTAAAATAAAACGATTTTATGAGATCCACAAAAAAGTGCGTTTATTTTAAACAAAAAATTTTTAATATCTTTTATTAAACTAAATTGATAAAGTGACTAATGCAATTGATGGTTTTGGTCATAAATTATTTAATTTTATCTCTTCCAGGGGTCCTATAATCAGATTTGTATTAGAAGTATTGATAGTCATGCTCCTATTTTGATACTAAAGTTTATCCGGACTTCTTTCATGGTACTTGATTCTTACTCAATATCTTTATTTTCAATAGAAAATAGATAAGGAGTGTATTGAAAAAAATTTGAAGTTGCATTAACTTGGCGAACGAAGCCAAGCATTTGTGGCATCAAGCACGATAAACACAGAAATTTATATCACGGTGTGCAAACAAAAATGACTTTTACCGTTTTTTAAAACAGCACCGAGTGCCTACATATTTTTGACCTGATTTGGCATCATGTCACTATGGAAAAAAGGCACTTGAGTGGTATTCAAAGAATAATGTCATTTTTGTACCACGAAAGGTAAATCCACCAAACTGTCCAAACCTAAGGCCTGTGGAAAGGTACTGGGCTTTTGTAAAAAAGGAATTGAAGAACACAGGAAAGGTGTCCCAGAACATGTCAAATTTTAAGTGTAGATAGACTACCTCCTCCAAAAAAGGTAACAGAAGCAACTGTAAAATCTTTAATGGAAGGACTTTCGAAAGAAGTCGATAATTTTGTAAATATGAAATAATAAATTAAGATTTCAATGTTAAATAAATTTGTGCAATATGCCAATAAATTTGCATATTTTACAGAGTTTCTTTATTGTACGATTTGAGTTTTATTTAACTTAATACAACTACAATTTTTTTTCGATACACTCCTTATATTGAAAATTATTTTACAACTATAACCTCTTTCAATTTTGATTTCTTTACGTACATATGTTCTAAATAAATTATCAACGTTTCTATTTACTGATATAGTTCGAATTTTTTTTACTTTCATCTTACTCCACACCCAGAAAAATTTATTGCCAATCGAATGATTCAGTTCATGCAATGGAAATTTTCTTTTGTGGCTATAAAGTTTCTATTGCGAGAATCATAATTTCTTCATTCTAACTACATACTTACATTTCGAAATGAAATTCTGAATATACGATCGTAAAATTATATTATCACAACAACAATTGTTCTACGCACAACCAATACTGTTTTCTCTGTGCAGAAATCCTTATGCTGATAAATCTTCAAATTATAATTTGTTTTGGTTGTCATTTTTTTTTCAATTAAAGCAAAAGTGTGATGAGATTTAGATAGTTTCTACATATTTTTATGTTTTTTTTTTAATTTGGTCACATTTTGATATTTTTAAAAATACTTAAACAACTTCTTTTAAAACCCATTATTTTTAGGTATTAAGGACAAATTCCGTTTATTTAAAGCTTGCAATTATAAAAACTTTCATTAATAACTTCTTTGAATTATTAAAGTTCATGACTTTTTTTAAATGTCCCTATTAAAGTTGGGAATGGATAACATAGTCAAAATTTTCTCAAATTCTTATTACTGTTCTAATATTTTTTTATAGTTAAACAGCAGCTTCTTGGAATTATCGATAATCTGAATTTTTAATTGAAGTAAAAAAAAAACAATACTTTGTCGACATTTGACGCAATCAACCAAGATTTTTTGTCAATGTTGCCAAAAATATATCTAATATATGAAATTCTATTGTCGTAGTGTTTGTAATTAAACTCCTCCGAAATGGCTCTACCGATTTTCATGAAATTTTTTGTGCATATCGGGTAGGCCTAAGAATCAGTCAACATATATTTTTCATACCCCTCAATGCCACGCCTTTTGTAACGCCCCCTCAGGTAGGCCAGACTGCTGCTCTTCTTAAAGTTTTTACAAACTATAACTAAGACTCTGGTATGATTTATAGCATACTTTTTTTACTACACCTACTTTAACGCCCACTTTTTTAATTATATACTTGCATCGATATAGTTTTAAGTATTTTTTTTTAAATCCAGCTAATGCACTAATAAACGCTTGAAAATTGGCCAACATATATTTCTTATATCCCTAAATATTAAGGGTGACTCACCCCAAGGGACAATTTATCCCTCATATAAATAACGTAACGACTTCGACGAAATTTTAAACTAAGACAGATCTGCGTACCGTAGAACACATATGGATGACGTTTTTTTTTTAATGTACTCAGAGTAGCTTAGGTTAGGTTAGATTCGGCAGCCGCCCGAAGGCATAGACCACTTGGGTCCTCCGAGGGTCCCGTTGTGATACCGTAGGCACCAATGCCCGTTCGTCTATGTCATCTGGCCGTCGTTCCTTAGCCATCCTGTCCTGTTTACAAAGGTATGGATCTTTCCCAGATCAACTGCGGAAATACAAGTCTTACTTTCAAGTATTCGCTGACCTAGAATCTGGTGTCTCAGGTCCCCGAATGCAGGACAATTACACAGAAGATGTTCAGTTGTCTCCTCCTCTTCCTCGTTATCGCAACTTCTGCAGAAGTCGGTGTAAGGGATATTCAGCCTTTTCGCATGTGTACCTATAGGCCAGTGTCCGGAAATGACCGCTATGAGGTTCCTAAGGTGGATTCGGGCCATATTCACCGCATATTGCGTCCTATGCACATACATGTCAGGCCAGGTTTTTCTGGTTTCCAAGCAAGTGGGTTCTCTCACCCATCTTTCCTTGGCATCCAAATAGAATCGATGCGAGATTAGCTGCTTACCGTTCGATAAGGGAATACCCAAAGCACAACTGGGTTCAACCGAATCTAAGGTGGTACCGGCCTTGGCAAGTGCATCAGCTTTATTATTACCATCAATTTCCCTATGTGCTGAAACCCACACAAGGGTAACCTCAGAGTAAGTAAGTTATTTTTATTGAACTGAAAAATATATTTCCTAGAAATAATTTATATGGCAAAACAGAGTTTGCCGGGTCAGCTGGTATTTTATATATACGTTACAAATGTTTCAAGTACTTCCATAGAAGCTGCAAAATCTGACTTTGTTTGAGTAAAAAAACAGAGGCAGTCATGTTCAATCGCTCATAATGTGCCCGAATAACTGATTTTCAATAGTAAAATTCTCAAAATTATATCTGATAAATTGATGCCAAATTAGAGTCTGAAGTATTTGTGGGGATTTCAAAAAGTTGTTTTTAAAATACATACAGACAGACGGACAGAAGGACATAGCTAAACTAATTTCTATACCCATAAGGACTTAGAATATATATATAGTTTTTATTGTCTAAATGAATATTGCGAAAGTTACAAAGGGAATGAAAAATTCTACACCCTCGTACTTACAAGTGAGAGCGTTTGCAAGTATTAGTAGTGTGTTCTATTAAGTAATGAGAGAGGGAAAATGAAAAAAGTAAAATTCAGAAACAAAAATAAAATATTTTTTTTTACGCAACCTTTCGACAGATATTGGCAATGTGTTTTGTATACAACAGAATAAATCAAAATTTATTTAACCGTCGAAAAACGAAGTAAGTGATACTGTTGTTTAATTGTAAATTTGCGTTTATAAGGTTCTGAATATGAAAAAATGTTTTAAAAGTATTTTTCCAGGAAAATCCATGGCATATTTATTCATCAGTTAGTCTTAATACGTCAGGTGATTATTTTATTCTTTATTTTTTTTTTTTAAATTTCAGTTGTCAAACACCACTGATAAAGAACAATTTTCTCTCTCTTTTATTTCAAATGTTAAATTTCATATTAGATGAATATAAAAAACAATATCCCCTTCTGCGTTTACCTGATGAATAAATATTCCTTGAAAAAGTCTATGAACATGTCATTCTCATGTGTGTGTTTATCGTAGCGCAACCTATTGCACTTTTCTTACATAAGACTTTAATTAAATTTAAAAGTTAAAATTGCTCTCCCTTTTCATGTTTGTCTTCCACAACATTTTTTTAAAGTTATAAATTTCTACGAAGTCATTTCACAAAAGTACTTAAATAATTTGTTGATTTTTGTGACAAATTTATCTCGTTGTTAAGATCTTTAAAACAGAAATTTATTTTTTTTTTGTTACAGCACCCAACTCTTCTCCGCTCTATTTAAGTTAAAATAAAACAAAAAAAAAATAATGCTTCAATCTTTATGGCAAATAAGTCATAAATGGACGTACATATAAGACCTTAAAAATTTTGCTTAAAAAACGTGCTCTAAATTTTAATGAGAAAAGACTATAAAACAAAAAAAAAAAAAAGTCCTTATAAAAATCGTGCTCATATTAAGCGGTAACAACCCCCTAAAAAAAGAGTGAATAATGTGCACAAAGCACAAACAGTAGTTGGGTCATAAAATTTTTTTTCCTGTTGATTGGTTTATTTACCAGAGAATAATTAAAATTACTTTCAACACGTTCAACAATTATGATTTCTTTGTTTTATTTTATTATTCTGGCATTTAGATTTTCTGTTCTGTTTTTCTTGCAATAAAGGGAGGAGGTTTTTTTTTTTTGCCTTTTTGTGGACATTAACAAGTAGTCAGTTAATTGCTGCAAGTTGACTTACTTGTATGTATATAGAAGGGAAGTAGGGAAGGGCTAGTGGGTTATTCTTTATATTAAATAATTATAATTAAAGCTGAATAAAAGTAAGCAAAGAAATTAAGTGCTATAGAACTATTAATAATATCAAACCATTTAGGGTAATGGGCAATAAATGTTGGAAACCAATTAGTCTTTAAGGAAGTTTTTTTTCTTCTTTTGTTAGACAATAAACTGCTATCGAGTTTTTTTCATGTGTGGTTGGCAGTTTATAAATTAAATTGGGCTTTAATTACTTAATATATTTATATCGTTATTTATCCATATTTCAAGGATAACTTGTATACATTGCCACCTACAACTAACTGCACTTATTCGTTTATTCACTATCATGATACGTTCATGTTCATTAATATCAATACTCTCAACGCATGACTAATACACTTACGAGTATCTTATTTAATGATTTTTTATAGTGCAAAAAAAGTACTGAAATCGACCACATTATATTTACAAAAAACACGTACATTAGTGTTATTGTTGCTTCAGCTACTGCTGCTGCTACCGTGTTATATGTTTATATAACAGAAGAAAAAAAATCGTTTTTGTTTAACAGTAAACGTTTATAACTGATTTAACACATCAACACATTCACACACTCAAATTAACCCATTATAAGAGAGAGAATTCATTCATAAAAAAAACTATAAATAATGAAAAAAACATGTATAAAAACTAAATGATCGAATAAGCGTACGACTGCTTCTTTTTTAATTAAATATTCACAAGATGTAAAAATAAAGAGAAAAAAAAGCATTAAAAAAAACTTGATGTTTACTGTTTTAGACAATAATTTTAATGATTTTATGAGACTGAGTTTTATCGAAAAGACCGGTAAGTGTTATGCAATATTTTATGTGGTAGAGACGAAAAACAAAATCTAGAACTTAAGCATATTTTGTTGGGTGCTCGGTTTTACAACATGTGCTTGTGTAATATCAGAGACAATATATTTTACTAAAGCTTTTGAATTATTTATTGCTTAATTACATCTATAAAAATGCACTGTTTGATACGCCTTACACCCTGAAGTTCGCATTATGGTCACTTTGGATTAGAAACATGGATGACGTTTATTCGGGGTAGATATGTGGATATAAAAATATTACAATTAATTAAATTCGAGAATTGGGCTTGTAAGTTGACTTCCAATTATAAATGATTTGACACCTCTCGATTGTTTCCTGAAGGTTCACGTGATACCGCTAGTTACAGAAATATTTAGCCCCTTGGAGGCCAACATTATTTGTGTTTATTTGGTATATGGCTATTAATGTTCGGAAAAGTAGGCTCAAATTGGTCATCCAGAATGCATTTGTCAAAAATAGCCGCAATAGCGCAATTTTCGCAATTACTTTCAAGTATAAATGCCATATGGGCATTTCCACGTCATCGTACATGATATTTGAACTCCTTTAAAGTGGAGTAATTTTTGCAAAAGTAAGAGTAACTTAAACAAAATTACATCTTTATGTTTCATTCAAAGGGTACTTTATTTAAAAAAGAATTAATTATATTCGAATCATTGTTGTCTAAAATATCCAGAAAAATAAGAATATATCGTACGTGACATAAAACAGAAGTGATTTTGAGGTATATATGGAAATATGAAAAAATCTGGAATCTTGGGAGGTATTTTTTCTTTTTTTAATTTCTTACACTAAACCATATATTTTTCATTTAAAATCCATCATACTTAATTGAAAACAATCTTTTAATGATTTTATAATCAAATTAATCAATTATCAAATCCAGCTATATCAATTCCATTTCTTGATGAATCAACGCTTTTCAGCAGTTTTAAAAATCTAAAATTTTCCTATAAATATGGCCCTGATGGAATTCCTAGTAGCCTTCTTATTAAATGTGCTGAGGCTTTCGTTTCTCCTCTTACAATACTTTTCAATATATCGATAAAATCCGGTTATTTTCCTACTATGTGGAAGGACTCTTTTATAATACCATTATTCAAGTCTGGCTGCAGAAATAACATCGCTAATTATAGAGGTATTGCTAACCTTAGTACAATACCTAAACTTTTTGAGAAAATTATAACTAACCATCTTTGCCATCATGTAACATCTATATTGTCTCCGTTACAACATGGTTTTCGTAAGGGTTGTTCGACTGTTACAAATCTGTTGCAGTTTACTACGCTTGTAAATCGTGGTTTTATTGAACGAAAGCAAACTGATGTTATTTACACCGACTTCAGCAAAGCCTTTGATAAAGTTAATCATAAACTTCTAATAAAAAAACTTGATGTAATGGGATTTACACAGAACTCCCTTAAGTGGATTTATTCGTATTTGACAAATAGAAAACAAAATGTTCGTTTTAAAAACATTATCTCTAAACCAATAGCCGTTGTTTCTGGTGTTCCTCAGGGAAGTCATCTTGGTCCATTGCTGTTTTCCTTGTTCATTAATGATTTACCAAATGCTATTCAATTCTCAAACGTTATTATGTATGTATGTAAATATTCCTAAGTTATAATAATCACGCCGATCATACCCTCTTACAAATGGATATAGATGCTTTTAATGTATGGTGTAGATTTAACTTAATGGAGCTGCTGAACCCTGAAAAATGCAAATACATGTGTTTCTTTCGTAGATGTTATATTAAAGTTAATTATGTTTTAAATGGTTTTGCGTTAAAAAGACTGGAATCCGTCTCCGATCTTGGAATCCTATTAGATGCTAAACTAAATTTTATTCAGCATATTTCTTTAACTGTTAATAAAGCACGTGCTGTCCTTGGATTCATAAAACGTTGGGCGAAAGAGTTTACAGATCCATATATAACAATACAATTGTATATTTCTCTTGTCTTGAGTATGGTTCAATAATTTGGGATCCAACTTACAATGTTTATATTAATAGCATTGAATCTGTGCAAAAACAGTTCCTGCTATTTTGTCTTCGTGGCTTACAGTGGAATTCGTTAAACCTGCCGCCTTATACTAGTAGACTTGCACTAGTGAAGCTGCCAACTTTAAAAAGTCGTAGAACAATGTTAAACGTTACGTTTGTTCTAATATTAATTAAAGGATGTATATGCTATGATTTCCTATTAGCGAATATCTTTTTTAATGTACCATGTCGTTCTTCACGTCGTTTTTGTCCGCTATCAGTCAAAGTTTTTAGAACGAATTATGCCAACTTCGATCCGTTTTTGAGGATTTGTACCGAGTTCAATAAACTTTATCAACATATTGATTTTTCTTTAAATGTTAATATTGTAAAATGTAAAATTATTTTGTTTTTGAATAACTAATATTAAACATTTTGTATGTACTGCTTTTTAGTCTATAAGGATCTAGAATCCATAGACTTAAATAAATAAATAAAATAAATAAATAAATAAATAATAAATTCAATTTAATATCGTTCGTGACATATTGTACGTGACAGGTTGTTCTCTAATGGTATTCTTAGGTAATAACATTTATATTATGTTAAGAAAAAAAGTTAAATTCTAAATTAGCTGCTCTTGCGACTGTTCAAATACGAGTGACGGAGACAAATAATGTTTTGCACTACGTACGTGACATTAAAATAACAGCCAAGGGAAATCAAAAACAAAAATACCGCTAATTGGACTCAATATTTTCTTTTTTCTTATGGATCTTGTTAATTCTTGTTGTAACCTAATTTTAAAGCATATTTACAATTACAATTTATTTTTACAATTTAGTCTCTAAAACAAAAATAGTTGATTGCACTTCTTTAAAATAAGTCAAAGAGATAATCAGATATAACTCTTATTATTGCTCTTAACATTATTTAATAAGCTCTTAGTACCTGCGCATAGTAAAATTTGAGTAATTTATTTTATAAATAAAACTTTGTAAAGTTTTTATTTTTACAGACGTGGTTGATATGTCCATATGCTGATCTTCAGAATAAAAAGGAATTTTTATTAAAAATTACCAAATTACAAAATTACAGAATGCCATTTCATATTAAACTTAAAAAACAACTAATATAATTAGGCTCCAAGTGTTCATTCCAGTTTCAGAGACTGGGTGAAATAATATATCAAATTGTAATTATTGTAAGCTGTACTTTGAGTATAACTTGAGATGGCTGACGTATATAAAATGATTCCCTTAACTTGAAGGAGAGTGTATTTTTTTACACTTTTTTTTTTATAAAGAAGTGATATTCTTATCTTAAAGACTAAACTTAATTCATATTTATATTACTGCAACGTATATGTTACCGATATCAATGTCATTGCAGTTACATATAGCGGCGTCACACACTAGTCAACAGTATTATTTTCTATATTTAAACTGTTATACTCAAGGAAAATTTTCAATTTGTATTAAAAGTATTGTTTCTATCGCAATACAAAACATATTATTTCAAAATCTTTTTTAAGAATTTGCGTTAAAGTGGACCACATAAGATTGTTTGAATAATTTGTTTAGACGATTTGAATTTAAAGCAAGTACGTGTCTTAAGTCTTTTGTTTTACGAACAATTAACAAATTTAACAAACAAATCGCGAAAGATATTTCAACGATCCTATTCACCATTTTCTTTTTTTTTTCTTTAACTAAACAAATCTTAGTTTTTTTCTACTAACACTTACGTTTATATTTAATTGTCTAATTTACCTTTAAGTGTTTGATTTTGTATGTTTGTATATTTAACAGCCTCGGTATTAGTTTGGTATTTATTTACTTAAGCACAAAAGGTGTTTTTTTTTTGTAAATCTTTTTGTTTATTTATGTTAATGTGAATAAGATAAGTGAAAATAAATTATGACAACAAAAATCACTTTCATAAAATCATAAGTGATGAATTACAATCAATTATAAATCGTTTTGAGCTAACTTGATCTTTTGACAGAGAAATCTGAAACAATATATTGAAAAAAATTAGGGGTAGAATGGTAACAGTAAGGAAATAAAGAACAGTTGTGTCTATGTATGCATTTTAAATAAACCTAATTAAGAAATAATTATCTTTGAAGAAAATTGCAAATCAGAGATTTTTGCAAAGACATATATTTAAGTCTTAATCGTATGTTGAAAAAAAGGCTTCTTTATTCACTATGGAGTTTTAGCTTATTAGCTGATTATTAAACTAACCATCTTAGATAATGTGTGGGCTATATTCATTTCCCATTCCAGACATCAAATTATTAACTTTAGACCCCTGAATCTGAATCCAGGTTTCATTTTATGACAATCCAGCAAAGTACGTTTTTATGCCTATCCGCATGTCCGTCTGTTGAAAGTACGATAGAGCTCGAAGAAAAAAAGCTACTGCATAGAAGTTTTGCTAGCAGATTTCCTGTATATCAGAAATATTTGGTAATGAAAATGGGTGAAGTCGGTCTATTAGGAAGAAAGTAATAGCTTATAATGCAAGAGTAGGTAATCAAAAATATCCTTCGGAAATCAATAAAATAAGATTGCGTCTAAACGGAATGACGTAGAGTGATTCAATGCCACAAGTTTGTTTCTTAAATTAAAAAGACAAAACGAAAATAATATTTTTTTTTCAAAAATTCTCTTATATTATGAAGAAATTTATATAAAGCAAAAAGTACGAGTGCCCCTGTGGACTAGTCAGTTGTTTGGGGGTTGCGGGTTCGATTCCCGCCGGAGACTCTGGAATTGTCTGCTTCTCTTTCTTTTCTATCCTAAATATTTCTATTCTTATTCTATTCTTCTCTCTATTAAGGCGTCACAATGGACTGTAATGGTCTCCGAGTGTAGATGTGAGGGTAACTTTGCACCAGCCTTACCTACCTACCTACCTACCTTCCTACCTAAATGTACGAAAATTAACCATAAAAACCGTAAGAAAACCAACAGTTTAAATATAAGATTCTGAATTTTCGATAATATAGCTTTTTGCTTAATGTTATTATAATAACGGAAAATGAGTATGACATGCCTATTTAAAAGCTCACCACTATTATAACAATATAAAAGTTCTATAATGCATCTCAGTTAAATCTATGTTAAATTCATTATCGGAAATTACATTGACAAGGCTACTTTTCTCACATCTTATATAATCTACTGTTAATAATCGTAAAAGCAAAAAATAAAATACGTACGATTCTAAAATAGTGAAAAAATAGTTTTTTGGTAAATATTATTATAGAAAATAAAGGTGACACGCCGATTTTATTTTCTCCTAAATTATTATAATTTCTCTATGGACAACGATTTGGAAACAATAAAAGACTGTATATTGAAATATTGAATTTAAGTGCATTGAAAGAAATAACTTTGACACGTCAACTTTTTACATAGTCTACTTTTTATAAAATACAATAGCTTATAACAGCAACGAAGTTAGATGTGCGATGCTGAAATTTCGAAAATATGTTTAGTCAGTGTTAATACTTTGTCATTAAGTTAAGGTGACATGCCCACTTTAGTTCTCTTTAACGCTTTATCTTAAATTCAGTAATTTTGGAAGAAGGAAAGATTCTATGTTGAATGCATCAGCAAAAAGGGCTACGTCTACTATTACTTAAATTTAAAACCTTATAAATCGGCAATAAAAGACATTTGAAACTGAAATTTTGTTAGTGTGATTTTCTGGAAAAAAGAAGCTCATAATCAGAAAAACATATGTAACACGTCCCCTTTATCCATATAATGCTTTTGTTCCAAAATCTGATATATTTGCTATATGGGTACAGAAGCCAATATTTCAGTATCTATGTTGAATTAGTTCTTTTACAATTTATTTCTGCCATGCTGACACAAAGTTGATATTATTCTTTAACTACCTGTAGCTACGGATTCGTGCTCTTCAGTTTTAAATAAATTATTAAATTAAACATTGTGATAAAAAAAACAGTAGTAACATGCCTATTGTTAAAATATTTTAAATTTCAGTTGAAGACTAGATATACACCCAAAAAAAGGACAATCAAATTCATTCCACATCGAATGGTTCAGTTCTTACAATCGACCTTTTCTTTTGTGGTTATAAAATTGTTATCACAAGAATCATAATTTGTTAGTGCTGACTACAGATTTATATTTCGAAATGAAATTCTTTAGACAAAAACGTAAGATTCCACTATTACAACTGATCTAGGGGTAAACTACGGCATTCGAACGTGATTAGAATTTGAAAATTTATTTTTAGAATTAGAATCTCCATACCTAAAGCACAGCAAACTCGATCATTCGAGTAAATTTTCGAGCGTAATCGAATGCCGTAATTTGTGTTGGTAGTAAATCGAACTTAAATAATGCAAAACAAATTTCATTATAAAGAAAGTTTTCTTAATTTTGTGGTATGAAAAAGTACTACCAAATTGCCGGTGAATATGAAAAATTCGACTTAGCCGAAGATAGTGCCTTCACTAATTTTCTCTTTCACATGTTTTGAATTTCAACTATAAATCTATACTCCATAGATTCTCCCTATTCTCTATTTTATTTCTTATATCAAAAATCAAACTTTTTTTTAAAATGCTTTAACCAAAAATAAAAACTTTCGAGCTGTGATTGCTTGATAGATAAGTATGTCTTGCTACTTGTTACTGTTTCCTTACATATTGTCGGAAAATAAGTTAACTAATGGCCAAAGTTATATGAACGAGTTATTTTACCATTATAACTCTAAACAATAAAAGACGTATTACATTTAAAGTTTTTCAAATACAATCTAAAAGACGATACAAAAATCGAATTAAAAAATGCTTTGGTTAAGTTTTGAGCAACAATTTTAATTTTATACAATGCTAAATTAATACCTAAAAATATAAACACTCGAAATAATAAATATTAAAAAAAAATAAACAAACGAAACTATGTAAACAATGACCACAAAAGAAATCTAAAATAATAGTTGTAGGAAGAAAAGTAAAAAAAATAATAATCATCACACACAAAGCAGTGAATATACAATATTTTTGGCGTAAGCTTCTTCATAAAAAAGGCACTGTATAACAGGCAATTAATACTTCGCAGTTAGTTATGTAATCATAAAGAAATTACTTCGGTTGTATACCTTTTAATTAGAACATAAATTGTTAAAGTATTTTTAAAAGACTTTAAAATCCTGTTTTAACTTATAAATTAAATCAACATTGTTGCAGATCTACGGCCGTATGCAAAAAGCTTAATACAGCTTTTCAAACCATTGTTAAGCCAAAATCCTTAATGTTATATGAAAAAACTCAAAACAGCTTATCGTTAAAATATTTAAAGTAGGTATACATATGTCTACTTTAAACCTACACTATTGAGAGATCTCAGTTGTGAAAACTATTGAAAGAAGTAACAAATGTTATTAAATTGTTTAACTAACTATTTATATATCAAATTGATTTGGAAGAATTCGCAAAAAAAAAATAATAAGTAATAAATTAATGGAAAAATTTAAAATGATTTGTGTTTTGTGAGATGGTTTTTCTTTAGTGATGGTTAAATATATATAATTTCTGTTCCGAAGAAAAACAGTCTTGTTACTTCTTTTTAATTTTTTTATATTTTGTTTTTGTTTTACTAAATATAAAATAACTATTATATACACGATTGGAAAAATATAAGCAGCAACAATTAGGTAATTCATACGCAAATGTAACAAGTAACAGCACTACATTCGGCTGAGCCGAATTGTTTAAACCCACCACCAATTTTGTGTTTATATTTATAGCACAAAATGTATTATTTTGTTGTTAACAGTAATCGCTATGGCATAATCTCTTTATACTAAAATATGTATCTCTTTCTTTGTAAAACTTCAATATGCTATTGAAATATTTCTGAAAATTTAGTCTTTCAATGAAAGTAGGCGTTAAAGTAGGCGTGTCAATATAGTTTGTGCTAATAAATAAAACTGAGATTTTTTTGACCTACTCTTGCATTATGAGCTATAACTCTCTTCTTAATATAATATTCCGATTTAGACCATTTTCAATACCAAACAAACCTTGTGTATAAGAAATTTTCGGTCCGACCTCTATCGTGCTTTCAACAGACGGATGGAGATAGCTAGATTCAGAATAAGTATATAAGTTTATGGGGTCTGAAATGGATATTTCAATGTGTTACAAACGGAATGATAAAATTAATGTAAAATTGTTTTAAGATGATCCGAATGAATTTATATTCGTTTTTATGCATCGTTAACAGCAAAATACTAAAAGAAGTTTATGGTATTGCCAGCACAAAAACTATGTATTTGTTAAAATTAATTTAAGTTTAAATACTGTTTTCACACAAGTTTCTTAACAACGGCATGTTAGCCTTAAAATGTCAAGTAACTAATATTTATTTCAAATTTACGTTAGGATTTGTTTTTGCATATGGTCTGGTTAGAATATGTTATTTAAAATTTTAATTACTTAAATACTAATTCAATCTAAAAATTAATTTTATGCACTGAAAACTATATTGAGCATGCATCAAGTCAGGTGAACAAAAATCACTATACTATTTATATTTCATTAAGAAAACTATTCGAAAATATAATATGAACGATTGTCTTTTTGAAATATTAGTATACACGTTATAATTTATTACTACTAGTACGCCATATACTCGTACACATAATAAATAAGATGTGTTTTTACTTTTAGCCTGCACTATAACATAAACCAACAATAGTTTTAAGTTTGCAGCAACTATTTCCCAAAAAAATTATAACAGTAATTGTTGCTGCATGAATATCAAATAATTTAGACCAACACGTTTAAACTCATACTTCACATATTCACACAAATGTTATAGTTAAACAATTTTTTTTACAAATTAAATGCTAAAAGCCAGACAGCGAGGAGGAAAACCAAATGCAAAATTTTGTGAGTTTCGTAATGTTTTCTTTCTCTTCTAGTTTGTCTTTAGTTGGTGCTCTTTTAAAGTTGGCATTAATGACTTGTGAAATTGTTCGTATGTATGTATTTGTGTATGTTAACTGATTTATAATTAATGTTTTACTTCTATTCGAAAATCACACAATAAACAATTAAATGTAGTTCACATAAATTACATTTTTATCTTATTAAATCATTTATTTACATGTCACCGATTGTAAAGCACATACCAGAACATAAGAATTCTATTCGAAACTGTGAAATTTCAAGCAAAATAAAAACATTTGTTTGATTTAAAATTTTCTTCACACTTGTATATTTTAATAAAAATTTTTTAATATTTTATTCCTATTACACTTTTAAGCACACGCCTTTAAAGAAAATCAAACAAAAGTTTCACACTATTAGTAATTATTGTAGAAATTTAAATTTATTTAGATCCGCTTTCAAATTCGAAATACTCTCAGTACCCACATAGCTAGACGTTTACGTACAAATACAAAATATGTAGTATCGTTTCGACTTTCGTTACTAAACTAAACTAAATAAATATAGACTTAAATTGAAATTATTTGTTTCTTACTACAGCAACATGGACTATGTTTGTATCTGTGTACTGGGCTTAAAGTATCTAACTACATATGAGTTAGTGTAGTTGGTTTTACGTTTAATAGTTTAATGCAATTTAACAATATTTGCTGTTGTTGTTTAGACTTGTTTTAATTTCATGTTTGTTTTTTTTCTCTGATTTTTTTTATATTTTTGTAAACAATTTATTTTGTTTAGTAAACTAGAAGAAACAAATATAACATCAACGTTTTATATTGTCTGATCAGCTGAGTTGTTTGTATCTGTTTTTTTTTCTTCTTCAAATTTCGTTTTGTTGTTGTTAGAAAACAAGTTTAGTTAGAAGCTTGTGTATCTTATAACGAGTATAACAGTTATGTCTTATCAACGTAACTATTATACCTTGAGAGTTGCCAATTGTTCAAATGCTCTAAGTTAATTTGAGGGACTTGTTGGTTTATGTTAATTTAAATGAAAATTATTTAATACAATAATAATAATCTCTTGCCATAATGTGGTAATTATAAAATTATTAATTTTTAATTTACTTACTAATTTTAGTTGAATGTTATTGAACATACCTGTAAAAACAAAAAAATTAAGTATAATTGTTAATGTTAATAGACAAAAAAAGTAATATTTATTTATTAAAATATAATTTTTACATATGTAAGATTTAATGTACTTAGCTCAACATTATATTAGAATAAGGATTGAGGGCATAATTTAAAAATCCTCTAATAACATTTATTCAATATTTACTTAACTAGTACAAAAGTTGAATGATAAATCTCATGGCGTATGTTTTGTTTAACATTTGTTAGGTCTTGTCAATCAGGTGGTCTATGTAAACCTTTACAACCTGACATTATTGTTACATATATACACTCTTGAAGATGTTGATATCGAGTTTGAATTAAGTAGAAATATTATTTAGGCAGAACTAAAGTTTATTTTTATACCCTTCACACAGTGAAAAAGGGTATATATAGGTTTGTCATTCCGTGTGAAATTTCTACAATTTTCATTTCCGACCCAATAAAGTGTATATTTTCTGAAAGCTTATGAATAGGGGAGTCGATTAAGCTCTGTCAGTCTGACCGTCTGTCCGTGTGTATGTTGAAATCAACTTTTTGAAGCTCCCCGATATCGCTTGGACCCGGGTGAGGTATTGAAATATCAAAAATATTCGGGAGTAGATCGGTGTTGAAAATCGGAAACATCGGTACATAAACAACTGAGATATGAGCAAAAACCCACGACCACCTCGAATTTTTATTCACAAAAACAACATTACAACAACAACATACATACATACAAACGTGTATACTGGTTAGAGAAAACGTGTCATCGAATCCCAGCTGAGCCAAAAAAAAAAATTTTTTTTATTTTTTTTAAATTTTTTTTTTAATTTTTTTTTTTATTTTTTTTTGTTTTTTATTTAATATATTATTTATATTTTTATTATTATATTTTTTTTAATTTTTTTTTTATTTTTTTGTTTTATGTTTATTATATATATTTTAATTATTTTTTTTAAATTTTTTTTTATATATTTTTTTTACTTTTTTTTTATTTTTTTTTTATTTTTTATTTAATATATTATTTATATTTTTATTATTATATTTTTTTTAATTTTTTTTTATTTTTTTGTTTTATGTTTATTATATATATTTTAATTATTTTTTTTTAATTTTTTTTTATATATTTTTTTTACTTTTTTTTTATTTTTTTTTTATTTTTTATTTAATATATTATTTATATTTTTATTATTATATTTTTTTTAATTTTTTTTTGTTTATATTTATTATATATATTTTAATTATTTTTTTTAAATTTTTTTTTTATATTTTTTTTATTTTTATTTTTTAACATACATACGAAAATTTATAATTTTACAATAGGATGTTTTTATATATGTATGTTTTTTATATGTATGTACGTATTTCATATGGGATAAATGGTGATACAAACTACTGTTATTGCATGACTACGTGTTGTGAAGGGTATATAAGAATCGGCACGGCCGAATATAGCGCTCTTACTTGTTAATAATTTGTGGTAATCTATATCTCTGTGGTAAAAAGGAATAACAGCTTAAGTCGGCAAAAGCTATAGACGAGAAATAAGGACAGTTCGTTCTTCTTCTGATGCAATAGATCCACTGAGAAGGAATTTTTAAATATTCGAAACTTAAGGGTGTAATAAAATGGTAAAAATGGAAAAAGTGTGAAACCTTAACTTAAATGGATGATATGATTGAAAAGATGCAAAAATCTGCTCAAACAAATTTGCTGACAGGGGTGGCTCTTATTAAATTTACAATCTCTTATAAGGAAGAACGCATTAAAACTATATTTTAACGCTATTTTGGTACCATATGAAACTTCCAAATACATAAACTTGGAAAAAATTTAATTACATGAGGGATAAAAATTGTTTTTCTTTTTGACTTAAAAAAAAAAAAATAAAATTAATCTTATAAAGGGTGGGCCATTTATCGGTTTAAATGTAATTCAGCAGCTGTTTCGAATCTGGCATTACTTATTTCATTCTATTTTGTAAAAAAAAAATCAGTTATTATCTCCGCTGAACGAAATGAATAGATTTATGCTTCAGCCTTGTTGGGATTTATTGGAAATTTATTTACAAAAAAAAATCATCTTTTCTGATGAAGCTCAGTTTCATCTTGGAAAACACAAACGTCTTACAGGAGCCAGTGGAGCTATTACGAGTGACTGTTTGGTGCGGCTTGTAGAGCGGAGGTATTCTTAGCCAATTTTTCTTTTAAAATGGGAACAGCGCAACCATTACGGTCAATGGAGATACCTATCGCAGCATGACAATCGATTTATTTAAGCACGATCTTCATGGTATTGATGTGAGCGATGTGTGATTTTAACACATCTCATGCCACAATCAATTTATTGTGTACAAGTTTGATGGCCGTTTAATTAGCAGAAATGGTGATGTCAATTGGCCGCCATGAAGCTGATTATTTCCTGTACAGCGACGTTAAATACAAGTGTTATGCAGACAAACCAGTGTGAAAATACAATAAGCCTTCAATAAATCTAATAATTTTTTTATGAATACGGCAGTTAGTATGTATTTTTTGCATAAATGTATGCAATCGATATGTACGTTTGCGTGTACTTTGGAAACTGTCAATTTCTGTTAACTGTTAATTAAAAGGCTTGATAGTGTCTAAAAGTTACTGTTAAACAATTTTTGTTATCCTACGCCGCAAGAAGACAAAATAATTCTGCCACGAATAGTTTAATTTGATAATATTTTTAACACTAATAGCATAACTAACAATATTGAGCAATCAATGTCCTTAAATTATCTGTACTCTTCGGAAACCTATTTCAACGTAAGGTCAATTCGAAAAACAAAAAGGAAATTAAAAAAGTTATAAAAGCTTGTAAAAGTTTAATGTTTATCGTCGTACAGTGATCATGCATATATGTTCAATCATTTGTAAAATTCTAAATCGAACTATACAAGTTTAAGTTTTTGTCTGTTGCGGTTTTACAATTTCATTTAAACTAAAACCACATTCAAATTTATGCAGCCGAATGAACAAATGCACTTAAAAAATACACATTTACTATTGAAAAATGTGTTCTAATTTTAAAATGTGTCTGCTGAATTTTTGCTCTTATCAAATGCATCTTGAACATTTCCGTTAATAGTAAATTACAAAAAAGTTCATTCATAGCTGGCGTCTGTCATTATTTAAAGTCACGTTACTTCAAATTAACACAGACAAACATTGTTGACAATAAAAATTCGTACAATATTGAATTCAATAGACAAAAACCCACATAAGAGAAGTATTTCTCACAGGAAAATTTGGCAATAAAAGCATGAAATTGCAATACATTTTACTAACTTTAAGCTTTAGCAGGTAGGTTACATCCTCTGTTTTAAATACGTGTTAATACAGTGTATCTTAAAGCAAAGAAGAAAAAATAGCAACAAACGTGAATTGTAGAAAAATATAACAAAATATATTTATTAATATTTATTGACACATATTTTGCAGTTTGAAAGAAAATTTTTATACTGACTCGTTTGCATTAACTGCAATGTTCGGTATAACGATTCTTTTTTAAGTGCGAGTTTTACAGGTGTTAGTGTTTTTCCATAAAATAGATGACACAATGTCCTACTTCGATTGTTAGTAGTTTTTTATTATAAATTTTGTCGTTGAATTATGAACTAATAAACTTAATTTTTTGCTTAAAATATTTAAAATTATTGTAGATGTTTATTTGTCTGAATGTATGTAGTTTCAACTGGTGTTAAACATTTGAATAAATATTGGAAAATTTAGACGGGTTTTCACTATTTAGTGTTGCAAAAATGCGGTTTACTAAAAGTATGATATCATTTATTAAAATGTTTTAAAGTTGTAGTAAATTCCATTAAAACAGTATACCCAATTGACAATTAATTGTTTGTGATTTCTCAAGGCATATTTATTCATCAGGTAATTGCAGTTCGGAGAAAATTTTTTTGTTTATATTTTTTATATATGAAGTTAGACAATTGAAATAATTTAGAAAAGAGAGAAAATTGTTTTTTATTTATGCATTGTGATAACTGAAATTTAAAATAAGTGTTGAAAACAATAATCATCTTACGAAACAAGAGTATCTGATGAATAAATATGCCTTGGTGCCTTCTATTCAAAGTACACTAATGATTCGTTTTACAATTTATGTATATTTTGATAAGTGTTATAAACAAATAAGTCAATTAGACTTTAGACATGGAATGTGATTTTAAAAGTGACATGTATAAGTCCCCTAAAATATTAAGCTAACGGTAATATCTTTTCATTTGCTCTAGTAATTTTTTTCTGTCAGGGATCTGTCATATTTTTTTTGATAGAGATCGATGGATAGAATCGATTTTAAAATACCTTAAGTACAATTCTTGAACAAAACCTTAATCCATAGCAAAGTTAAGTCTAAAACGTCTTTTTCGTGGGTAATATAGAAATTATAATTTCACAGGATTACATTTTCCGATAATGAATTTTAGGTGTAACATTTTAGCACTTTAGTCTGCGTATAATTTATTTGAAAACAAATTCTTTATAAATTAAAAGTTTTCACCAGGAGAAATTATTGTAGCAATAGAATGTTGAAACTTGGCTCTAATTATGACATTAATTAATGAAGCCGACGATAAGTTTAAAAATGGATTGTGAAGTACCAGATCATATACTTTGATTGTGTCTATAGTCACAACACTCAAATCGTTTTAGTTACAATCACTCATTATTAGATAGAAATAAATTGGATCGTTGTCTATTTGTACGTTGGCGTTAAATTCTAGATCTTTTATATAATATATTTGATTACTTGGATTCTATTCGATAATTGTAATAGCAATGATTAACTGCCGTCTTCATAAAAAATATTTTTTTATGAATACAACTATCACAACTAAACTATGAGATTGTCCGCAGTTGTGTACATCATACATATGTCGCAAAACTTAAATTATTTTACTCATTACTCTTGAGTATTTGCTGGCATATATTAGATCTGTAAAAACATTTTGTTTTGTAGTAGGGTGTCTGAGAAGTATAATTTTAATCTTTTATAATTTTTTTTTAATAAAACTTTATTTTATTTCTCGTTTTAATATAAATATATTATATTTAATTAAAGATATACTGAAATAAAAAAAAAGTTATAACTCAATAAGCCTTGCTCAATAATTCTTTTGAGATGTTCGTTTGATAAAAAAACAAAAAAATTATGTTTTTGACTTTAGGTGAAGTTTTAATTATAATAATTTATGGTCTTAAAATAAACTTGATTTTAAGTATATTTTGTCGATAATTTTTACCTTTTCTAATCTATATTAAAATTTAAAAGAAAAATGTCCAATAATATAAACAAAATAACTTTCATCACGCTTTTATAGCATTTAATTAATAAAACAACAACAACAACAAAATTCAAGAATACAACAACTCATTTGAATAAATTATAAATTTTTTACTTTTTTCAAACCATGAGAAATTTATGTACAAGAATTGAGTTCACATAGAATGATATTCGTTAAATGTTTCAGACTGAATTTCCAAAATAATCTTTATAAAATATTACATTATTATAATTTATTGTTGTTTCACTTATTGTTTGAAAAAAAAACTGGATTTTTAACTTGACATAAAAGTTTTCGAAAAAATGCGTTTAAAAAAGCATTTAAATGTGTTTTATTTTCCCCAAAAGTATTTATGTATATACAGACATTTATTATATTAAAGATATGTTTTTAAACACTTTAATATTTTAAATATCTTTAGTTTCTTTTTATAGTCTTGATAATAGAATTTTGTTTTTTTGAAGAATTTTTCATTTCATTGGAGATGTTGAAATTGTCCCCATTTCTTTCAATATAGGACAGTCTATTTATATATTTTTTCTCAAATTTCTCGTATAAATTATAAAAATTAATAAATTAAATAGTTGTTGTTTTGTAGAAAATGTCTTTTCTTATTAATTTAGGTACAAAAAAAGGTGTTTGAAGGTCTTCCAATAAGAAATTCCAAACATTGACAGTTGACAGTTGATATATTAATATTTGTTCAACAACGACTTTGTTCAGGCAACTAGCGTTAACGACATATACTGTAGGTCAATAATTATATTTATTTATTTATTTATAATTATTAAAAGTAAAGTAAATTTACAAATTAATAGTAGGGGGTTTAGGAACTTGCTACAGAGGCCTTCGTTCTTACTTAAAATATTTACATTTTGAAATTATTTACATTTTACAGTTAAAAAAAAAGAAAAAAAAGAAATTAAAAGGTTCTATATATTTTGTAATAATTCGATGGGTAGGTGTTGTTTAATGGAGATAAAATCTAAGCTTCTTACTGATTCCAGCAGGTTTTTTGAAAGGGCTTCGTTGTTGTAGCAATCAAGTAGATGTGACAGTGTTAGTAAGCTGTTGCATTTTGGGCATAAAGGCGGATTTTCCTTCTTTAAGTGGTATTGGTGAGTTAGCTTTCAATAAATATAATTTTTTTTGGCTTCAATTGGTTCATATTGATAACAGAATGGCGCTACGTGCCATACCGCGCATGCCAGATTGGACATTATGCATGAGCGATTTGAAAAAATATGAACTGGCCACCCAGGTCATGTGATTTGATCTAGTAAGACTTTTTCTTGTGGGCTTTTTTAGACCGCATATTTCAACGCCGACATTAATCCATGCCCCATGTCATATTTAGCCTGATTTATGCTTCAGCATCAAGCAAAATTAGTGCAGCCGCGGCGAACATTTGCACAATCGATAGGCATTTTAAACGAATAATAAATTCGATGATATCTCAAAAGCACTTCGTTTTATTTAAGTCTAATGACAGACCTGTCATATATTTCCTTGATAGTTGTTTAAATCTGTTTATTAAGTCAAGGCTTATGGAACCCGATTTGTTAACATTTACCTCAAACTTCATAAAACCGATAGAAGTGGATGAAATTACAAGCTTTTATTAAATTAACTTAAAATAATTGTGATGTTCCCTCTCATGTAAGGTATTTCCTAAATTTATTTATTTTCTAGTAGAATAAAGGCGTATGTTAAAGATCAAAAATTGAGTTCTTTTTTTATAAATTAATGAGAGTATGTTAGTTCGATGCTACCCGGTTAAGCCGCTCTCTTGCGTATTTTAAACTTTTCTTTATCGTTAGAAATGTGGCACTTTATTAGACTTGAATTAAGGGGGTAAAATATAAAAATTATACGCCCAACAACTTTAGTCAATTGGGTTATATGTCAATATAAATAAACATTTAAACACAGTTGTTACCAGATTAAAAGATCAGAGATTGAGTTTTGCACATGCATCTAATTTTGATGGCAATAAAATTATTATAATTATTATAAAAGTGGAGGGGACCGCCCCTAATTTTTTACTACTTCTACTAAATCCATTCTTGTAATCTTTACACATGCATTGAGTGTACATGTAAATATTATATGACGATAGGAAAAATATCACGTCAATTGCAGAGATAACTTTGATCTTGTTCAAAGAGTATCAAATAAGAAAATCCATTATAAATTATTTGAATATCCCTATTGGGTACTTTTCAATTAAAGGTTTTCTATTATTATTATTTTGCATACAAAATAAATTAACGAATGAATTTTAATTATATGCGATCTGCTGTTGCTAACTTGTGTTTGTTGCCATTCGTTGCTGGTGTACATATAACTGGACGTATAAATAAATATTTGTATAAATTTAACCTAAATTTATCAAGCGTAAACAAATTTTGTTAATTTTTTTCTACATCACTCACTCATTTGTGCAGTATTGGGTTGAAAGATGTGTATGACATGGGAGACAATTTGCACGTTGTTATTGTTGTTTGTCACAAGACTGTTGTAGCCTATTGATGAAAATGTTTAGAACACGTTGATTACATTTAAAATGACGTTATTTACAATGCGTGCTAAACATGACACAATACACACAAATAAACTTACAGCAGTAACAATATAAAATTTTTTACGTATGTTTTGGATTTTGTTCATTGTATAAAAATGTTTGCTAAATGAAATCAATAAAAAAAAACTTAAAACAATTGACCTAAAAATACAATCAACTTTAAAGTGCTCTATGATCGGTTTATATCACCTGAGACTTGTTGTTACAATAATCGGTTGCTTACGAGCATAAGTACATGTGCGAGACAGTGTGCAAAAAGGTTGACTACGACGACAACGTTTTAAACAACAATAATAATGATGATGAGATGAGCTTTGCTTTTTTTGTGAATTTTAAACACGTTTAAGTTTGCAGTTGCTGTGTAGAATTATCATTTTATATACATATTTTTTAGAATTCATCATTTATTCTATTTTTTTTATTTTTATTTAATAGAGAAAAATATTTTTATATAAATCATACATCTATATGCATGTCATCACTAAGGTCATTGAATATTCAATTTACAACTTATAATAAGTATAAATTTATTTTTATAACATTTCTTTTATATCAGTTTCAGTTTTTAAATTGATTACGTTAGTTGTGTACTGTTTTATTGTGCACTGTGTCACAGAAGTGTCAGAAGATTTGCAAAACTAATATAATGGAAAACTTAAAGTTGTACGATAAAAGTTTTTATATTAAAATACTTTTGCTAAGGAAGTTGCTGAATTGGATTAAAATAAGAAGAAAAAATGCGACATAAAAATCTTATTTCAAGCTCAAATACTAGGACAATGCATTAATTGAAAAGATAAAAGAAATTATATATATTAAAATAAATGTATAATTTTAATTTTTTTATAATTGTTTTTAACTTTTTTTAATATAGCTCTTTTGTCATAATTAAATGAAAAATAATATTTTTAAATTTTCTTTAATAAGCCCTTAGTAAAACTATTTTTTTAAAGTAGATTTCTTAATACTTTGTTTTATAAATTGAGTTTCTGCAAATGCAAATATCATTCGATATTCTTTGCATATGCCGTTGACCTGTATCTTAGTATTGTTTCACTATTCTAAATATTTTTTTTTTTTTTTTGATAGACATTTCCCATAGTGCATAGTTAACTATATTAGTTTTTTGTAAAATTTAGCATTAAATTTTATCAATAAAATAATAAAAATTACATAGAAAAATATACATACGAATACAATCCTACATTATGGCATGAATATACACAAAAGTATATTTAAAATTACATACAATATAGTTCTCTCAATCTGTATATAAAATCCACGTAATTTAACGTTCAGCTTATACAATTAGTTTTTATGCCCAACACCAAGAAAAAAGGCAGGGAAAAAATTTCGTTAATTCGTTTGTAACACCATGAACAGTTTATATAATATTCCGTGTTTATATTATGGGTCTTAGTACCTATATGATCAAGTCATATCTTTAATTTAAACGAAATAATTTAAGTGGATATAAGAGAAACCTTTGCAACAGTTCAGAGATCTAATTTGGAATTAATAAAATTTCATAGAAATAGTTTAAGTGTGGTACGAAATGTTATCAACATTAGTTAAAGGTTTTCGAAAAATATACAAAGTAATTACTTGCGTATTGATGTCAAAATAATCTACTTTCTATACGTAATGAAATTAAGATATACAAAATTACTTTTTCGCTTGTAATACTGAACAAAATACGACGAAACCGTAGACCACCATCACTCATTAAAAGTGAAATTAAGAACCAATAAGAAATTTTTGTACAACTTGAAGTTTAAGAAGTAAGAGCACTACACGCAAAGAAAAAACATGGTTGTGGTAATCATAATCGAAGAGCAACATACTATGATTGAATTATATGATTACGGTTAAAACATATAATGGTTACCAGTTATCATTATTATGTTTAATTAAAGTATGAAGCAATAAGCCTATGTATGACTATGTATGACAATCTTTGCTATTTTCTGCGGCAAATTATTATATTTTGCTGTTAGTTAAATACATACATATATTAATTGTATTTGTATGTACTAATATTTTTTTAAAATGTCTGGTTTATTTTCAAGTTTCTCCTGTTTTTACAAAAATTGTGTGTTTAATTTTTGACATCTCAAACTTTAAATATAATAAAAATTTATTCAGCAAGAAGAAGAACAGTTGAAATCAAATTATTATTAAAAACATCATAGCTTGATTAATTTGTTGTCTCACCTATTATTTGATTATTATTTGTAATTTTTAATGCTTTTGAATAAAATGGTTTTTTTTGTCAAATTATTTTTTTTAGATCATAAATGATAACCATTTTGAAATTTTAATGAAATTTAAAAGATACAATTCAAAAAAATGCTTGATTATCGTGACAAAATATATGATAAAATGAAACAAAAAAAATCTATTACTTGTTTTCGACAACTAAATATTGTTAAAGCTAATATAATATGATCGTCGTTACCATGGTTTTTCTTTGCGTGTATATTCGGTTGTGCCGAATTTTCGATATCCACGACCAATTTTGAGTAGCACAAACTTTATAACTTTGTTATTAACATTAATCGCTATGGAATAATCCCATTATTTTTAAATATGTCTTACCTTCTTTGCTATTAATTTATTTTCTTAAATTTAATCTTACAGTGAGACCTTAAGTTTGTCTTCATTAGGAGTGCTACTACTCACTCTTTTTTACTACAATATTGTATTTTCACGGAAACTGAAGAGTATAATTTGATAGCCAGGGGTAGTTTAGAATTAATATTAGATTTATGTGGGCATAACAGCCACTTATTTTAATATAATAGAATTAATATTTGAATAAAACTTAGATAATCAATTACAGATTTATTTTTTTTTCAAGATTTTTGTCCAAAAGAAAATATAAAATTTTTGGATAAAGCGTTAAATGGGAAGTAGGGGTTAAAGTGTGCTTCTCAGCTTTATTTTTTGGTAATATAATAAAATTTACCAGAAAGCTATATATAAGAAACTTCATCATCTAATACATATAATTCTAGCGATTTTATGAGCTTTTAAATTTCATTAATAGTAAATTATGTGAGAAGTCGGCGTTAAAGTTGGCGTGTCAAATGGTTTCTGCTAAAAATTCAACTGAGATATTTCAATAGAGTATTTTATTCTTTTAACATTTTTGTCTATAGAGAAAGTAAATGAATTTAAAATAAAACGTTACATGAAAGGTGGGCGTGTCTCCTTAACTTTCCTTTATTACAAATTTATTGACCGAAAAACAAATGTCTGCAAAATTTTCAGAATTTCAGAGCTAATTGTGTCAGTTTGATTATGTTTTAAATTTTAAATAGACCGAAAAAGACATTGTGCTAAATAAAATTTCGTACATTTTGATCTATTACTCCTTTCATAATCTTTAGATTTGAGCAATTTTCAGGTAAACATATTTTTTTACCAAATAAATGTACTTGCAAAATTTTATCGCTGTACCTCAATACGTTGAGACACAATCGCATTTTATTCGATGGGAGAAAAACATTTGGTTTATCTACTCTTGCATTACGAGCTATAAATCTCTTCCCAGTGTACCGATTTAGCTTATTTCCAATACCAAATATACCTTATGTATTAGAAATATTCTGGTAAAGTTCGATCCCCCTAACTACTTCGATTCGATCTCTATCGTGATTTCAACATACGGACAGCCGGATGGACACACCAAGAAACCAGGACTCAGAAAATATATACTTTATGGGGTCTAAAATGAATATTTCGAGGTGCCACAAACGGAATGGCAAAACGAATATACCCCCACACCATTTTTTTGTGGCGTGTATAAAAATAATAAAAAATACATCTCCGATATAGCGAAAACTAGGTACTTTTGATGGGTTTATACATGATTTGGTAGAGATGAACTTAATATTTATACTTGTTTCATTATAACTTCGCTAATCTATTATAAAATCAGGCACATACACACACATGCAAATGGAGGTAATTTGAAACTATTGGCGGCTTTAATTTCCACTAAGGAAAGAGCAAAAACAAAACCGAAAACAATAATAATAAACAACATCAACAACAACAGCAAACATGAAGGTGATAAATGTTTTTAGGTTACATGAAACGTCATCGCATAACTGATTAATGCGTGAGGCGACACTGAATACATTTTACACAAAGAAACACAAATATGCACTGATTTACTCAGTTACTTACACCACCGATATACAAATAAACACATACGAACGAAGGCAGTATGGAAAGTGTAATGTAACTTTCTAGCAGGATTTTAAAGATAAAGATAAACAAATGTTGAGAAAAATTTTATAAATAAAAAAATTACATGATACTTAAAAATTTGCTTTTCCTAATGCTGTTTAAAAACTGTTTTGCTTGACCTCGTAGTTATACGTGTAAACATGCCTAGTGTGTATCAAAAATAAGTGTGTACCCAGAAATATGAATTGATATTGAAAACATGCAAGAAACTGAAAATAAGACTCGACTAAACGGACTTATTTTGCACTATTTTTTTCTATTTGAGTTCTTTAAGTGTGAGTGTGTGTGTGTGTGTGAAAGAGCTAAGCAGTACAGCAAAGAAAATCATAAGACTTAGAAAATAAGCACTATGAAAACCAGAATACATACTTATAAAAACAACAACAACAACAACAGAAACAACCACAATAATAATTACAACAACATATAGCAAAATCTTCTACAAGTTGTGAGTAAAAGAAATGTTAGTTGGATTTTTAACTTCTTCTTACTGTTTACTGACGTTAGTGTGGTATTTGCTGTTGTTTATTTTGATGTTGTTGTAGCAATGTTTGGTAGCTGTAATTGAATTGTAACGGTAAATTATGTAAGTGGAGTAAAGGTGAATTAATAGCAGAATCAAAGTAAGATCAAATTGAAAAAAAGTCTAAGAAAATAGTACGACGATGACTAGAACCTGAATTATAAAAAGAAGTTTTCCCCAGCATTATAATATTCTTGTTGTTGTTCGTCTTCTTCTTGCGATGCTATCAAAACAACTGATGAAAACAATCTTAAGACTCATCGCAGCCAGCCCCATCTAATACCCATAAAAAAACCCATACAGATGAAAATAATTAAAATAACTTTTTAAAGTGTTTGATAGAATGACATGTGATTGAAAGGAATGTCTATGACGGCTGAATGTTGTAGAAAAAATTAAATCAGAAAAGAAAAAAAGAAAAAAATCAGGAAACAACTGCATGATTTTTATTTAATTTTTTTTTTATTGATTTTCATCAATTAAGAAAGAATTACATATTGATTGATATGATTGACAAGTATTAGTTCATGTTTTATATTATCATAAATCATACTTACAACTTTAGCTATTCCAGTTGTTTTTTTTTTTCTTGTTCATTGATGGTATCAAAATTTATACAATTTCGATCGCATATGTATAAACGGATTGTTAAATTAAGAAGTTTAAACAACATCTTGCCGTTCTGGTTTATTTATTATATGATTTTGAAATGCTAATAATTTCAGTTGCATACAGAGTTAAATAATTGAATATATATAGTTTTTGCCTTAAATATGCTTTGCAATGAATCTAGATTATTTAAGTAATTTTTTCAATAACTTTTGTAAAATTTATTGTTTTTAAATGGCTGCAAGGTATTTGGAAATATAAAAAAGTTTTAACTTTAAAGTTTAAGGAATTTTTGGGTTGCAATGCTAGAAGTTGAAAATGTTGAAAATATGTTTATTGAGTTATTTAAATTTAAGTCGATAAATAATCATAGCTGCCCATAAGGTTGAAGCTTTTCAACGTAGTAATAAATTTTAATGAGAAATATTTTGAAGGGCGTAGGTTATAACTCTGTGAGTTAAATTGGAAAATAAAAATGTAGACGAATTTTTATAATATTGTATCCAAAATATTATTACAAGCCGAAGAAGACATGATCACGATGGTCATATTATATTCTCTTTAACAACATTTGGGATTCGCAAATAAATTGCACAAATTTATGTTTTACAAGTGCTACAATATGATTGACCTTTAAAAATGTGTGGCATAATTTTTAAAATTCTTACGGCAAACATATAATAAGATGAAGTTGTAGTAGCTTTTAATAATATTTTCTTCGATATTAATTAAAAATATTTTGGATTTAGATTTAGGTTTTCAACAGATATATTTATTTGTTGTTGTTGAATTTTTTAATTTGTTTTGATGTTAGAGACGTTTAGAAAATATTGATGGATTTTGAAAATTAAAAATTTAAAATTAAATTTTAATCATAATAAGTTATCAAAAAAATAAAACAAAATAAAGAACAATCAACGCAAAATGTCCCAAAAGTGCAAAATGACACATGGCCCCAAAAATTTCCACAGATTGCTTATATTATATAAAAGGTTTTACAATAAGAGCGATATGATTTATTTAAAAAAAAAACACACTTATTGTTAAGAAAATTCAAATTTTTTTATTTAATGTGAAGTACAATCGATACAATTAAGTTTTAAATAAAGCGTCTTTTAAATTGTGTCCACAACTTCTTTTGCAGGAACGAATTCGATGCACCCAATTTACGAGCACTTTTTCCCACTACATTTTCGAAATAAATAAAAAATTGCCCCACAGTAAGTAAAATGAAAAAAAGCGCCACAGACCTTGTATTTTTTCTTTAGGGCTATCTTCCAATATTTAAAAATTTATTAAAATAAAAAAATTAATTTTTTACAAAATGTTTGATTGTAGAATATTTTTAAGAACACACAGTTATTAAAATTATTAAAAGTTCGATACTTAAAAAAAGATAATTTAATAATTTTATTAAATTAATAATTTTATACTCAGATAAAGTTAGAATAAACAGAAATTCCGCAAAAAACAGGTATTAAGGTTTCGCTTGAAAACGGGATGTAGACAACAGAGTCTTTTAACTCTTTGTCTTTAGTTTTATGTCATACATGGACACAACTTGATATTTCATGCTGGAGAAGTATGTTTGATTTTTTTTCAGTATTCTTTGGAAAATCACTATGAAAATTTATGGTGCGTCCATCTAAACGGGTAATAGCAATTCTGAGGAATTGGGAAGAACACATTTCCCGGTTGACGCGAGACAGGGGACTATAATTTATTGATCCGACTGTTTTTAGAACTCTAATCACTACCCGTCCACTACTGTGTAAATTTTGAGGAAATTCGAACGGTTTTAGAATCAACCGAAAGTTGAACCATATTTTCATCGTCAAATTATTTCCATATGGCTCATTTCTACTTTAACGGATATGTTATTTTTTGTATTGGATTTATTGTTTTTTTTTTTTTTTTGAGAAAGCACAATCCTTATGAAACTCTCAAGATTCCATTATATCTCCAAAAAATTTTATTTTGTGCGTCTTACATGTCGAAATCGCCACCAGTCCAATTGTTTTTAGATTTTAAAACAATGATAACATTACCGGGAATGAGTGCAGGTAAATGATTTGTAATTTTTTGTATACCTTATGTCATGGGAAATCACTTAGAGAATAAATGCGGAGTATGCTATACAAGGCGTGAAATACGGTACGTAAAATCTTAACAACGATTGATCATTGAGAAGCTAATATTCAACGCACTAATGACCAAATTAGACGGGTTGGCTCGAAAAAGTGGTATAAAATCAGACCCAAAGGATGGCGTTCATAAGACGAAGGAGAAAATATGTTAGACATAATTTTTCAATAGTAAATTCAATAAAATTTTTGAGCTAATCAAACCAAAATGTTGGTCATTCTATTGAATTTGTTGTGTTTTATTTTTAAAAGCTGTTTTATTACAGCCATGGATAAACACCCAACACAGTCTATCGATTTTTTGCAAAAAAATTAAATCAAGCATTGCTGGTGCTTGGAATTTATTAGAGGTTAAAGCGCCTCCGCATTGCCGAAATCCAACTGCCTGCAGTAGTTTCAGCGTATAACATGGCTAAATAAGAAATTTCCTGTTCTTTGTTTTTTTTTTTATTTAAATTTGTAATTTATTTTTTTGGGGTTAAATTTTATTACTTATTTTTTTTTTTTTTTAAATCATCTCAATAACAAATTTGGGGTCATTTGAAACTTTTCATTATGTGAAGATTTTGCATATATCCAGAGAACTATAATGTGTTCATGGGGTATCATACTAAGATAATTTTGGACCAAGTTACTATTTAATAATACTTTTGTAATGACCATTATATGATAATTGCTTGATACAATATTTGGAAATAAAGATGATAACCATTATATGTTTTAACCACATGCTGTTAGATTATGGACAGCCAACCATGTATTTTTCTTGTGTCTATGTTTTAAGAATGCACTATTGAGAAGATATCCGATTACACTTAACAATAGTATTAAAATTTGTATTATATTCTTTAATAAATCGGAATGTATGCAATCAACGTATCGATTATTTAAATAATTTAAGTGATCAATTTCAATATATAAAAGGTTTTAAAGGGGCTTTTTGAGTAGCCTATGATGACAGAGGATAATATTAAAGACAATCAGCTTTAAATGCTGATATCTACATATTTTTCACAGCGATGCCTACAAATTATTCATTTATTTTTTTTTATTTTGTTTCATATACACACGTATTTTTCCTGCATCAAATTTAATTGTTGACATAAAGTAAATTGACAAACAAACGACACTTTGCTTATTACGACTTAGATTAATGTAATGTAATTCGCAATGTAGGTTAAAAGTAGATTCAAAGTTAATAACAAATTAATAAGAATCATACAATGTAATAAAATATTTTGAGGATAAATCGTTATCATATACAATAAAGTACAAGATTAAGTGTGATGACTTTGAAATATTTAGAAATCAAAACTTTACCAGATTGTTTTGATAATTTCTAAATTTTACTGTAAGCTTTTGTCAACAAAAATATTGTCAATAATGCCAACACTACCAAAAATAAAAATAAAACTCCTTAAAATAGTATTCAAAGCAAAGTCAAATACAAATTTTGCCTAAGATACATCCTATTTAAAAAATTACGTTTTAAGAAAAACATCAATTATATATAAGAGCTTTGCCTTAGGGCAGTTATGCAAAGACTCACATACCCTCTCTATTAACGGTTGATTTTATTTTACAAAAATGCCAAAGGTTTTACTTCGCCCGATTGTGTTTTAACACACTTTAACAAAAATCTGTTTAAAAGTAATAAACGATCTATAACACGTAAAAAATTGTAGTCGTACGCATCTAATTAAAAATTCAACACCATAAGTGGTTGACAAAGCCTTAATACCATGAAATGAATTTGTAATTAACTATTATAATTTTGTAGCTTTGATATTGAGAGTTTATGTAACAAACACATTAAAAAATAACTGAATTTATAAAAACTGTTTTGTTTTTGTAATGCAAATTTTTTAAGTTGTGTTAAATATTTTCATTAAAGATTAAGACATGAATTTTACGCTTAAAACAGGAATTGTATGAAAAAATATATCCATATAAGCTAAATTAAATAAGAATGTAGAGTTTTTAATTAATTAATTATTTGATAAAAAATATAAATAAATTTGTTTCCAATTTAAGGAAAAAGAGTAGCGACCTGGTCGATTGTAGTATAACACGGTAGTGCCACCTTAATAATGGCGGAATAGCACACTATTAGCTACGTAGGTTAATGAAGCAGCTGTTGTTTTTGAATTAATTGTAGTAAACGTTTATTTAGTGAAATGTGCCTTTCATTAGTTTTTGTGAATGAAATATCAAGTTAAGTGTGTTTGTAATAGACTGTCAACTTTTTAAATATTATAAAAAGGTTTCCAATCTAACCACCTAGATATTTGCAAGAGAACATGATTTATAACAGGTTGAGTGTGAGGCATCTTTGCAAATATATATTTATAAAGACCCATGTTCGAGTCATACCTAAGCTTTAGCCGGTATTACAGATCCACGAAATCTATATGCTGCTGTCCCCACCGCACATGTCGATTTGAGTTTTAATGCTGTGTAGTGTGTATCTAAAATGCATGCAATATGCTGTCCTAATGTACTTATATGACTGCAGTGTTGCACATGATTATTGTGAAGGTCAGTTTTTCATTTAATCATGAAGTTCATTTGTTTACTTTTATTTCATTTTTTTCCATTTCAAAAACTTAAACATAATTCCACTAGTTACTACATCGTTTTACATTTAAAGTAACAGTTTCAATTTACCAATAAGAATTTGGAAACACTTTGCGCTGAGTTAGAATTTAACACTTAAATAGAAATGCACTCAATATTAAATTCACAAATACTGTGATGTCAACTAATGAACTTCTAATATGAATGCATTACGGCATATGTAAAGTAATTTAAATAAATTTGCAAACTAAATTTTATTGTTTTATTTTCATTTCCGCTTTATAAGCCAAAGAAAATCTTAGATACAGAAATTATAATAAGAATTTTCAAATTTCGACTACGTTCGAATGCCGAAATTTGGCCCCAGTTATAAAAAAGAAAACATTGAAGAACACTTTCATTATAGACTAGGGTTATGTTGACTTAGAGGCCGGCCATCAGTTAATGGAACTTTTAGACATATGTGAATGTGCGACAACAAAAAGTCTAACGTGATTAAATCATAAGATCTTACATTCAACTTTTACTATTTGACTGGATATTTTACTTAAAAAGAAATATATTCTCTTGACGTTCTTTCTTTTAGAATGATAGTTTGTTAATAGTCACTTAATATTAGAAAGTGTTCTTAACAGACACTTATGCGCACCGTACACTTAAGGAAGCGGGCGAATTTCAAAAATAAATTTCCACAATTTATAAACGTTGTTCTGATATATGTCTTAACAAGGTGACTTGCTAAAGTATATTGAAAAAAAATTTAACACGCTTTATTAGTATGACAGCTGGTTTTACACACGCAAAGAAAAACTATGGTTGTGGTAACCATAATCGAAGAGCAACATACTATGATTGAATTGTATGATTATGGTTAAAAATAATAATGGTTACCAATTATCATTATTATGTTTAATTTAAGCATCATTCAATAATCATATATATGACTACAATTGAAATCGACAATATTTGCCTTTTTACGGCAAATTACTGTCTTTTGCTGTAACATACACATATTGATTGTACTTACCAATTCAATTTTAATTTGAATCCGAATATTTTTTTACATTTTCTCGTTTATTTTTAAATTTTCTTTAATATTTCAAAATTTTTGTTCATTTTTTTGACATCTCAAACTTTTATAATAATAAAAATTTATTCAGCAAGAAGAAGAACAACTGAAATCAAATTATTATTAAAAAAATCATAGCTTGATTAATTTGTAATCATTCTGTTGTCTCACTTATTATTTAATGATTATTTTTAATTTTTATTGCTTTTGAATATAATGTTATTTTTGTTAAATTAATTTTTTTAAATCATACTATTTTTAAACGATAACCATTTTGAAATTTTTACGAAAAGTAATCATTAACTGATACAATTCAAACAAATGCTTGATTATCGTGACAAAATATATGATGAAATGAAACAAAAATAACTATTACTTGTTTTCGACAACCAAATACTGTTTTAGAAAAAATAATATGACCGTCGTGATCATGTCGTAACCATGGTTTTTCTTTGCGTGTGAAATCGAGTTCAAATAAAAACTTACTTAAATATTTCCGAGAATGCGGGATAATAGAAACTATTAAAAAGAATCATGTTAAAAAATAATTTAAATATCTGTGATAATCTAGAACACAAAAAATTTGGTTATAAGCTAATATGATCCGGTGATTTCTTTTGGAATCCCCTTTAAAAATCTTAATTATATTTAGGAAAAAATTTTAAACAGTTAAGAAATAAATATTGTAAATAGCGTGTAAATATATACAAACATAATTATGTGCATAAATTAAAATAATTGTTTTTTTATAATTAAATTTAATAAAACAATATTTTTTGCATTCACTTTAGAAAAACAAACTCACACCTGCAGTTGATTTTTACTTATTAAATTTGTCTATAACAAAAATCATTTATTTCTAAGTTATCGTCATCTTCACTTCATTAAAAATTTTAATTTTAATCGGGAATTGTAAATGAAAAACTTAGGAAACAAACTTGTTATGCAGTTAGTAATGCGACAAAAATAGTTCTATAAATAGTTACATACTAACTGCAGCACAAATTGGTTTTTATGAAAACAATTACTTAAATGTTAATTGTTATAATTATCATATTTACTACTTTGATATTTTTTTTTTCTATAAGTGCCAATAATTTTTTATATAAAAAGGTATCGTTAACTGCACATATCACTGGCATCATAACATTAATAATACATAATTCATTAAAAGCCTTAGTTATGTTTTTAAAACAAAATTGGTAAATAGGTGCAATGATATAACATTTACTACAAAAAACTTTCTTAAACAATTCCATCTCATTAGGTAAAAAGTTAGAGGGAAAAATTTATGATTCCTATTTAAATACCAAATTAGCTCATATCATAACATAACATATTTATATTAGTTATTCAAAAGTGTTTGTTTTTGTTATCTATTAAATACGAAATTAAAATTTTATTTTCTTTATCTCTTGTTGTGGAAGATGATTTTTACATTTTGTGTGGCCTTTGATTTTTTTCATTTTGAGTGCACAATAGGTGTTTAAATTTTTATTCGTAACAAAAGGCTATACAGCTTCTTACAAGACTACTCTACTAAAACTGCCTTCATCACTCTTAACACTTTGAATTAGAGATGCCAAATGGTGGTGATTTTCGGTATTTCGGGATTTATTATTTATATGTTTGTATAAAAAAAAACACACTTTATTGAAATAATTTTCAATATATTTTTTTTAGCAAAATAATAAACTTTAATAAAAAATTTTTATATATTAGGAATAAAGGCAAACAATTTCTATTAATAATAATAATAACAAATAAGATAAAAACTAAGGAACTTGTATGTATTCTTATTGCATAAGAGAATAAATATATGAGCTATTCGCTTTTAAAATGGTGTAAGTCCATTTATATTTATAGGGAGATATTTTAAAGTTGGTTTTTGAATTTATTCGAAATAGAAATTGAATTTTTATTTTTGTTGAACTTTTTTTGTTTTTTAAACTAATATTTAAATTTTTAATCAGGCTTGAGTTCATATATTTAATATTCTTTATTTTTACAAAGAATTTTTTTATTTGTGATAAATGAAAGAATAATCTGAAAAATTATATTTTTACCGACAACTAGCCGAGTGGAATGCATTTTCGAAACCAGCTACGATTTCATCATCAGCACTCTCTGATCGGTGGTTACATGTTGGTTGTAAATATCATCTATTTAACTCACGGGACTTAAGTTATTTGAATTCGGTAACTAATTTTTAGTTTTTTCCTTTTTCATATATTTTACCACAATGAGTTAGATTGAAATTTTAACCAAACAGCAACCCTTTTACTTTTGTTTGTTATTATCTTTCATTTATATCACTATTTTGGTCCTGCTCTAGCCACCAGTTAGGTAGCGATAAGAACAGATAATTGTTTTTAACAATCAATGTTTATAAATCATCGATCAGAGAGTGCTGATGATGAAATCGTAGCTGGTTTCGAAAATGCATTCCACTCGGCTAGTGTCGGTAAAAATATAATTTTTTCAGAATTATTCTTTCATTTATCACAATTAAAAAATTCTTTGTAAAAATAAAGAATATTAAATATATGAACTCACGCCTGATTAAAAATTTATTCGAAATATTTAAAAAAATGCTATGAAGTTGTCTTTATATTTTGTCACGTTCTTCTTGTTAAAATATAGAACATGATATACAGTCAAAGCTCGGTTTAACGAATGATATATTGTCAGGCCCTTTCGTTATATCGAATAATTTGTTATATCAAAAATATTTCTTTTACAGTAGTTTTATTAGGTTAACATAAAAAAATCAAATTATGTTAATTAATATATATATTTGTAATATCAGGTTTTTAAAACTAAAAAAATAAATAAGTTTTGTTTACTTTATTTTGTACTCGCTTTTTTTTTTAAAGATATTCAGTAAAAGTAAAGAATATACATTTGTACATATATGCCCCAGTTTGATTTCAGTTTATTCAATCGTTCATAATGATAGATATAAAGATATAGCATAAAAAGGCTAAAATTATACAAATGTTAAAAAAGTGCTTAAATATAGTTTGCGTTTGGAAAAATTGAACTCAAGAGTCTTATTCCACGTCTCATGTACACAATTTCTTCTTGTTGCATCATCTGTGTCAGTGGTATTTCATCTTCCTCGTCAAACTCCATATTACTAGGATACAATATTTTATTCCAGCACTTTGCTAATGTATCTTGCTATAAATTTTGTCAAGCCAAAGCAATCATGGGTGTTGCATCATAAAAAGTAAAAGGTTTAAAAAAACACAATTTTCTGCTTCAGATGACACCATTTTGGCTAGAAGACTATTCATAAATTGTAATTTTACTAAACGAATAGCATTTTGATCCATTGGTTGGATAAGAAGTGTCACGTTTGGAGGCATATAAATTGTCCATATTTTTCAATCGTTTGTCAATTTAACAAGCTTTTCTGCAGGAGGGTGACTTGGAGCGTTATCAAGAATTAACAAAGCCTTCATTGCAGATTATTGGATTCTAAAAAAGTTTAAAACTTTGTTTCGAAATGAGCGCGGCTTTTCAGCCTTTCCAATAAGAAGAGATTTTATCTTTTTTTTGTGCCGAAGCATTTGCACAGAGTAGTAAGGTAACTCTTTTTTTTTTTGATATTTTCCTTCCTGGAGCTGTAATTTCCCCAGCATGTTCTAATGCTTTGTTAGGAATCATTTTTCAATTGAAAAGTACACCATGGTTGGTTGGTTATCGTGGTAGTTCGCTGCACGCCAACAGTCAAGTAGAGTCTGTATGACTCCGTTTTGACAGGACCACATCACTCGTCAGCTTCTAGTGTATCTCAGAATGAAATCCAAGAGTAAGGGTACTAGATCCACCCCGTGGCCCTGAGATATCTCAGTAGATAATTCAGTCCAACTTCAGATATCGCAGAGAGGCCATCTAGTATATGTTCGCCCAGAAATCTGTGTCTCTTAGCCGCCAGTGCAGGACATTCGCAGAGAAAGTGGAAAACCGATTCCTCCTTCTCTCTATCCAGACAACCGCGACAATGGTCGTTCGATGGGAGTCCGAGCCGACTTGCATGTTTGCCTAACATCCAGTGACCCGTCAATACCGCCAGCAACCTCGATATGTCCCTCCGACTCCGACTGGTAAGTTGCAATGTACGTCGTGCATCAAAAGAGGGCCACGTAAGCCGTGCCACCTTACACGTGCTCAGCCCACGCCACCTGTTATCAGCCTTCCGGAGAAAGTGTCTGGAGATTCTGCTCTTAATAGTCCCCAACGGGATTGCAACTGCAATTGCATTAGAGATATCCAGAGCAGATCCTCCCCTGGCTAGCTCATCAGCACGCTCGTTACCATAGTGGCCCTTATGCGCAGGAATCCAAACTAGAGTAACGTCAGCCCGCTGACCAAGCCTTGACAGTTCCTTTCTACATTGGCCAACTAATTTAGACCTAATAATGTACGACCTGAGTGACAAGAGTGCCGCCTGACTGTCGACAAATATACCAATGCTCCCGTGGATATTCCCGTCATTCAGTATCCTACATGCTTCCCTGATAGCGAGTACTTCCGCCTGAAAAACGCTTCAATCATCCGGAAGACGGAAGGAGAGTTCAATCTCCGGTCCATCAGAGAAGACACCAGATCCAACACCACATTCCATCCTCGAACCGTCAGTATAGATCCTGGTGTCAAAACTCCCCAAAAGGCGACCCCCATTCCACTCTCTCCTGGAGGGAATAAGAACCCTGAACGCCCCATCAAAATCCATGTAGGGCGTAATGTAGTCAGAGGGTTGATTCACGCTCGAAGGCAGCGTGGCCAATATACTCGCATGGCCATACGTCCTCGACCTCCAACATCCAGTCGCATTAAGCCTCACCGCACTACTTGCGGATGTGGCCAATATATGAATATCTATGGGAACGAGATGCAACATAGTGTTCAGCGCCTCCGAAGGACTAGTTCGCATCGCTCCCGTTATCCCAATGCACGCCGATCTCTGTACTCTATACAACTGGTCCACAACATACTTACGCCCTGTTGCAGTCCACCATACCAGAGATCCATAAGTGAGAATCGGACGTACTACGGCCGTATACATCCATTTAATCATGTTGGGGGTAAGTCCCCATTTCCTACCAAACATCCCACGACACGTGTAGTAGGCCACCGTAGCCTTCTTCACCCTGTGCTGGACGTTCAGCTTCCATGACAATTTAGAGTCCAGGATAATACCCAGATATTTCGCCCTATCCGATAGGGGAATTTCGCAGTTCCCCAACCTCGGTGGTCTGAAGCTTGGAATCTTGGTCTTTGTTGTGAACAGTACCAGTTCCGTTTTGCTTGGATTTACTACTAGACCGCTGTCCGTGGCCCAGTTTCTTAGTAATCTCAAGGCGTCGGACATGAGTTAAATGGTTCTTTCTTAAAGCATTTTGCAATTCTTGTTTAAATGGTTCTTCTGAATCCTCTCTTGATGATAAGTTTTCATCGGATTCCTTAAGAAGTCTAATGCCGTATCTTTTTTTTAATCTAGCTAACCAACTATCACTTGCGTTGAAACCTCCATTACAAAATCTGTTTTGTATTTCAATGTCTTTTGTTTTCAGTGCTATTCCAATTGTACCAGTAAAACTTCTTCCTTTGATTCAGAAACCAATCGAAGAGCTTTTGCTCCATCTTTGAGTTACTCACCTTATTTAAGTGATTGACGGTTCTTTGATCCATATTTGGTAGCTTCTAGATTTAACACAATTTTGTCTTTCATTTTCTTTAATGTGCATATTGAAGATTTTGGAATCCCATATTCCTATGAAATTGCACTTAAGCCTTTTTACAGTCATACAAAATTTTTATTTTTTTACTTAACGAATTTCTTTTTCTGTTTGCCATTCTTATTTTACACTGAAACTCTTAACAATCTGATAAAAAACGCACTAAAATGCTTTTGACATCAGCGCATACGCAAATATCAATTAAGTATTGAAAAACAAACGGTATTTTAACGTTTTAGGTTCTCTTCTATTCTATTCTTCTATTCTATTTACACACATTTTTTATTTGTTCTATTTTAAGCGTTAATTTTTTGTTTGAGTTTTTGCCCTGCGTTCGTTATATCGGGTACAATTTTTTTGTTTGTTCGTAATATAAGGTAGTCAATGTTAAAAATTCGATCGTACGTTATATCGCGTTTTTGTTAATTCGAGTACTCACTATACCGGGCTTTGACTGTACTTTATAAATATTACTTCGAATGGCCTTCAATCATTTTCAAAATGAAAGGGTCCAATAAGTGTTTATAAAACATAAGTATTTTTTTAGAAAAATTAATGCATTTAAAATTTAAGTTGGGTGTCCCGGTAGACTATAAATGATGGTGTCAAGTCTGCCAGTCTGGGGTATATGTGGGTTCGATTTCCTACAACGGGCAAATGGTATCCGATAGAAAACCAATAGTGTTCTTTCTTAAAAAGTTTTTTTTTTTGAAAAATCAAGGCACTTAAAATTTCAGTTGGGTGCCCCGGTAGTCTAGTAAATAGTGTCAATTCTGCCAATCTGGAGTTAGTAGGTTCGATTTCCTACAACGACCAAATGGTCTGCGCTACTAAAAGTGAAATAAATTAAATTTGAATATAAATTGTGATTGTATTGGAATAAAAATAAATAAATAATAAAATATCATCAGATAGATTTGATCTAATTTTGTTACTTATATAGCGACTGTCGACAACACAGCAATTACACTCAAGCCTTGTAAGTAAAAATAACTTTATATGCTGTCTGCAGATATACTCGTCATATCTTTTCACATTGTGAGCTTTTGTAGGACTTTTGCACATCTCGATCAATTCATTTAATTTTTTTACTATAGACAAATTTGAACCGACAGTGTTATCTTCATATAATAAACTCGAATTGAAATTTTTTCCAGATAAACTGCTGGAAGTTTAGTTACTTTTAAATCGGGACACTAACATCTTCAATTCAACTCTTATAAGAAAAATTTTAAAATTATTTTTTAAAATCATATTTTAATTTTGAATTCCTTAAAAAATTTTAAACTGTTGAGTATTCTTTTAAGAATATGTCTTTTCCCAATTCATCACTTATTTTGTAATTCATTTTTGAAATTTCTTTAAGCATAAATAAGAGGGCTGCATCCGATTTATAAAGATTTGATGCGACAAAGGATTTCAAATTTATTGGATTTGAAATAACTGTTATGCGTTTTGGAAGAGCAATGATATTTTAATAGGTATTTTCACAAAATTTTTTGCCAAATAAGTTTTAGTTGTTTTCCTTTTTCTTCTCTAACATATTTTAGCCAAACCCCAGTTTTTGTTGTCGAATTTTGAAACATTTTTGAAGTTCTTTTGAAGTGTTCAATAAGTGGTTTAATGAAATATTTATCAGTGAGATCGCTATACGTTTCACTAACCAAAAATTAAATAAAGTCATATTTTTCTTCATTATCATCATGTGATGAAGATGCTTCATTTTCACTTCCCAGCAAATAATGCGACCAAAATGTATGGAGAAAACGTGATCGATTTAACATTACGATGTCCTAGGGCTGGACCATAAAACCCATCGGACAAGTTTCAAAACTAATCTTTGCCACTACTCGATGGAGCACCTACACGACCATTATTCACGTCTTGACAACAATTTATGTGATCGTTAAAACACGAACACTTGCCGTTTAACTACAATCTCTTGTTTCAAAATGATATGGTCCATGACTGCATTATATAGGACCACGTTGTAAGTAGTCTTTAACTAAAATGGACCACGTAGTCCAATATTATCTGCAGGGTTGCACATGAATTTCATGTGGAAGACATAGTTGCAGCTTAAGTGCAAAAAAGTTTTTTCAATTTCAGCATTGTGGAAGCTCCGTGTGTTTTAAAGCCTTCTTTTTCACTAGTTAGCGATAAACCAAAATCACTTGAAAGTTTCTCTAAAAGTTGAATGAAATCACTGTTTTCGCAGACTATTTTATTCTTACCAGTCCAAGGTTAAATAATTTGTTAGTGCAATATCAAAACGCATAAATAAATTGTTTGATCGTTACGGAAATTCATTTGTCAAATGTATGGCTTAATTTTACGTAATTTTATTTTAACAAATAAATAATCCAAAAGCTTATCTTTTTTAAAAGAATTTTAGTTAGAAAGAAAATGTATTTCCGGGTTCGGTATTTCGGGATTGGAATCCACTTTAAATGTGGTAGCAAAGGTTTTACATCGAAATTTCTACTTTTTTTGTTTAATTGAAATAGTGTTGAATATTTGAATATTTGTTTTGATTTTTTCATTATTCTGATGTCTGAAGAGAAGGAATGTTAGAATATTAAGAATGTAACAGGTTTTTCTTTCGTACTGGTTTGGTTTGTATCTCTCCCAAAGCTGTTGTGATTTTTTTCTATTTCCTCATTATTATTTTGTGTTACTTGCCTATCGAATAAAAATAAAAATAAATGAATTTCAGCAAAACACTAAGACGAAATATCGAAAATAATAAACAACTACCTGTTGTGTTGCAATTCTTATTTCACGCTACTTTCTTGTTTTGTTGATTTTAGCATAAGCTTGTGATATTGCTGAGTTGCAAGTTGTTGTTTTTAGTGTTGCCGGTAGAAGCAATTTTGTGCGTTCATTATTTTTTATGCCTGACTCTAAAGGTGAGTGTAACGAGTGTAACTCTTTTCATTAGACTAATAGCAGACATTTAAGAGAATGTTTTTCGAGTAAGAAATATTGTGCGCTCTCACAAAAAAAAATTTTAACCCAAAAGATTTAAATGAAATACAATAAAAATTTTTCATAAAATTAATATTTATTTACTGGACGGATATTGTGTAACATATTTTGTACTGAATCTTAGTTGGAAGGTCGGCTGTGAATTGTCTTCCAGTAACAGCTGAATTTACTGGCCATTGGCAAATTAAACTGGCTCTGCCAGGAGCTTTGGTTCCCAAATTTAAACATTTACCACCATGATTTAACTACTTTAAATACATCTCCTCGTAGAACAAGTGGTTGAACATTTCTTGTTGTATTTTTTCGCTAAGAAAATTGTGGTACACGTCTTACATAAAAATGTGTTCTCCAAGGCTACATTTATGTGTAGAAAAATAGACGAAATTTTTTTTACAAAAATACGGTTTATTTTATTTTCATTTTATTTCAAGTCTTTCCTTTAGTGATTACAGTAATTTTTTTTGTTTAGATATTTTCCCTATGCACTATCTTTTAACAAATTCTCATACAGTTGCGATGGTAAGACCCCTCCTTGGGTGTGCTTTAGTGTCTCTGTAGGTTTTTTTGTGTGTAGTTGCAGTCATCATCTAGTAAATGCAACGTTAATTGAAAGTTACAGTAACAGTAGCTTAGGCTTTTTTCATTGTAGTTACTAACTCTGAAGTTTGTAAAAAAAAATTTGTTGTGTCTTAATGCTTTTAGTTATAGTTGTTGCCTTAGGCTTTTGCATAATAGTTTTCTGTTAGAAATGAACACTGTTTTTCTAATATTCTTTTTTTTTAGTTTTTATCAAGGAAATATATTTTTCAATCTTCAACGAAAAATTATAGAGCTGCGGTAGTTCTTTTGCTCCAAATCTCTAATGCGTTTTCAAAACTGATTTAACGAAATATTTCCCGTTATTTAAAGAAATTGTGGTGCAATTGTGTATTAGAAATGAGGTCAGAGGAATTTTTAAGGAAAATGCTGTTTGTTTACTTATGCATAATTAGTTTGTAAATGAATAACAAATTCAAAATAATAGAAAAATTATAGGGATTTATAATTTTATGAACAATCTGGGTTTGGGATACAACAATTGCTTCAACCAAACTATGTATATGATATATAATTCGATTAATAATAGATTCTCTACAAAAGAAATCTATTATTGAGAAATAATTGTAGAACTTCTTGGGAATTGTAATCCCCAATGTTTCAAATCTGATAACAGGAGTTGTTATTTGATTATTTTTTGAGGGTTGAATAAAAGTTGATACCTTTCATGTGTAAAGCAACTTACATTGATTTTATTTAAATAATGGTAGATGGGTTAAAATTAGCGAGCCCTTTGGTTGAGACGTCTAGCCTGGTTGAAAGCGGGAACTATATTAATTTCATCGTTTTGGCGATCTCGACCAAAAGACTCGTTGATAATTTTCAATTCGTTAAATCTAAGATAATTCACAATAATTAAATTCAGGTTTGGGATTTATAAATTAGTTTTTAGATTATACAAATGCATATACATATAATTCATTATACCAAAAAAAATGGAATTAAAATATTACATATTGAAACTGCTTTCAACACTGTTATTAATAGAAATTGAGGATATTGGGTATCATTTGTGGAGGTTTTTGGTTTTGTTTTAAACACATGAATGGAATATATTATTTGTATAAAAGAAGGTTATACATAACTTGCTAACACATTAGTTATAAAGTTAGCATAGGTTAGCAATTATAATAACGATCAGTAAAAAACTGACGTGATTGTTAGTCTTCCAAAGCAAAAGAACTAAAGCATTAAAAAACACAATAAAATCGTTTTCTTTATTGAAAATTTTATCAAATAATTATTGATCGAATAAATATTTTATATTTTTAATGGAAATAATTTTTTTTTTTGTGTTTTAAAACGCAATAAAATATGTATTTTTTACTGCTTATATTTTCTGCGATAAAAAAATGGGCAATAACTTTTTAAAATAGCGATTTTTAAAATTAATAGTTGTTATTTGTATTAAGCTTGATATCACTTTTTTTTCTATATAAAATAGTTTTAATTTTATTTTTCAATATTTCGCTACCACATTGGGTAGCTTCTTCGGGGAAGAAAACAAAAAAATATTTGTAAACAAATTATTTCAAAAACAGGCGGAAAAATTATTTTTGTCAACATTTAAAATATACAATTAAAAATTCAAATGCATATATCAGAAAAATAAAAATTTTTTTGTCAACATTTTACAATTATTTTGAAAAGGCGGGAAAAATATTTTTGTCAGCATTTGAAATATACAAACAAAATTTTAAATACATATAATACAGAAATATCCCTGTAGGAAATGTCAATAGTGAATCAGTTCTGATTCACTATTGACACTGTCACCAGTACTACTGACTTATTATACCCCCGACAATGCTTTTTACTATAGACATTTAACATGTGCGTGTCATTGGAAATCTACTACTGACACTCGTACTACTGAGTAGGTAGTTCTTTAAGGACTATATGTAGACATTGTCACTAGAGATTCAATGGTGCATTTAAGTAATTCTAGTCTACACTCTTGATACTTTTCTGAAATAGACGTCGTTAATGAAACTTTTGTTAAAATATAATGTTTTATTAAAAAAAAAAAATTAAGGAATTCATTAAATATCAAATACTAAAAGTAAGCTAGGTACATTTCATTTAATTAAAACTCTTATCTATTGTGTATACATTTTTTTTCACATCAAAGAAAATTAAAAAAAAATGTAGACATTTTGTTGACAATGTCGCCAAGAAGTCACCACAATAGTCGACAAAACTGGTGACTTGTAGACACTTGCCCCCAGGTTTCCTTCAGGGACTTTTGTCTACATTTTAAGTTCTATATAAACAAAATTACAAATACATATAATATAATATATTCATAAGATTACAAAAAACTAACTAAAGGACATATTCTAGACCTTATTAACTAATAGCCTATAGTTTTGTGCAACATTAGCTGTATCTGTTTTATAGTTAATTCTTTGCGTAAATAGTACTTTTATAATTTGTAACATTTCCAATAAATATCTACATACGTCTGCAATTATTCTCTATATTTAAAATTTTTGTATTTTTGAAATCGTGATAGTGATTAGAATTAGTGCAGTGTAATGATAATGCTGTTTTTTGTGCAGTTGTAGTGTTTCTGTTTTTTTTTTTAGCTGACTTGTGTCCAGCTAACCTAGTTTTAAGTTTATTTTTGTTGTACCTACATATACCTTATCATAATTTTCATTATTATTACCACTACTTGGTATTTTGTAAACTCTCGTTTTACTAAATAATCTACCTAATGTATTATACATTTAGTGGGCTATTATATATCTCTTATAGTCATATACTATTTTATATTTTTTCAATCTTTCAGAAAAAAAAAAATTTTTACTTTATTGGGACTATATTTGCCAGCAGTCATATAGTAGGGTATAAACGACGTATAATATATATAAAAATAATATATAAACACATTTCTTACTATGCACAACTAAATACAATTTTGAGTGTCTTTTCGACCACCTTAATAATTTTAAAGATATCGATAATGCCTTGTGTTTACTTGCCAACTAACTGAGGTCCTCAAAAATCATTCATACTTGCTGTGTGCTTGCCTATGACATTTGCATACTACAAGTGCTGCTGTCTGAGGTTTACTTATCCCTTTACTAATGCAGTTTTACTGCTTATTATACTCTGAGTAATTCCAAGTACCTTAACTACAGCCCTAACAAGAGGATCTTTGAGCAACAGACGAGCCTGTCTACAAGTGGTTCCTTGCATCTTTCTTTGCAGGTTTATAAATTCATCATTTCATTGCATCAAACCATCATCTACAACAAGTATATGTTCTCGTTCACAGAATGTTGCCCACGTTACTCTTATACTATATTTACACCTGAGCGAAATCTAGTAGATTTGATTTAGAATCTTTATTAAAATCTATACCATTTATACCGCTCTTTTTTGCATTTTGCCAGATTTCGTTGTCAAAACCGTATATTTATTTATAAGGTGGTCTGAGAGGCTCTCTTTGCTCTACTTCTCCAAGATTCAAATTCCATATAAAAAAAAATGTAAGCAATAAAGTACTTGTGCGATTGCAACCACCTTATATATTATGATTAAAATTTTCCTTATGCAGCGTAGCATATTTTATTACATTTTAATAAAAACCAAAGTTGCATCACGAAGTAGTACTAGATTTTAAGTAGATTCTGCCAAAATCTAGTGGCGAAGTAGATTTCGTTTTGTATGGGAAATCTGGTAGAAATGAACAAGATTTCGCTCAAAATCCCGTAAGTACTAGATTTTGTGTAGGTGTAAATATTACTTTATTGATAGAACACACCTTTTGAGCTATAAAATATATATACCCTAGTACCAAATTTATCCACCACACGCTTTTTATAACTGACTGGTTATCAAAAACAATGATAAATTTCTTTCTTGTGTCCGATGCTTTAGCACATGATTGAACGTGTGTAGAAAATAAAATATCCTTGCTTTATTCCAGGAATAGGATGAGTCCAAAAAGTGTGTCGCCAGCAGACCAATGGTAGTCAATTCGTTTAGTGGGTAATGGAGCAAACTAAAGTTAATGCCAATTTTTTTTTTTTCGAAAAAAATGCATCTTCTCCGACGAAACACTTTTTACTAGAATGGTTCCGTGAATATTCAAAATTGTCGAATTTTGCGCTGAGAAAATCCTTATACAATCCATAAGAAATAATTAAACTTTCAAAAAGTAGGTATCTGGTGCGGCTTTCGGTCAGGCTGCGTGATTTGTTCTTCCTTTTTTTTGGAGGTGAGGCCAAAATTTCAGTGAAGAGCACTCGTTACAGGAACATGTCAACAGAATTCTTGTGAACTGAACTGGACGTCACGTGGTTTTAGCAAGATGGCACCGTCAGCCACACAGTGCATAAAGCAATACATTTATTGCAATAAAGATTCCTACAATTAATTTTCGCAAAAAATTCTTATGTCAAAATCATGAAATTTAACGTCGTGTTACTTTTTCTTTGGGGTGTAGTAAAATCTGTTGTTTATGCGAATAAGCCAGAAACAATTTCAGAACTTATATCTGGTAACAAATGCATCAGCGGTGAGATACAAATGTCATTAAAAGTTTAATGAAAAGTTGAACGACCACTCGCTAAAGACGTAAAAGCCTTTTAATGAATATTTTATTCCATACCTAATGGGAAATGTCTATTTCATAATGCAAAAGAAAAAAAATACCAAAGTTGTCGCAAAAAAAAAAAAGAAGTTAAGTTTAGAATGAAGTAGTGAGTACATTCTTACTGGCACATTCTTTACAACCGCAATTCAAGTAGCGCTTTTTGACAACGTATTTATTCAGTGGGTTACGGTTAAATTAAACGTACCATAACCATAAAGTTATAGGCATACAAAAACAAAGTTCAATTGGTTCCTATATTTATGCCTATGACGTAATGGCAAGCCACCTATAATCATATACAGTGTTGCCCATAAGGTTGGCTCAAATAGCTGTTGTTGTTATGGCACGTCTAATTGAATATTTATAAATGAAATTTAAACAAGTAAGAGCACTATATTCGGCTGTGCCGAATCTTTTATACCCACCACCAATTTTGTGTACATTTAAAGCACAATATTTATTATTTTGTTAATCATTATGGAATAATCTCTTTATAATAAAATATGTATCACTTTCTTTGTAGAGGGTGGTTAAATTTTAAGGGCCCATGTTGAAGGTGAACTACACCTAGTCTTTAAGTTTGTTTTCTGCATTTCACTTGACATTTCTCAATCTCAAACTTACTCATTTTGATCCGTGGAAAGATACGCAAATGAGCAACGCTTTAAAGTTATTCAGGTTTTTTATAAAAATGGGCGTTCAAATCAAAATGCATTTTGTGCACTTCGTAATTCTTTTGATCAACATAATCGTTCAAATTCGTCCACAATCGGGAGAATTGTAAAAAATATTTAAATTTCTGCAAAACAGGTCTGTATAAAATGTTAGAAAATCTGTGAATGCCTTCTTAGTTCGTTGAATGGGAACTATTGCTGTTTTTTGCGATAGTGTGGCAAAAGAGCAGTCAACCTCGACTCATCATCATGCCCAATAATTGAGCATCAACATTGTCATTGAAAATTTGGACCATCAGATAGAGGAGTGGCGCCAAGGATGGGGGGGAGGGGGGAGGGGCATTTGGCCGATATTTTGTTAAATACATAATTGAACCATACAAATATTATCATTATAAAAAGAAATAATAATATCCTAAATAATTTGTGTTTTATTTAAATACAACATCGGTCCTTAAATGAAATGAAATTCAATGAAAGTGTGTTAAAGTAGCTGTGTCAATAAAGTTTCTACTAATAAATACAACTTAAATATTTCAATATAGCCCTTTATTTTCCCAAAAACTTTGTCAATAGAGAAATTACATGAATTTAAGGTAAGCCGTTGTATGGGACTAAACTTTTTGGCACAACAATAACATTGATTAGAAGGATATACACAGCAAATTTGATCATCATACCTCTAATTTTGGCGGTTTTATGAGCTTTTAAATTTCATTAACGGTAGATTACGTGAAAAGTGGGCGTTATAGTAGGCGTGTCAAAGTTGTTTTGGCGAATGAGTACAACTTAGGTGTTTCAATATAGCCCTTTATTATTCCAAAATCATTATTAATAGAGAAATTAGAGGAATTTTGAGTAAAACGTTATATGGGGGGTGAGCGTAAAAGTGAGCGTGGCAACTCAATTTTCTAGCACAGTAATGACATTGCCTAGGGGGATATACGTAGCAAATTTTATCATCATACCTCTTATTTTGGCGGTTTTATGAGCTTTTAAATTTCATTAACGGTATATAACGTGAAAAGTGGGCGTTATAGTAGGCGTGTCAAAGTTATTTTTGCGAATGAGTACAACTTAGGTGTTTCAATATAGTCGTTTATTATTCCAAAATCTTTATTAATAGAGGAATTATATGAATTTTAAGTAAAACGTTATATGGGAGGTGGGCGTAAAAGTGGGCGTGGCGCCTTAATTTTCTGGCGCAGTAATGGCATTGCCTAAAAGGATATACGTAGCGAATTTGATCATCATACCTCTAATTTTGGCGGTTTTATGAGCTTTTAAATTTCATTAACGGTAGATTACGTGAAAAGTGGGCGTTATAGTAGGCGTGTCAAAGTTGTTTTGGCGAATGAGTACAACTTAGGTGTTTCAATATAGCCCTTTATTTTTCCAAAATCATTATTAATAGAGAAATTAGAGGAATTTTGAGTAAAACGTTATATGGGGGGTGGGCGTAAAAGTGGGCGTGGCAATTCAATTTTCTAGCACATTGCCTAGGGGGATATACGTACCAAATTTTATCATCATACCTCTTATTTTGGCGGTTTTATGAGCTTTTAAATTTCATTAACGGTATATAACGTGAAAAGTGGGCGTTATAGTGGGCGTGTCAAAGTTGTATTTTCGAATGAGTACAACTGAGATGTTTCAATATAGCCCTTTATTATTCCAAAATCTACATAAATTGAGAAATTATATGAATTTTGGGTAAAACGTTATATGGGAGGTGGGCGTAAAAGTGGGCGTGGCACATTGATTTTCCGTTACAAAAAAGCGTCTCACCAATAAGCAAAGTGTGCAAAATTTCAGAGTCGTACATCCAATTTTGTTGCTTTTATGACGTTTTTGTTTTTAAATATATCGAAAAATACACTGTGCGGTATAAATTTTCGTACATTTTGATCGATAACTCCTCTCCTAATGCATAGATTTAGATAATTTTCGGGAAAAAATATTGTTTTTACTCAGGAAATATATATTCGAAGTTTCATGAGTCTACGTTAATGCGTTTGGACACAATTCCATTTTATTCGATGTTTGAAGGACACGGTTTTTTCGACCTACTCTTGCTTTTCGAGCTATAACTCTCTTCCTAATATTCCGATTTAGCCCATTTTCAATACCAAACAAACCTTGTCTATAAGAAAGATTCTGGCAAAATTTGAGCCCCCTAGCTTTTTCGGTGCGACCTCTATCGTGCTTTCAACAGACGGACAGACGGACAGACGGACGGACATAGCTAGATCGTCATAAAATCAAACCATGATTCAGAATATATATACTTTATGGGGTCTAAAATGGATATTTCGATGTGTTACAAACGGAATGACAAAATGAATATACCCCCACCATTTTTTTGGTGGCGGGTATAAAAAAATCCAAACAGTATGTAGTCGGTGGATCATTTGACTTTGGTTGTCTCTCCTAATTACTATAAGTTCCAGTTTAAATATAAAATTTCCACACATCATAGCTTTTAAAGAACTTAAAATCCGATTCATATATTAAAAATATTTACAATTCTCCAATCATTCTGCCTCCAGTTGTCGTTGCTCTAAATCGCCTTAACGAAATCTCCATATTGCCAAAGAGTCAATCATTGGCGTGTAGTGTAAAAATTAATTGTATTTTTTACCACTCACTATGACAATGATTTCATAAAATAATATGACATAAAATCGTGATAATTTTTATATTAAATGGTTCATGGCTAAGAAACTTGTTTTTATTTAACTTTTCTTGTTGTATTTTGCAAATAAAAAGTGAAAAAAAATATTAAAATTTTATTAAGAAACCAGAAAAATAATATCATTGAAACAATGATATTTGGTTTAAGCCGGTGAACAACTCCAATACTGATTGAAGTAGAAACAGGCTTGGCATTTTTTTAAGTAATAAAATACAAATTACAAAAGACCAACTTGATTCTTTTCGAATGTACCTTTACATACGAGTATGAATGTGTAGTTTGTCTGTTGGCTTTTGGCCAGATTAAGGTTTGGTCTTATTGGCAGTGTATATGGCTAAAAATATATATTATGCTCTATTTGTAGTTACAACGCAACTTGTGGTAAGCGGACTTTAAGTATGTTTTAGTTTTATTTTCTTTAAATACAACTAATGATTTATTGTTTAATGAACATTTTCTATATAAATTACGTAAATGAAACTTTAGATTTTAAGAAATGTTACCTGCTTTATTTAAAAAACACACTTTAATGTTTCCTTTTTTTTAAATCAATTCATTTAAAATAAATAGTTGACATTTCATAAATTTCTTGTCGCAATCTAAGTTCTTCTTTTAAGTTACTATCTTTTGTGAATGTTAGCCAAGTCCCTATTAATTTCATTTAGCCGTTGAATTTCATCAAAAAGGAGACAAATCTCAGCATATGGTCAGTTTGTTTCACGCACCGGTCCCTCACATTACTAGGCGACATGTTTGTGTCTTAAGTCTTTCGTTGAGCCAGCCGTACCATTAACTAAGTATTTAATTTAGTTTTTTATTTTTTTGAAATGCTTAACAATTTAAATACTATAAATTCTTTAATATTTCTATTTAAAGATTTTCCATTTTATTTTATACCATTTCATTTCTTATACCTTTTATCGCTCCACCACTATCAACAATTAAATATATAGAAATATAACTATACTCTCATGTTTAATAAGAAACCCAATCATTTTATATAAAATAAAAAAATTAAAAAGAATTTTTATTTATATACAGAAATATTTTATGACAGACCAACATCAGCCGCAGCAGCTTAGTGCAAATAGCAAATCTACGCAAAAGATAAACAAAATATAAAATGGATGAAGAAAACAAAAACAAAAAAAAAACTTTAAAAGGGAAAGAAATCATAAGACAACCTACCACTTAAAAACTATTATTATCATGATTATTACAACTTATTATTGGCACACATAACTATTATTACTTGTCCAAAGTTTTGCAGCCCTTTTTGTGTGCTAAAAGTCTTTTAGAAATTATTGAACAAAAAAAAAACAACAAAATTAAGAAACAAAGTAAAAAACTAAACGTGCGTTCATATTCGATGCGTTAAAAGGAGCAGAGGAAAAACCCCAGCAACAATAATCATAATGTGTAATAGTAAATAGCAAAACTGTTGATTGGTACAAGATGTCGATTTCTGTTGCCTCAAAACTACATGTGTCTAAAGCTATAAAAAAATTTAATAAATTTAAAAAAACAAAAAATTAAAATAGAAAATGAGTTGGTATAAAAAAATTTTTAAAATATATAAAGCCATTTTGTTAACTACTCGAGGATATGAGAATGAAAACCTTAAGTGCAAAAACCTAAAAATTATAATTTTTTTATGGGCGTGGCATTGCCCACTTTTCTAATCACGAAATTGTAAAGTCGTAACAGCTCAATATGTGTGCAAAGTTTCAGAAGAATCGGACCAGTGCAAGTACCTCAAAATTATATTTGTTTTTATGGGCGTGGCCCTGCCCACTTTTTTAATCACTAAATTGTAAAGTCATAACAGCTCAATATATGTGCAAAATTTCAGAATAATCGGTCCAGTGCAAGTACCTCAAAATGATACATTTTTTTATGGGCGTGGCACTGCCCACTTTTCTTATCACGAAATTATTTAGCTATGACAGCTCAATATGTGTGCAAAGTTTCAGAAAAATCGGTCTGCTGCAAGTACCTCAAAATTATAACCTTTTTTTATGGGCGTGGCCCTGCCCACTTTTCGAGTCCCGAAATTATATGGTTGTGACAGCTTAGTATGTGTGCAAAGTTTCATAAAAATCGATCTGCTGCAAGTACCTCAAAATTATAACTTTGTTAGTGGCGTGGCCCCGCCCACTTTTCTTATCACGAAATTATTTAGTCGTGACAGCTCGCTATAAGTGCAAAGTTTCAGAAAAATCGGTCAAGTGCAAGTAGCTAAAAATGATAACTAATTTTTATGGGCGTGGCACCGCCCACATTTTTCCACCCATAAACACTCCCTGGTATGTGTACAACAACTTACCAAAGTTTGAGCCCGATCGGTTTTACAGTTTCGGAGTCTATAGCTAACACACACACACACACACACACACACACACACACACACACACAGAGTTTCACTTTTATATATATAGATATTCGAGCTAAGTACATGAAAATTTACTATGAAGCTGGCAATACTTTTTGTTTACTTTTTGTTTACTTTTTATATGCGTAACACATTGAGAATTAGGCAATCTTATTCTTTAGACTGCAAACAGAATTTTAAAATGTCACCAACCCAATCTTTAGTTAACAATAAAAGCTATATAACTGCCTGGGTAAAAAAGCACCCCGTATGCCATTTATTAGGGATATAAATGTCTTTGTAGACCCTGTGATTGAACGATTTATCCCAAAACAATATTATGAGTTTGCTTACAATGGCAGGTCATTGTTTAAATAAATTTATGCCAATAGTATATAAAATCCCCAGGTATGCGAATTTAGATTAAACCATAGTTAAACGTTCCTCATGTAAGTTCCCGGTGTCATGTTGTCTTGGTTTAAACTGTACCTTGATGTTATTGGTTAAAGAGACGCTACAAATAGCTCTAGCTTCATGAAGCCAAACAATTTGGGGAGCCTAGCTAAAGGCGGACAAGAGTTTTATTTGGTACCATGAAAACCAGTAGCCCATGCATTAGTAATTGGTAAAATCTACACGTGGTGGCTGTGGTTATTACCATAAAGTGATAGCAGAGATCGATAGTTAAATTCTTTAATTACTACTCATTATAGGACGGAAGTCGGAAAACCGTTAATGCTTCAAGGTGCTACTGCATTTTTAGAAAGTTACTTTAATTGTTTTTTAGCTTTCCATTAGTAAGGTTGGTTGTAAACTAGTGCCATCAGTATGTATACTTTACATGCAGGGATAGTCGCACGAAAAAACCCCGAACTATGTGCTGAGATCAAATAAGGGCAGTCAACTGGTACTGAACAACGTCTGTCTGCTAGGTAATATAAAATTCTGAGGCATGTGTACTAACATTTTTGTTTCGTTTTGTGTTAATAAAATTAATGTAGAAATTTGAAACACAACAAAATTAATAATAAAATCACTAAAGTTTAAAAAAAATTTTTTTTTACCAATTTTTAGAGCTACTTATAAATTGAACAAAATTGGGGTTATCTATATATATAATCTATATATATAAAGGTGAAACTCTGTGTGTGTGTGTGTGTGTGTGTGTGTGTGTGTGTGTTAGCTATAGACTCTGAAACTGCAAAACCGATCGGGCTCAAACTTTGGTAAGTTGTTGTACACATACCGGGGAGTGTTTATGGATGAAAAAAAGTGGGCGGGGCCACGCCCATAAAAAATTAGTTATCAGTTTTAGCTACTTTCACTTGACCGATTTTTCTGAAACTTTGCACACATATCGAGCTGTCATGACTAAATAATTTCGTGATAAGAAAAGTGGGCGGGGCCACGCCCCTAAAAAAGTTTTAATTTTGAGGTACTTGCACTGGACCGATTTTTTTGAAACTTTGCACACATATTAAGCTGTCGTGACTTTATAATTTTGTGATTAAAAAAGTGGGCGGGGCCACGCCCATAAAAAAAGGGTACAATTTTGAGGTACTTGCACCAGACCGATTTTTCTGAAACTTTGCACACATATTGAGCTGTCATGACTTAATAATTTTGTGATTAGAAAAGTGGGCAGTGCCACGCCTATAAAAAAAAGGTGTAATTTTGAGGTACTTGCACTTTACCGATTATTCTGAAACTTTGCACACATATTGAACTGTTATGACTTTACAATTTCGTGATTAGAAAAGTGGGCAGGGCCACGCCCATAAAAAAATTTTAATTTTGAGGTACTTGCACTGGTCCGATTCTTCTGAAACTTTGCACACATATTGAGCTGTTATGACTTTACAATTTCGTGACTAGAAAAGTGGGCAATGCCACGCCCATAAAAAAATTATAATTTTTAGGTTTTTGCACTTGATATTCAATTAAAATTCAGAATGCATTTCGATTCATTAAGGGGCGTAGCAACGCGCGCCGGGTTTGGCTAGTAAATAAATAAAAAAGTAAATAAAGTAAATCTTTTACACACAACATTTTTCAATAGAATTTCAATTGTCTCATCAAAGCAGCTCTGAGTTATATTTTTGATAGAGAAAAAAACCCTGTTTACTACCTGATTACGACTGTAATATTATATTCTCTATAGATTTATATGGCAGTCGAAAATAAGTAATAGTTATTTTTTTGTCACAATAATCAAGCAATTGTTTGAACTTTATCATTTAACGTTCACTTTTCCTAAAAACTTCGACATGGCTGTCGTTTAAAAATAAAGCGTGGTTAAATTTTAAGGGCCGATGTTGAACGTGAACCACACCTAAGCTTCAAGTTGATTTTCTGCATTTCATTAGACATTTCTCAGTTTCAGACTTACTCAATTTAGCCATTGAAAGATATACAATTTATGATAATGAGCGTTCAAGTCAAAATGCACTTCGTGATTCTTCTGGTCTAGATAACCGTTCAAATTCGTCCACAATCGGAAGAATTGTGAAAAATATTTAAAATTCAGCAAAACAGTTCTGTATGAACTGTGAAAACATCTCTAAATGTCTTCTCAGTTCAATGAACGGAAAACTTTGCTGTTTTTCGCGATGGTGTGGCAGAAGAGCAGTCAGCCTCGACTCATCATCGTGCCCAACAATTGTCATTGAAAAATTGAACCATCGGATGGAGGGGTGCCGCCGAAGTCGCGGCGGCCATTTAGCCAATTTTTTGTTCCATACTTCATTTTTTTCTTTGTCTTTGTTTTAATAAAAAAGTTAATCAGAAAATATTTATTAGAGAATTATATTATTGTATATTCATTAAAATATTATATTATAATACGGGTGTTTTTAAGGAGTTATTTAATTTTGAAATAGAATAAAACAAAATTATATTTTAAAATGTATATTAAATTCACTTTTGTCAAAAGATAATCTTCTAGCATTAGACTAGCTACTTTACATATGCCTACAGAAAATAGTCAAGCGGCTTAAGATCGCACAATCTATGTGGTTACCAAATGTTTCCAGTACGTTCTGGAAAAAAATTTTTTTTTTTTCGAAACTGCCTTGTAACAATACTTTGTATCCGGTGGCGTATGGCGAAAGATTATTGCATTTATTAAAGGATGACATTTGCCACTATAATCATATAATTAAAATATGTTGCTCTTGAATTAGGATTACCACAACCATGTTTTTTCTTTGCCTGTACTGGTCAATGAATCTGACTGACCATAATCTACTATAAATTTTCTTTGGATGTAGTAGTTTACCGAAGACTGCTGATAGATTTTGTGAATTCCATAGACTACAATTTAATTTGCGTAACCACGTCATTGAAAATGGACTTCAACAGTTAAGGCGGCTTTGTAGAATAATGTATTTCTTTCATAAAAATATTTAATTAAAAAACGTTCGTAAGCGTTGAGATAAATATCTTTTATCATAAGTGGTTCTTATGATGATATATTAGAGTTAATATGGGAGACTGTTTTTCAATACTTAGTCTCACTATAGTCACAGCGGTCTCAGAACGAGCCTGATTATGAGAAAAAACTGTTTGGGATTTATAAAGTGATGAAGTAAGTTTTATATCATCTTAAAAGTAAATTTTCACATTTAAGTTTATTGCTCAAGTGGGAGTCACTGAACATAAATAAAATTCTCCAAATTTTTGTGTTAATAAATGTCATAAGTTCTGTTCTTGTAACAAGATAATTTTAAAGCCAGTATACGTTATAGCCTCTAATATGGCCAGCCATTGCTTATTAAAAGAAACGCAAAGATTACAGTTTTGGTTTATATAAATTTATTTCTTTTAAATTAAAGTATGAATATTTATTTCTGTGTAACCAACACACAAATGAGCACCATGATTACTACATGGTCAGGGCGGTCATATTATAGTTTCTATATAACAATATTTGGTTATCGAAAACAAGAAATAGTTATTTTTATATTGTTTTTTCATATATTTTGTCGCGATTATTAAGCATTTGTTTGAACTTAATCATTTAATATTTACTTTTTATGAAACCTTCGATATAGTATTAAGATTTTGTTTAGTTTTTGATAGTAGATTTTGCTGACCAAAATAGTATGATGTCTTCGTAAACATTACATTATATTTAGAGGCATTTAAAATTTCAAATAACCATTAAATAGTAAGCGTAACAACAGTTTGATTTCATTGATTTACTGGTAAAAGCATAAATTTAATATGAAAATACTTTTAATACGAGGAATGGAAATGTGTTTGCATACATTTATTTTAAATCAAAAGAAAGTTTTCTCTTCATATTAAGACCAATTCTTAAAGATCCTTCTTAAATTATATTTTTGCACAACCATTAATTTGCAGAACAAACCACTGTTTATGGCTAAAAAAAGAGAGTCTGCGTGAAACATACGTACTGTGGACAAGCTAAAATTGGTTATAAACTTCAAAGCAACAAATAGAATGAAAATATTTTCCAGCCTAACAATTGTCATAATAAGCAAGTAAGTGTGTATATGTTAATGTATTTGTTTGATCATTCCATGGCTTTAACGTTGTCTCTTTTGGTCCAAACAAATACAAGAAGTAAAATGAAAATAGAGTCTTCATATAAACTGTTTTTACGATAACAACAACTCTCCACCCAACAACCAATAATCACCATAGCATAATCACCTCTACTATTTACTTTGTTTTGGCTTCAACAACAAAAGAAATAACAATAAATGTTTTGGTTTTTGCAATTGTATTTGTTGCTTCCACATCTTACGAGCTATTTTTATTTTTGTTTATTTTTAAACATTGTTTGGATTTTCTTTTGACTAACGCGCTTTTTTTGTTGTTAGTGCTAGTGGTTATTGTTGCTGTTGTTGATGGTATTTTACCAGTTACCAGTTAAGTCACCTTGATGGTCGTTCACTTCAAACTATTACCGCTGCTTTTGTAGACCATGTTTTTCTGTTTTTCCTATTGCATTTAAGCTCTTATTACTGTTGTTGTCTTTAAAGAGTTTTCGATCTCTTTTTGTTGATCAACCTAGACACGAAAATAGTTATAAAGTCAGCAAAGAGTTTTAGTAAAATAACAACAACAAAATCACACTTTACCGGTATCAGTCTTTAAAGAGAGTCGGTAAGTTAAGCAAAAGTCAAGATAAAATTGTTAAGCACTTAGCAAAAAAATTATTGTAAACACATTCTTGACTCGACTTTAGGTCCAGGCCAGTGTAACTAAAGTTGGAATATAATTTTTTATAATCAAGCAAAATAAACGATATATTGTCTAACTGTAGAAAATGACAGATTTTTAGAAATAAAATTTAACTGTTCATAATGTGTAATGACTTTCGATCTTGGGAATAGATTCAATGAACGATTTAATACCATCTCTTATTTCTGGTTTTACTTTAATACTGTTACGTTTATACCTTTTATAAACTTTGGTTTACTTCCTTTAAATAAACCTCTTGAGTTCTTTTATTGCAATCAAAAAAAACAGTTGAAATTAGTTTTAAAATTAAGAGCACTTTATTAACTTAAACACACTCAAAGATTGCTTTTATATCACTTTACTTATTACACTTATAGTTATACACTTTTATTATCAAACTCACTCTGATACGCACTTTACAAGCTCTATTGTAATACTGATTACGTTAGCTGTGTTGTTCGGCTATTTATAGTAACATAGTGGTGTTCGGTAACATTCGACAAAGTTCTCGTATGTACATTCTAGTACATTCGAAAACCGTTAAATTTAAATTAAAACGTTAAGTAATATGCACGAATAATAGAAGTGCCTAAAAGTATGCTACACAAAATAACAAACATCATGTTCGAAAAACCAGCAAAACAAACTAATACAAATACAACTACAGTAACTTTAACTGCTACAAACAAAATAAATTAAAATGTAAATTAAGCTATTTAAAAATAAATCTGTAACACTACCGCCCGCTTAAGCCTGTTCGTCCCGAATAGGCATAAATTCACTTTTTCCGTATTTAGCGAGGCGCTCGAGATGAACCACTTTCATCTTTGATCTTGGGCTCTTGTATTTCTGGATTCTATACACCACATCATTTATTCTCTTTATCACCTTATACGGTCCATCCCAATGATTTTGCAATCCTTTATTGCGTTGTGGGTTATATAATAGAACTCGCTGACCCTCATTAAAGCCTTCAGAATCTGCTGCACGGTCGTATCTGGCTTTCATCTTGTTGCTGGACATGTTTGTTTGCTCAAAGGGGCCACCCAAGTTATACTTCTGCAATGGCTCACGACTTTTTCTTGCTTGGCTTTTAGCTGCGATGCATTGGGCGCAATTTTCTATCCAACCAGCTACCGATTCTTGACAGCCAACCCAATAGAACCGTTGCTTTAACTTTTCTATGGTCTTTGTTACACTAAGATGACCACCGCTTGAACCATTATGAAACTCCTTCAATACCTCTTTGACTTTAGAGGATGGCACCACAATCAGATTTGTTACCGATTTTCCATTAGCACTTTCCCATATTCGGTATAAACATCCATTAACCACCTTAAGGCTATTCCACAGCGCCCAATAGGATTTCATCAGTGGACTTCCCGCTAATATTTGGTTTCGAGTGGGCCTTTTGTCTTTTTCCTTTGCTGATATAATCGTTGCCAGTATAGGATCTTTTCTTTGCGCCACTGACCATTCACCGTTTGTGTCTACCTGCGTTAGTCGAATATCTATTACGCACTCTTTTTCCTCAGGTTTTGGACAATATTTGCTCTTCAAGCTGCAGAATTTTTGGGAACGGGCATCCGCATTGCCATGTTTGACGCCCTCTTTGTGCTCAGTGCTGGAATTATTTTCCTGAAGTCGTTTAGTCCAGTAATCCAACAGAATCTCAATGTTGCTCCAAATCATAACTTTTCGTCCCATGTGCAGATTAATGTTATGACTTATCATAAAATCAGCGCCCACGATTACTTCATCCACGATGTCAGCAACAACAAATACATGATTAACACTTATATTTGCAATAGTTAATTTCACCTTTATTTTCCCATAAACTTTAGCAAACTCCCCAGTAGCTGTTCGTAGACTTACACCATATAGTGGTTCGATTTCCTCCTTGACTATATCAGGTCTGATAATTGATTGTGATGCTCCTGTATCTATTGTAAGAACATGCCTCCGACCATTGATATACACACAAGCAGTAAGGTTGCTATTTTCCTGCTGCATAACTGATATGGAGATTGTGGGGCCCTCTGTAATGGGATCATGCTCATGCCTATAAGTGTTAACTTGTTTTAACGGTAACTGCGTGTTTTCCAGCTTGCTGTACTCAGGTGGCGATACAAATCTAGCCCGCTTTCTTGGTGCTCTACAATTTCGCTGATAATGTCCATCCTTACCGCAGTTATAGCATTTGACTTTTACTTTGCCTAACTTCTCCTCTAACGCCTGTATACGTGCCTTTAAATCACTTATTTCATCTCTTTCCATTTCTTCAGAAATTTCGAGATTTCGCACCTTACATATTTGCGGCTTAGAGAGTAATTTTGCGGTCTCCTGTGTCAGAGCGTATGAAACTGTTTCTGCAAACGTCGATTTATGTGTGCCAAACACCGCGTGCTTTATTTCTGGATCACGTATTCCATTTACAAACGTTTCAATTTTAAACTAATCCAAAAATGGGTGATTTTCACCTGGATATGTCAGCTGCACCAAACGCTCGATCTCCGTTGCGAAATCTTGTAATGACTCGTTAGCTTTCTGTGTTCTGCCTCGTAATTCCATTCGGTATATATCTCGTTTGTGCTCGCCGCCATACTTACGTTGTAGTGCAACCATTATGTCATCATAGTTTTCTCTGCAGCCAATGGGTATACTTTCTAGAACTTGTGCTGCGTTACCTTTTAATGCCAAAATCAACTCTAAAGCCTTTTCTTCATTGTTCCACATATTTCTATTGGCAACTGTCTCAAACTGAAATTTAAAAACATTAAATGGTGCACTGCCGTCAAAAGTAGGGGCCTTTATTCTACTCGATATTTCTGGAATTATTCGCACTGGTCCCTCATGACATTGAAGATCATTAATTTTTATTTCCAAATTTTTAAATTTTTCGTCTTGTAATTGCAATTTTTCATCAACATTTTTTACTTGTAACTGCAATTTTTCGTTAACATCTTTAACTTGTTTTTCAACGCAATCGACTCTGTTATTCACAGCCTCAGAAATTTCCTGAAGTTTCTGGTTCGTAGCTCTAGAACATTCTTGAAATCTCAACTCCAACTCTTCTTTTACTTCAGCTAATAATTTTTCATTATTAGCTCTAGAAGTTTCTTGAACTTCTAATTTAACTTCTTGAACTTCCACTTTAACTTCAGCTAATAATTTTTCATTATTAGCTTTAGAAGTTTCTTGAACTTCGGCTAATAATTTTTCATTATTAGCTTTAGAAGTTTCTTGAACTTCGGCTAATAATTTTTGACTGTTAAGTTCCATCTTTTCCATCATAGCAGCAAGCATTGTACTCAAATCCATGTTGTTTGTGGTTGCACGAGTAGAAACTTCCATTTCTTCTTTTTCGTCAAACTCGTAACCATCAATGTCAATATTACGCCGCTTAAATTCATCTAGAAGTCTCTTTTGCAATTCCACTTTATTACCTGTTGTCAACAATGCCAGCTTACTCAATTCTTTCTTGAGTTGTTCAACTTTAAGCTCCTCAAATTTCATGTCTTTTATTATAATGCAATTTCACTTCTGACACCAGTTGTTACGTTTATACCTTTTATAAACTTTGGTTTACTTCCTTTAAATAAACCTCTTGAGTTCTTTTATTGCAATCAAAAAAAACAGTTGAAATTAGTTTTAAAATTAAGAGCACTTTATTTACTTAAACACACTCAAAGATTGCTTTTATATCACTTTACTTATTACACTTATAGTTATACACTTTTATTATCAAACTCACTCTGATACGCACTTTACAAGCTCTATTGTAATACTGATTACGTTAGCTGTGTTGTTCGGCTATTTATAGTAACATAGTGGTGTTCGGTAACATTCGACAAAGTTCTCGTATGTACATTCTAGTACATTCGAAAACCGTTAAATTTAAATTAAAACGTTAAGTAATATGCACGAATAATAGAAGTGCCTAAAAGTATGCTACACAAAATAACAAACATCATGTTCGAAAAACCAGCAAAACAAACTAATACAAATACAACTACAGTAACTTTAACTGCTACAAACAAAATAAATTAAAATGTAAATTAAGCTATTTAAAAATAAATCTGTAACAATACGTTTTCCATGTTTACCACGTTGATCGTCTTCCATGAGAATATTGGCATAAAATTCAATATAAATTGCCGCTGCTTTTCAATATTAGACAAGCACCAGTATGTGGAAAAAATGTTTAAGCGGTCTACTTCACTAAATTTGTTAAAGCATTTTAACCTACATCTTTCTGTACAAGGGACTTCTACACATTTTTTTATTTTTGTTCCACATTTCATACTGTTTGCCAGAATTTCGAAGTTTTTGCTTAATACTGCGACTCCATTTTTCAAGATTGCGTTGGCGTTTTTTTCCTCTCTGGGGTGACTTGGTACTTGTTGTGATTTCATTATTTGCGATTACATTTTCAGTACTTACATCATTTTCCAAAGAAACGTCTTCAGGTTGATTATAGTCGACATCAAGATGGGAGTCGTCTGACCGAAATCATGAAAGCTATTGGAATCATTTAAGCTAATAGATGGTCTGTGTTGCCCGTCCATGACTGACATTAACGACCTGTTCGATCTCTTGCCTTTTGCTTAAAATTATGCAAAATATCGAGCGTTGACTTCCGATTCTTGTAAATTCAATATGATCGCAATAGATTAAATTATTACAAATTAGTCGACTTGTCTTATCAAAAGTAATTCAGAAAAGAATTAAATAAAATGTAATCAAAGCTGAACTGTTATGCAATTGGCACTGTTTTATAGAATGGTGTTAAATTTTACATAGTGGTGCTGATAAAGCAATAAACTATAACACGATCTGTGGAATAAATCAAAATGTATTTAACTATACGGAATGTGAGTAAAAATTATTTGCTATAACGACACAACCAACAATGTGATCTAATTTTATAACAACCAATTTATATATTTCTGGCAATAACGATTCATTTGAAGTTAATATAAATCGGTACAAGCAATTGAATTCATTAGATTAATTGTAATAACGTCATAACCTAAAATAATATTTAGTTTAACAAAATAGATGATTACAAGAACGTTACATTTTTTTAGGAAATGTTTAAATGCAAATGTTCTTGATAAATAAATAGAAATATCAAATTCAATAAAGTCACATTTAGATTTGATGCACTCTAACAACAAAGTATTTCTACATTTTTTACCTTCTCTTTCACTAAAATACAGTTATAAAATCAAATGTTTTTTTTTTGCTTCAAAAGAAAACCACATGTACAAGACGAATGCCAAACACAAACTGAAATGTGACCTTGTTGATGTTAATTGCTCAAGTTTGCTCCGAGAGGTCATAGCGTCACAAGCATCTGTATTACCGTTATTTTTTCGATAATTCTCTCCGTTCTTAGATCAATTCGCAGAGATTTAAGAGAAGAAAATTTCTGCATTACTAACTCGAAAATGCCAAATTTTGAGGTGTGACGGTCTTGCACGAAATGAGCGATATATTATTTTTTTTTTTTATTTAACAAAATTTTCTTACAAATTTAATTTTATAAAAATTTGATTAATTTAAAAATATCTTATGAATGCGGTTATTACTTTATTAATAAAAAATTAAAAATGTATATTAAGCTTTTCAACTTTTTGATGAACTCTCTGCGTAAAATGAAATTGTAAACTCAATTTTAATTAAATTTATTGCTTTATTTATTTATTCAAAATTTTTTATAATAATTTTTTTAAGAGTTTCTTACATATGTTGTAAATAATTTTTTTAGTTTGAAGAAAACTTTCTTAATTAAAAAGACATGTGTTAAACAACTATTAAAGCATTATAAAGTTTTATTAATTAACACGCTGTCAGTTATACCATTAAGGACACTAGCAATTTGTCAAATTTTGTAATTTTTTTGAATAAAAGACTCTAAATGAAACATAAAAAATAATAAAAATGTGTTTTTTATCAATGTAGAGACCGACAGTAAAACAAACTAACATTGAAAGGTAATAATGGAATGCCAAAGTATTTCCTTTTTTCAGTTTATTTCTGTATCATTGCTCTCTTATGCTCTTATAAAATACTGAGCTGTGCATTGAATGCTTGTTCATCGTACGTGATGATTGAGATTTTCTATTCAAAACGTTAATGATTAAAAGTATCAGATTTTATTTTTTTTTCATTTAAAAAAAATGTATTCATGGAATCATACATGCGTATACTCCCCCTAGAAAATATTGTGTAATGAGGAGATATTTTTGAAAAAATAGAGAATCTAAAAAATTTTCTGGCATCATAGAATTAGTAGAAATTTATCATTGTATTTTTACAGATATTGCATTAATCAAAGTTTTGTTATTATACGAGGGTTGATTTTTAATTTTGGGATTAGAGACAACAAATAAATATCTATTATTGAGAATGACTTCATTATATATATATATATGTTCCTCTAACTCCCACTGGAGCATAGGGCGCCAAATGGCTTCATTGCTTTTCAATATATTTTTTATGAAGATCACTACACTTTTGCATACGTGTGAACCAATTTTCGAAGCTCTTCTTCCATTCCGATTGAGGTACCTCAAAAACATTCACACATCAACCGCTTTATCAGGTGTCGCAAAACGTTGATCTCGTATTTTATTTTTTATATATATATATGTGTTCCTCTAACTCCCATTGGAGCATAGGGCGCCAAATTTTTTATTTTTTATGTTCGGGAATAAAAAGGAGTCATTGCATACCAAGTCAGACTTCTATAGCGGATGCTCTACATTTTGAGAGCTCGAAAATCCCTTGTCTGGGCTAATGTGCGCGAGCTCATTTGGTAGTTGGGTTTTCTTATTTCTCCCAAGGCTTCTGGGAAATAAATGGTTGTGTACCATTTAGAAGTCACCGTTGTATGTTGCACCATGGTACGTTTGAGCCAGGTTCAGGTTTCATAAAAACAAAATTGCTTGGAGCTGAATGACTTTTGATATGTTATGTTCATCTTGGAAGACCCATGCAGTCGACTGCTATTTACTCATACCCATTGGTCTACTATTCGCCACCTGACAATATATCATACACATGATATCGTGTTTTGAAGCTCCTCGATTGTATCTTTTGAGCATTTCACTAGCTTTTTTTAACATTTGTGAAATTATGTGGAATCTAACGCGAACAAACCTTTTTAACAGCCAAATGCATGAATATTTAATGTATACTGATCTCACTTATATTTAAGATGTACTTAATCATTTCACACTCAGCATGAATGTTTTTCGGAACAACAAACATACATGGACGACCTTTACGAAACTTGTCATTGATCCAACTATGGCCACAATTGAACTTAGTAAACCATTGATAAACACTGATCCGTGAAACACTGTGGCTAATTTAATCCATGTCAAAAGTTGTAAAAAAGAATGTCAACGATTTAATTAAATTTTTTGGCTGACATAAATTTTTCAAGTTACTGTAAAGAACCTTTTTTGTCCCCAAAAAAGTTTCCAAAAATTTCACCTAAATAGTTGTCATATTCTATTAGGAAATAATAATTGTCAAATTATGTCCCATTGAATAATATAAGAAAAGTGTCTTTTAAAAAAGTACCAAAAAAAAAGGGAAAATTTTTACCCCTTATACATGTGAATTTGAAAAAATTGCCGAATTTCTGTTAATATTTTTTCGCGGATTACTCAATACAGTTTAAATTTTTTTCCTAGCTTTATTCGTTTGGGAGTTACATAGGGCACCAAAAAAGTACTAAATTACAGTTTTTACCCGTTTTTTCCCCTTAGGGGTTGAAAAATCAAAAAAAAGGACAGATATTTGTCCGCTTATTTTTTGTGCAAATTACAATACTTTTTCAATTATATTTGTATCATTTTTAGTTTAGCAGATATAAGATTACAGATTTTACCCGTTTTTATCCTTTTTTACCCCCTTAAAGTACGAATTTCCAAAAATCCCTTCTTATTGGAGCTATACATTGAAAGAGGAACCAAATGTCTAAATTTCATGTCTCTAGCTCTTTGCGTTTGGGCTGTGCGATGATGAAACAGTCAGTCAGTCAGTCACGTTACTCTTTTATGTATGTATATACATATATTGTTACAGATTTATTTTTAAGTAGCTTAATTTACATTATAATTTATTTTAGTTGTAGTAGTTTAAGTTACTGTAGTTGTATTTGTATTAGTTTATTTTGCTGGTTGTTCGAACATGATGTTTGTTGTTATGTGTAGCATACTTTTAGGCACTTCTATTATTCGTACCTATTACTTAACGTCTTAATTTAAATTTAACGGTTTTCGAATGTACTAGAATGTACATACGAGAACTTTGTCGAATGTTACCGAACACCACTATGTTACTATAAATAGCCGAACAACACAGCTAACATGATCAGTATTACAATAGAGCTTGTAAAGTGCGTATCAAAGTGTGTTTGATAATAAAAGTGATAAGTGTAATAAGTAAAGTGATATTAAAGCAATCTTTGAGTGTGTTTAAGTAAATAAAGTGCTCTTAATTTTATAACGAATTTCAACTGTTTTTAATTGCAATAAAAGAACTCAAGGGTTATTTAAAGGTAATAATCCAACGTTTATAAAAGGTATGAACGTAACACTATGTAGATAATAAGGAGTCTCGTTGGACTTTGTTAATAAAGAGTGGTCTAATCATAATGCATAATGTTAATTGTGAGCCGCACCTTAGCGTCTGACTTTATTTAACAAAGTTAGACATCCGATTCAAAAGGTATTTCGTGCATTTTGTAATTTTTTTTTGCAAGCATAACCTACCGAATGTGTTCACAAGCGAGAGAATTGTGTAAATTGCGCAAACTTCAGCAAATTGGTTCTTCAGGAAATGTTAAAACACCTGTGCATACAAGACCAGTTCGTTCTGCGGAATACATTGCTGTTGTTCGCAATAGTGTGTCAGAAGTGTCATTAACTCTGACTCGTCGTCATGCATCAGATAAAAGTATGCCACCGAAGCCGTTGCTAGCATTTGACCGATATTTTGTTTCACACACATTTGCCAAAGATCCTTCTACATAATAACAAATATTTTTTTTTAATTTTATTTACAATTAACATCATGTATTTTGGTTGGACCACCCTGTACAATTGAAATATCTACGCGCAGACATACATATCTACATAATGAGTAGATGTTAATTATTTTTACTTTAAAATTTATTTTTATCGTTCATTTAAAAAATTCTACTACTAAAATTTTTCCTTAAAATAGTAATAAAAATGCAAATTTAAATATTAAATTAGTCACTATTTTAAATATAATTAACCGTTTTAGGCACAATTTTCATATAATGTCATCATTATTTATAATAATATTTTTTACTATTCAACTATTATCCAAACGAAAAAGTATCATTTCTGCGATATTTAATTTAACAATGACTTTCGTAATGTCAAGTTGTTTTTCATTTATGGCTACAATTTTTGTAAAATAATTTTTTTTATTGTCCCCACTAACCGACATACAAACCATTCATGCTAAACGGTAAAATTGGCAACTTGTTTGAGGTGTACGGATTGAGTCTTTTGTTTTATAAGGTCTTTCTTCTTTTTTATGCAAAAAGTAATCATGTTTTATTTAAGTATTTATTTTTCTGCGTCACTGCATTAAGCAAAATAACATTAAAGAAGGTCCATCTTAATGACAGTTGGTATTGTTGTCATCAGCAAAATTGACATGGATAGTCATTAAATAATAAAATGCAACCATAAGTAGGTCTTGAGTATGCTTAAGCATTAAATAAAAATATATTGTCAATATCAAAATTTAAAAAGTTCAAGGTTAACTAACTGGATTTAATGATCATTAAATAAAATGCAAATATAAATAACAAAGAAAAAATTGAAATAAAACTTTTATGCAATCAAGTGGTTAATTAATTAGTAATTTTTTTCGAATTCAGTTTTGGTTAAGCAAAAGACTTAAGAAGTTAAATTTGTTGTTGGCAGTGTGGGAGAATGGTGATAGCTGCATACATATATTTATTCTATTTTAAATGTCAGTATTCAGTTTCATCCTCTTACAAATTCGTTAGAACTCATTGCAGGTATTGTTTTTTTTTCTATAGGAGGAAAAAAATTGTGGTTGCGTATTTGTTGGCATAAATTGGAAGAGTTTTTTGGAAAATCAATTTTTTTAAATTTAGTTCTTTTTTCAATATTGTTGTACACTGAAGTTTTAAATGTTTAATTAAATTGAAATAAACATTTTCTTCCAAACACATGAATTTTCAAGGCAAACATCTTTTAAGAGAAATCACAAGTAAAAGTTTTAACATTTCACTTACTAAATAAATGTTAAAAAAAACATTTTAGTCCCACTCAATTGAAACTTATTCTTTCCAAATAAAGCAAATATTATAAAAATTACATTTTTGGTTTTAATACTTGTATATGCAGCCTCCTTATAACAGGTTTGATACAATACAAAATTAATTAAAGAAATTGCAATAAAATATATTATTTATTGCCTAGTTTTTTTTCTTTTGCAACAGTTTCTATTCTTCGACATGCTTTTTAAAGCTTACATCATCTTGAATTTGACAAAAAAAAAAAAAATGTCAACGTACACTATTTAATGCTCATTGGAAAGCCTATGTTCCCCTAAAACGAAAACTGGCATCAAAATCCCCACTGCTCTAGAAAAACGAATTCGTATAAAATATTTTCTTAAAAAATATAGCACTGCCTTTGAAAAAAGTCAACCTTATTTTTTGTGCCAAATTTTGCTCATCATGCATACAACATACCAAAAATGATATAAAAACCTAAAAAGCTGACTAAATAAATGGAGTAGTCCATATGGTTAAAGGCAAGTTAGTGAATGACAGCACAAGCAGGCAGACAAACAGACAGAAATGCTAACAGTAACAATAAAGACAAAAAAATAAAATAATAAAAAAAATAAACATGTCATTTAAGTTTTTAATCGGTTTTTTCGAACAATAACAACTTTCACTTATTTTTTTGTTTTGCATTTAAATTGTTTAATAAATACTTGTACATGTTCAATGTGGTTGTTTTTGTTGTCAGACGAAACAATGGGCCAAAGTGGCCGCAAGAGTTGAAAACAAGACAAAATATTAGATTGAAATAAGGAAATAACAAGACAACATTTGTCCTAGTTTTTATTTTGTATTGTGTTTTAATAAAAACTACCTACAAATAAAATAATTAAATGGATGATTGTTTGTTTGTTTGTTTTATATATTTTTTATTATTACTATTGTTTGTTCACTCTTCTCCATTACGATATTGGCAATAAAGCTTTACGTTTTATATGTAACAAAGCAAAAAGCAAAACCTTAAATTAAAACCAAAATACTAAACGATATACTAAAATTAAAATGTGATTTGTCACCATCAGAATTTTTCAAGTATAAAATATATACTTTTTAGGGAGGTGTGTTTAATTGAGAAACTAAATTTAATCTCAAATAATAAATAATTAAGCAAGTACCATATATAACCATGATTTAACAAAATAATTCCTGATTATTTAACTAAGGCATACAAATTTAGCTCTTGAATATGCAGCTTTATATTTATCGTTGGCTGAGTCAAATTTTAGCAAAGTTTTAGTGTTTCATTCTAATGCGCTATGTTGACTACACAGACCTACAAAAAAGTTTTACTGAATCAATGTCAATTTAATTGTTTTTGCCTACTTAAATAATGTCATACAAAGTGGCAAATTCACCACCTTCTACCTTTTGAAAAAGAAAATTCAATGTTACATCAGTGAAGCCTTGCCTCATGTATTACAAATGGTCAATGCAAGTTTTGAAAAACCAGAGAAAGTGTGTTTAAAAATCTATGAAATCTGATGCTTACATATCGGTGGATACATGTATGTAGGAACGCCGTAACTCTTATTCTTTAACGAAATTGTGTTTTTCAGTGATTCTAATACAAGGTGGGCCGAAAGAAATCAACCTATTGGAAGAAGCTCTTATTTTTGAAAATGGCGGCCAATGTCAAATCTGTTTCGACATTTGTGAATTAGACAGTTGTAGAATACTAGTGAATCAGCCACATGGAGCGATACACTCCTCAAAAACGCGGAATAATCGTGTTGAGGCTGAAGTGGATGATTTTGCGACTAAACTCATAATGAGCGATGAGGCTCATTTCCACCTCAGCGGGTACGTGAACAAGCAAAACTATTGATTCTGGGGCACCAAAAATCCACGAGTAATGCACGAGCAGCCATTACACCCGTTAAAAGTGACTGCATGGTACGCTGTTCACGCTGGAGGAGTCATTGGGCCATTTTTTTCGAGGACGCCGCTGGTCAAACGACAGCAGTGGACGGTGCGCGCTATAGGGCCATGTTAGCCGATTTTTTAACCGCAATCGAACGAATTAGGACTGGAGGACATGTGCTTCCAACGTGACGGAGCAACGGCACACACTGCGCGAGCCACAACGAATATTCTGAAGGCGGCGTTCCCTGGTCGCCTCATGGCTCGTTTTGGCAATTTACATTGGCCCACAAGATCGTCCCATTTAACCGTTCCAGACTTTTTTGTGGGGTTTTTTGAAGTCCCGTGTTTTTGTAAAGAAGCCCAAGACCCTGGAAGCCCTCAAGAACAACATTCTCCATAAGTGCGAGAATCTGTCGCCCGAAGTTCTCGACGAAGTGATCAAAAATGCCACAAAACGAGCCCGTTAATAATTTAATTGTGACGGCGCCCATATGGCCGATATCATCCTCTCGACTTGACCAATAAAATTCTAAAGGTTCAAATGAATGTAATCAAAAAACAGAATCGAAGTTTTTCATTCAGAAAAAAAAATTAAAGCCAAACAACATCGGGTGATTTCTTTTGGCCCACCTGTTATATTTCACACATAACACCTCGACACAAATATTTAATGCAATAGTATTAAAAATTATAGTTTTCTAAACAATTTTACAATAAAAAGTTTAAGTTTCTGTTACGTTTTTGCCTTCCCCAAAGTAAAGTTACAATTATTTAGGTAAGAGCAATTCTACCTGTGACCAACTTTGTGCAACCATATTTGCTGTAAAAACGTATTTCAACCAATTGTGAGCTTATTTTTTTAGTTTCTGGGTCCTTGCATTTATCACTCATAAATTTCTTTATTATTTAAAGTTTATATGAAAATTATTTGATTTTATCCTGTTTTAGCTTTTGAACTTATTTTTCACACTTTTCAATTTGTTGCAAGTTTCGTACAACTCTATTAAAATAGTCGAACTCATTGTGATGTTATTTTTTCCCAAATCTCTACATATGTTGCTCTCTACCCATTAATCATATTAATTTTCATTTATTATGATATTTTTAGCCCTGAGGTTATTTATGTCTTAACAAAAAAAAAAAAAAAATCCAAATGCAAGACAAGTCAAGTTAAGGCTAGTAAAATAAAAATCTGGTTAAAAAAACTTTTCATACTTTATTAAATTATTATGATCTACAAATTGGTTTAAAAATTCAATTACCGGTAATTTCATATAATCCAAAATAAAAATCTAGTGGAATAGTGGAAAAAAAGTTCTACTCAAAATTACCATAATTCAGTGTAATAAGGAAATCACATATAGACATATAAATATAGATATTATAAGACAGTTTCATATTAAATATGTACGTTGTAATTTGGTTTAAGCAAAGAAAAAAAGAAGATTAATTATAAACTGTAATACAATATTAAATCAATATATTTAGGAACTTTGTTGGTTTTTAAAATCTTGTTAATGTGTGTGTGTGTGCGTTTTTTTGCCAAATATTTAAAAAACAAATTTTATGATTTTAAATTAATAGTCTTGTTCTTATTATTTTTTATGACTGCAATTATTCATAATATATCGGGTGTCCCAACTAGAACGCAATTTTTAAATTTTAAATAACACACAGATATTTAAAAAATATCGTGAAATTTTATTATATCGTAAAGTAGACAGAATGAGGTTATGTATGGAACAATATATCGTGCAGATGGCCGCCGCGGCTTTGCTGGTACACACGCGATCTTTTAATGAAATTTTCAATGACCTTTTTGCATAAATGCTACGGTATTTCATTAATGCAGCGTCCACTTTCCTCTTTTAAGGCTTGAGTCGTCGTCGGCTTATTCGCGTAAACCATCGACTTCAAAAAACCCCAAAGAAAAAAATCTAAAGGTGTTAAATCACACGATCTAGGCGGCCAATCCTGGTCTCCAAAACGCGAAATAACACGACCGGGAAATGACTGATGCAGCAATTGAATTGTTTCTCTCGCTGTATGACATGCTGGCTTCAGTTCCTGAGTCAATTGAAGTTTGTATGCATGAAGATGCAAATCTTTCGTCAAAATTCGCTGCATAGTGGATTTGGAGACACCAATTTGCTGAGCTCGGTGTCGAATTGAGGTGGATGGAGTTTGAGCGACATCATCACGAACAGCTGCGACATTTTCGGTCGATCGACCTGGTCGAAGACGCGTTGCTGTCTTTACATCACTAACAGACCCAGTTTCGGCAAATTTATCCATTAATCTCTTTACAGATGACCCTTTTGGAGCATTATTGTGACCCGAAATTGATCGCAATTTGCGAAATGTAGCCTCAAAACTTTCACCATTTTGGTAAAACAATTTCACAATGAGAATGCGTTGTTCATTCGTGTAGCGCTTCATTTTTACTAACCTCGTACCTTCTACTAGCAAACAATAACAATTGTTCAAATGTCAAACAATGACACTTCGAATGGCGCAAAATTTAAAAATTGCGTTCTAGTTGGGATACCCGATATAAGTAAGAAATAAAGAACTAACGTGCTAAAACTGTAAAAAGTTTATGGTTGTTGATGCTTTTGATCTTTTGAATTTTTCTAGAAATTCTGTTTTAATTTATTTTAAAAAGTTGTCTTGTCTTATTTTATCTAAATTGGTTAAGCTGTCTTTTTTTAATTAATTTGCCATCATGAACATAATCTTATTTATACATCTAGTTGACATTTAAAGTAATTTAATTTAGTATTTTTTTTTTTAATATGACTCAAATATTCAATAAAATTAGCTGCAATGTTTGCGGCGGAATAAATCTATAAAAATTATATTAAAGATTTTTTTTTAACCACATGGAAGAAAATAATATTTTTTTAACATAACTTATTAATCAGTTTTATCTTAACAGCCAAAAAATGAAGGTGACTCAGTCTCCTTCCATGCAAGGTGTTCTCTTAAATTCATACGATTTCTGTATGCACAATGATTATAGAGAATAAAGGGCTCCATGAAATTCATTTAGTATTCAAGTTTAATGAACAGAAATTACTTTTGCATGTCTATTTATTGCTCACCTCCGATATAAGTAAGATGTACATTACTATTTATCTGTATAGTTTTTATACCCCTCACACGAGAGTGTAAAGAGGTATTTATGTACTCGTATAATTTCGTCATTTCGTTTCAAATTTTTTTAGTATTTATTAACGACCCGATAAGATATAGATATTCTGAATCCTTGTTGATACTTACAGATAAAGAAGCCAATTAAGTTATGTCCGTCTGTCCATCCGTCCCTATAACCGTTGAAATCAACTTTTTGAAGCGTTCGTATATCCCACGGACTCGTTTGTGGTATGAGCTAATCGGAAATGCCGTTGAAAACTTCAGTATTTAAAACCAACGATTTCGACGACTTAGCAGCTGATAAAAAACCACATATGCTGTGTTTTTTTTATTATGATTATAACAACAAAAACATATTTCAAAAATATACATGATGGTAAAAATGTGTGGTTATTTGTTGTTTTTTTTTTTGCTTTCGAGTAGCGCCGTAGCGCCTACGTACTAAATCACACCCCCTCGATCATCAACGGTTATTTGTTGTAATTGGTATAGTGTGTGTAATATGTGTGTAATGCGAAGTTGTTCGTTTGTTTGCTGTACGTTGCACAAGCAAGATAGCACACAACAAGAAGATATCGGCCTACATACATAATGACATGCCATGAGTTACAATAATAAGTATTCAGCAAGTGTAAATCTGTTTCAAAAACCCCTGATATACAAATGTGTATTTGTTTTTAGTTAAATATTTATACTGCAATGATTTATAGATAACAACAATAACGAAAATAAGTTTTTGCACTCAACACAAATTTCCGTTAGTTCAGTAATCACTATAAGTTGAAAATTCTTTTGACTGATCCATTGACAAAAGCGAGGCAAGATAGAAAACTTAAAATAAAGAGTGCATTTATTCGAATATGTGTCACTGTATATGCTTATATTTGCGTATGTACACTCTTGTGACGGGTATTTTAAGATTTTGCACAGCCGAATATAGCGCTCTTACTAGTCGTATTTTTGTAGAAACCTGTGATGCCTTCTTTTGTACTAGAATGTGACTTGCATGTGTATGTCAAATTTAAAGAATTTCGCAATACAATTAACACTGTATACAGTCCCAGTTACAAAATAAATATTATTTTTAAACCACTTCTACTGTCCCGATTATTAAGAAACTTTGGAAATTAATTATCTAAAATTTTTTTTTTGCAATTTGCGTATTTATATACTATGTGATAATTATAAAATCGGAATGTGCCACGCCCACACAAAGTTCGTAATTTGTCTAATAGAGTCTAGTGAAGCTTTGCATATGTACCTTCATTGAGAATACATTATGTAGTAAAAGAAATAGGCAGCATCACTTTTATTGTAGAATTACTTTTGATTCAGTTTTGAGACTAAATATAAGAAATCAAATCAAAGTTAAAGAAAAACTAAACAAACACGTTGTAGTAGGCAATAAACCTAAAATAAAGAAAATAAATCGTAATTTAGTATTTTAGAATTATTATACTGCGATAACTATTGTTAACAAGAGAAAAATTTTATGTTTCAAAAGTTCTGCACAGTATTGGTGGTGGGTTATTAAAAATTCGGCAATAACGACTATAGTGCTAGGAATCGACAGTTTATTTAGCATCCTTAACTGATGAAATTATTACTATTCTAACTACAATTTTTTAATTTGGCCAATAGAGATACAGGTAAAATATGAAGCGGCTTTAGCTGATACAAGATTAATGGCAATAGATAATGGCTTATAAGAGAACATAAGACCAGATACCAAAGAAAAACGGATATCTTACCGATGGGAAATATTACGGAAGTTATATGTGACAAAATCCCGATGAGATATGAGAATACTAACTGAATCACTATTATACCGGAAGAGAGAGAATGGGATGGAATAACCAGGATAAGAAACACCAATGGAATCGATCTTTATACAGACGGTTTAAAGATTGGTGACCAAACTGGAGTGGGTTTATACGGCATAAGCCGAAACAGAAGCAAATACTTCCGTCTACCAGACGGACACTATTTTCCAGGCTGAGATCATGGCGATTACGGAAAGAATTAAATGGATAAAGGAAATGAATGGCGAAGCCCTGATTCGTATCGTTACGGATAGCCAATCAGTGATTAAGACATTTAGAAAGGAGAAAGTTGAATCCCGGAACGTTTTGCAATGCAAGAGCGAGTTAAACTCATATGCAAATTGTGAACATCTGGAGATAATATGGATACCAGGCCATCACGGGCTGATCGGAAACAAGAAAGCCGAAAAATTATCCAAAATGGGAACTCTTCTAAGTACTATAACTTTGGAGAACGCTAAATCCTTTAAACGATGCAAGGATGATCTTAAATGTTGGGCGACGGAGGAACATGCCAAAAAGTGGCAAGGCACTGATGTCAGTAAAGTGACAAAAATACTATGGGTTGAACCAAATCTTGGGAAATTAAAAGAAATTCTGAGATTAAGTAGACCAACACTGAGGAGACTACCAGCGTGATCACAGGTCATACGGAGTTGAGAACCCATCTAGCTCGCATGAAATTGTCTGAGGAAACGACATGTAGAGCATGCGAGGAAGAGGAAGAGACTTTGATACACTATCTGTGTCATTGTCCTGCGTTTGGGCATATAAGACGCGATAATTTTACGTGTATACTATGCCAAATTTGGAGTACCTGAGGAACTCGAACTGGAAATACATAAGGAATTACATTGAGGGGACTGAGTTCTTGGGCTAGTCCGATATTTATTGGAAAATTTTGATTATGGTTTTTGTTTGGGAATTCCGTTTCCCACATGTAGCGCACAACATGCCAACTGGGCATAAGTGTGTACCTGTCATAGGTTTGGGCTTTTAATGCCCCTCCCTTTCAATCTAATCTAACCTAGCTAACTACAACTTGTGCATAAATTTCAGTGTTAAAAAAATATAGTAATACAAGTTTAGAAAAAAACAAGTTCCAGTTGTTTAACATTAACTAAATGCTTCTTAGTTGAATATGCATTCAGTAAAAAAAGTTAAAATTTTTGCTTCTTTCTCTTAAAAATTTGCTTAACCAATAAACGATATAATAATTGTTCACTCAGCTTCTTACAGAACTATGTTTCTCTTAAAAAAAAAGAAAAACTAATAAACTTTCAATAACTTTTTCAGTAAACTGAAAACATAACCTAAAAAAATATTAATTTATTATTGCTTTTAATAACGGTTCGCATTTAATTAAAAAAATGTTAAAACTTAAAATTAATACCACCATAAATTATTACGATGTTGAGTTTTAAGCATTATGGCGGGAAGCCGACATAAAACTCTACGACATCTTAATTTAGTACGATCTTAACTATAAAAAAATATATACAAGATTGAACATAAAACTACAAGGCTGTAAAAACAGTAGCTAAATGTAAAGTATAGCCAAGAAATGGACACGAGAATGTTCAGTTTTTTTTTTTATAGATTTATATAAAAACTGTCAACAGTAAATTAAATGAGGGAAAAAACAATGTGCAAAAGTGAAAAAATACATGTTCAGCTTAAATTTATGGGTCAAATAAAATTTTAGTAGTACCTAAAGCAAAATACAAGAAAAATATATTTTAACAATTAAAAACAAAAAAAAAAAAAAATCCATCACCTTTTTGTATGTTATATGAATACATTAATCTTTCTTAGGTTAAACAGAAGATGGCTTAAAAATAAACTCTAATTCCCCTATTCACTGTTATATTTCTAAAAAAGAATTTGCAAAAATTCTTTTGTTATGTGAAATAATGGTCTTAACCACTAGGGTTAGACAAGAAAACAATGACAGAATATACAAATGACTCCTTTAAAGTTCGTAGACTCTTAATGATGCTAAAGATATTGTAATTGGATTTATTATATTTTTTCGTAATTTATTTACTCTTTGACGTGAACTGGTTAATTTTTGGTAATACTTAGGTGCTCATGCTCAAAGGCTTTTATTAGTGTTTAGGTGTGTCAAATTTTACTTCTATTTAAACTTCAGCTTTTCACATATACTATTGGTCATACAGTGAACACTAATGTGATATTCGACATAGAGTTGAAATAGCAAAGAACAAATACGGATGTTAAATTGATTTAGAAGATAGTGTTGTTTATTAGCCACCTCATCACCACACAAATGAGAACAAAGACATTTACTGAATTAAAAATACATATTTAAAATTGATAATAACAATACAATTAAATAAAAAACTTATAAATAAGAGAAATATTTTCGCAAAATGTAGCCAAAGTAGTGTGTTACGTACGTGTGACAATTAACGATATGATTTTCTTAGTTAAAGTTTATACTGCTTCTGAGTCCACGGATTCTTTAGTAATAAATTATTCCTAAAACTTTTATTTAAACGGAATTAGTAAGAAATGCAGAACACAAGGCAACAAAATTTTAAAAATTTAAAAGGCTTTTAAAACCGCTATGCAATTTTGATGTGTTGTGGTTCCAGTAGTACAAAAATCGTCCAAATTTTAAATTCTATGTAGAGTTTTTTTTTAAATTTTTAATAAAAATTCAAGATTTTTTTAGACGGTTCTCTAAATAATCAATGATAACTAGAAAACGGCAAACTATACTACTATATAAACTATACAGTGCACTTTTTGAGATAAACATGTTCGTTCTGCCGCGTGATTTTTATAATTTAAAGATCCTTCAATAAGAGATTCTATTCTGATAGTTGAAAAGAATTATTTTTAGGTAAAATCATTGGATTTTTATGTAATTGTAAAAAAAATGGTTTGTAATACATATAACGCCTTTCAGGACCTGAAGATGGAGTTATGTTTATATATGTAACTTACAATTACAAATGTTAGACAATAAGGCATATGTTCCAAACTGCACCAAAAAGATCGTAAAACGTGGCGATGGATCCATATCCTCTTCTAGTATCGGTACAATTAATTGGATTAAGCAAAAATGTGAGCCCCAGACTACGAAAATTTATTGAATAGCATAATGCTTTCATTTACTGAGGAAGGGATGCCCTTGAGTTAAGAGTTTTAGCAGGACAATAGCCCGAAGTACTCTTCAAAAGTTACAAAGGACTAGTTAGCAAAAAAATTGGTTAATTCCCTGAGTCGCAGATGCAATGAAGTTGTAAAAAACAAAGGTGGAGTAACAAAATATTAAAATAAAGTAATTTGTTAACCAAAAATAAAAAGATGTGCTTTTAAAAATTTAATTCTTTTACGCATTTCTATTATTTCTTTATGAATCTTTTTATTGTTATTCATACCCAGCCAAACTAGGTAATGACTTGCTCTTACTAAAACAACATACCTTTCAATGACTATTACATATAGTCTAGCTTACTAATAAGTATTTTCAGACATTTTCTTACATACACACACAATACCACTTCTTGTTTCGAAAGTGGCTTAAAGCCATTCAAATGCACAACTTTTTATAATTCTCATTTAGTTTAACACGTTTCGGGTATAAGTAGTAATGATTTTGACAACAGCGGCAAAGCATTTCATTAAAAAGTCGTGACTTATAGATTTTCACTGATTGTTTAATTTCAAATTAACGTATGGCAGAATAATCTTACCGTAAATCTTCTGTAAATTCATAATAATAATGTGTTATTTAGGTTGTTAAAATCAAGTACTTATTTATTGCTATAAAATTAAGTACTTATTTAAATCCCTATTTATAATCGACCGTAATAAGTACTTATACGAGTCCCCATTAGTAAGCGAGCGTGGTAAGTACTTGCCTCCAATGACATCGTCGTGTTAAAATAATGGGTTTAGCTGCCAAATTTTAACTAGTGAAGAACTGTTTTCTAGTACTATCAACTCATTATTTTGTAATGTGTTATTTTGCTGGGTATGAAACATTTAAATATTATGAAAAGAGGAATGATTATGTTTTATTATTTGCATATTATTTTTTTCACAGAACTAAACTTGAATAATAAGCTTAAAAAACTGAAAAAATCATTCGTTTCTATAACTTTTCCAACCCTGTACGCATAACTAAAAATAGTTTATTTGTTCATAGAAAACTTGTAATACAAATTATTATTTTAGTTTCAATAAGGCCTTCCAATAACGCCTTAAATATTTGCTTGCTTTTAATGAAAACTGTTTTCAATACAGTTGCTTCATTTTTGTAAGCAATAACCTAGAGGGTTACATTCTTAAGCAGAGCTGCATTGAAACTGATCAATTTTTGTTTCATATATTTCTAACAAAGAATCGAGTTACCACTCAACACCAAATACTCAATACTTTTCAAGAACTAATTACACTACTAACAAGTGCATTTTATTTCAATTTACTGAATATAATCAATAACTTAAAAAAATATTTTACTCCAAAAAACCAATGATGACACCATTCTATGAGATTTATTACAGTTCAGGTATGTAGGGCATCACAGCTGTGTGCAAAAAGCAACAAGTTGGATTAATTTAATAAGTTTTTGTTTCCCCAATATTCATTATCTGTCTGTTTTAAAATTTATTGGAGGCATACTAAAACCTTTTTATAAAAATTTGTTCTTTTTAGAACCATTGACAAATTTTAAATTGATTTTAAAAGTGACTGTTAATATTTATTATTTCTTTTATAAATAAATTTTGTCATAGTCTCAATATTCTCTCCTTAAATTCTGCCATCACTGACACTTGATTTTTTGCTTTTTGCAATTTATAGCTGCATTTCTATTTTAACCTGAAATAATTACACAATTAGATATTAACTCTTTGTTAGTTGTAAATATGTTTTCGGGTTTGAAAACTCAATTTTAATTACATCTTATTTATTTATGACTATCACTTCTCAGTTTTAGGTGTTAATTTATGCAAAAAGCAATTTTACAGAAATAACCATAAAGTGTATCTCCAATTCGTTTTAACTTTGCTTTTGTATTTTCCATATTTAATATTTTAATATATTAAAGATTTATTTTTTTATTTTTGGTACATGACTAAATAAGCCTTTAATAAATTTTTTATTCATATTTTTTTCTTCTTTATTTTCTTACATTTGTACTTTACACATGTTTATCACTTATTAAGTAAAAACGTGTTAAGCAAAATAACAAAAATTGCCAACAAGTTTTGTATTTTAATGAAACTTTGTTCAGCTTTAGAGTTTTCGTACGAACAGACACCGTTTTGAATGATAAAAAAAAAAATACAAACAAGAATTTAATTTTGATTACTAGTTGATGGATGAAAAATGATGTCATTTTGTTTATTATTTTTTATAAAAAAAAATAATTTATTTAAAGTATTTTTAAATAATTGAAGTAAAACTTTTTGATTTTGTTTAAATAAAGCATTGAATTTAAAATAGGTTGATGGGAACTTTGCAATAAAATAAATTAAAAATTATAATCAGAGTTTTAAATGAGGGTTAAATGACCGTAGAAATTTCCAGAATTATATATTTTTTGGTCTCGATAAAAATATGAAATGACCCCTTTGCGCAAAATTGTCGTATGTTACAAAAACAAGATTTTGCAGGAGAGCGTTTTTATTACTTTTAAATAAATAAAAACGTAAATAACGCTGCTACATACGATGAAATGTACACAGTGTTATCTCCATAACTAAAACAGTTATTGCTATAATATTTTATCTGCAGATGGATTAATGGATATAGAACCAATTCGCATAAAAAGTCGATTTCTAAAAAAACTTAACATACGATAAATTCGCTTGTTCGACAAACAGTTACATCCGACTTCTTTCAATTTGAATGAAATTTAATCTGAAGTTCTCTTTTACCCTTTATTGAACTAACACTTCAACAAAAAATATTTTTTTACTTTAAAAAAATGGAATTTTTTGCTTTCGGAGCCCTTGAAAAAATAATCTTAGAGAACAATAAATTTTGTTCAATAATTCTGAGCAAAAACTATAAAAATTATTTATTTTAAGGTGTTTGATGAAATGTACTGAAAATGTTGTACTTTTGTTTATTTAAGGAGATTTTATGATTTTTGTCACATTACTTTTTAAAAAAATTAATATTAGAAATAAATACATAAAGATTTTTTTAAAAAAATTCAAAACATCAAAGTTCGCATATGTTAATAGAGCAATTGATTATACCAAGAAGAATGATATTACTTTTTTTTATCTTTATCTATGAGATAGAGGAATATCCAGTTCTTTCAAAACAAGAAGATAGCAAATCAAATATCTGGGAGTAGTACTAGATTGTAGGCTAATCTGATGAGATCATATTGAAAGTAGAGTGGAGAAAACTTAACGAGTGTAGGCCCTTTGCAGAAAGCAATAGGTTTAAAATGTGGTGTTAGCCCAAAGCTGGACACTAGCGTACTACGGCTGATCCTAGTAATCTCCAGAGCCTTCGAAGATAAGAAGGTTAATGTAAAAACTTTTTTAAAAGATCCAAAGACAGTGCTGCATTAGTGTATGCGGTGTCATGAGAACCACTATTTGTTGGTTATCAATTCTGTCGATTGAGATATAGTTTAAATATAAGCCTCCTTGGCTGATATTAAAATAATGACAATGGGTGAATGTCTGATGATAGACCATAAAACCAGATACAAAAGAATAATTGATATTTTATCGATGAGAAATGTAAGCAAAATTTCAATTTAATATGATAGTGTTAACTGTTTCACCACAATAGCAGAAGAACGATCAAGTACTTAACATAAGAAATACTCAAGGCACCGATGTTTATACATACTGATCGAAGGCTGGTTGGTATCCTTACCTAAACAGAGGTAAATAATTCCTTTAACTAGATCATAATACTGTTTTCCAGGATGAGGTTATGTCAATGACGGAAGCCATTTTATGGATGAAGAAAATTTATTGATAATTGTAATACAAGAATGAGATAAACTTGTATACAAATTGTTATGATCTAGCGATAATAATTAGGCCATGACGGCTCACAAATTATCCAAAATGGGATGATTTTCATAGTTCCACCATGCAGAACGAAAAACCCTTTCAGAAATTAAAAACTAAAATTAACGTTTGTGGGATGGAAGAACACGCCAGAAAGTAGAAAAATACTGCTGTTCTAAAACCATAGCTTGGGAATTTCAATTAGAATTAGAAATCATTACGATTAGAAAAATAAAATAATCTAATCATTAGAATAGAATTTTGATAAAAATTTCAGATTACTAATTGATTAGATTAGAAATAATCAAAAATCTAATCACAATTAGTGACGATTAGCATTTCTAATCAAATCTAATCAAAACTAATCGAAAAACTAATTGATTAGATTTCTTGATTATTTTTGATTAGATTTGATTAGATCAACTATTTTTAACTATTTTTGTGAAAAGAAAATATTTATTTATCACATTTGTTGCTATAAAAAAAAAAAAAAATCCGTGCACTTTTACTTACCAATAATTTTGAACACTTCAATTTGAATAAAGCAAAATTAAAATCACAAAAGACGTTTAAAATTAACATTAATTATAACACAACAACAAAGTGAACCAGCTGTGTCAAGTGTTTAGTTTAAGAACAGGGTGAATCGTATGCAATTTTATGCAATATTCCAAATCTGTTAGATTATGTAAATATAGCAACAAATGTGATAAATAAATATTTTCTTTTCACAAAAATATTTAAAAATAGTTGATCTAATCAAATCTAATCAAAAATAATCAAGAAATCTAATCAATTAGTTTTTCGATTAGTTTTGATTAGATTTGATTAGAAATGCTAATCGTCACTAATTGTGATTATATTTCTGATTATTTCTAATCTAATCAATTAGTAATCGTCTAAAATGCCTAACTAATCATAATTAATCAATTTTTAAGCACAATAAAAATTTCTAATCCAATTGCTAATCATTAGGATTACTAATCATTATTCCCAAGCTATGTCTAAAACTAAGTTGACCAATACTTAATAAATTTCCTAGTATAGTAAAACGTCACACAGAAATAAGAACTCATCTCGTTCTTATCGAATTGTCGCATGAAATAACGTAAAGAGCATGCGAAAAAGAGGATAAGACTTTGGAAAACTACGTTTGGCAATGTCCTACTTTTGGGCATATAAGACATGAGAATATATGTAAAAGTGGAAACTATGCTGAACTTAGAATAGCTAAGGCATTCAAATTAGAAATCTAAAAATAACATTAATTGGACCGGCTTCTTGACCTAGTTGAGATATTAACTAAATTTGGGATTATGGTTTTAGTAGAGAAATTATCATTCCTCTAGAACGTACAACATGCCAATTGGGCATCCATGTATACTAGGGTGTATCGAAAAATATTTTTTACTGTACACCACCGGATATAAAGTATTGTTACAAGGCAGTTTCGCAAAATTTTTTATATTTTTTTTTTACCGAACGTACCGCAAATTTTTGGTAACCGCATAGATTGATTTATCGCCGATTAGCTATTTTCTGTGAGAATATGTTAAGTCGATAGTTTACGCCGATAAGTCCGAAACGATTGACCAATTGAAGAACAATATTCGCCGCGTTATTGCCGACAGCAAATGGTGGAAAAAGTCATCGAAGTTTGGACCTCCATATAAGGCTACGTCGGAGCCAGCCAGGGCGGTCATATGCGAAAAGTCATATTTAAATTATAAAACTAGAAGATTATCTTTCAAATAAAGTAAATTTAATATAAATTTAAAAATACATCTTTGTTTTATTCTATTTAAAAATTTAACAACTCTATAAAAACCCCCGTTTTTTCAATATAATATTTATATTAATATAAAATAATATAATTCTATAATAAATATTTTCTGATTACTTTTTAATTACAATATAAAAAAAATAAATTACAAAAATAATTTTAAAAAATAATTCAACAGCCAGATATGCTATTTGATTAGTTTTGATTTTTTCAAGTAATCTTAAATTTATATTTATAATTTGTGGCTATTTTTATTCATAATCGACATAGTTGCTTCAAAAAATAATCTAATTAGGCCCTTTCGCATTAGGCAACTTTAATTGCGCAAGTCTTTTGTTTGTTGGTGTTAGAGGAAAGGTCGGTGTGAAGGGGAAAGAATTGCCGAGATTTGAGTACAGACTTGCATGTACTTGGCAATTCTGCTTCTGCTGTCATTCTTGTCTTGGAATATTTATTTGTTTTTGACATTGTCTTTTATTTCTTCTTGGGTGTGTTGTGTAATTTTGTGTGTGTGAAAATTTTATTTGTTTATAAGTGAATCAAATATTTAAAAGTGATAAATTCGAGCATAAGCAAATTAAACTTGCTCAACCAAGTTGCTCAATGTGAACATGAAAGCAAGTTCAAAAGAAAATAAATAAAAATTAAAATTATACTTGCGCAATTAAAGTTGCCTAATGCGAAAGGGGCCTTACTCATCAGTACGATTACTAATAATCACTTACTAGCTATGTTGGTGCCGCGGTGGACAAGTTAGTAAAGTGCTGGTCTACTAGTTTTGGGGTTGCGGGTTCGATTCCCGTTAGAGACTCTGGACTGGTCTGCTTGTTTTTTTCTTTTATTCTGTTTCTATTCTAACTATTCTATTTATATGGAGCACACAACATGCCTATTGGGCATAAGTGTATACCTGCCGTGGGTTTGGCCTTTTAGTGCCCCTCCTTTTCAACCTAACCTAACCTACCAGCTATGTTTGTATCACTAATTTTCGTTACATTTAAGGCTAAAATACAATTTTATTCTTATCTTAAAGATGTCACAATAATTCCTAATTCAGCAATATTATTGCACAGAGATGTATTTATTACCTAACGGTAGCAATATAATTTTATTGGGACCTGCAATGTTGTCCGGGCTCAGCAGGTATGTGATATTTATTATTTCGAATGTCTAATTGCCATACGAATATGTTTTATAAATCAATATCACAATACAATTGAAACTACTCAAGGATGTTTTTATTTTTTTTGCATTTTTTTTGCCTAAACAATCACAGAAAAACGCAAACAATTTTAAATATATTTAAATAGAAAACAAACAACGATAATGACAATTAAATAAATGACATGTGTGAACATCAAATGCAAAAGTAAATAGCCAATTCTAAAGTTTAAGTACTATTTTTTTTGGTTGCTATTGTTTATAAATAAAAATTAATTTGAGTGTGTTTTGTAAGGTAGTAAGTAAATATTTACCTAAATGATGATGTTAAACATTTCTTCATGCAAAAAATCCTTGATGATTGAGTCTTCTTATTCTTGCTGTTGTTTATTATTATTGATTATTGATTTATTGCATGAATTTTTTAAATAAATAATTTTAGTTTTTTTAATGCTGAATTACTTTTTTTTGTAAATTTATCTATTGATACACACACTAAGAACAAACACTAATAATTGTTTTAGGTTGTTGGTATTTTTTTTAGTAATTAAATAACAATTTGTAGTTAATTATTATTTTATGTAGAAACACACAACTATAACTGTTATTAATTCAAGTTATTTAACTATTTCGTTCTATAAATAAACTTTGCTGCTGGTCAAATGAAAATTGTTAAGACAAAAAGCTGTAATGAAAGAGTTAAGAAAAGAAGATTATAAATAAATATTTACAAGCATTTTTTAGTGTAATAATAAAAAATATATAAAGAAGCACACATAAACATTGCTGTAAAGAATATAAATTGGGATAATTTCAAAAATTTTATTACATATCTGTTTGAGAAGTCGTCCCTATTTATGTTTTATTAAAATTTGTGTTTGCAAAAACATCCTACAAATAAAGGGTGGTTAAATTTTAAGGGCCGATGCTAAATGTGAACCACACCTAAACCTCAAGTTTTTTCTGCATGTCATTTGACATTTCTCAATTTTAGACTAACTCAATTAGAACCAATGAAAGATACGAAAGCGAGCAACGCGTTAAAGTTATTCAGGCTTGTTATGAAAATGGTCGTTCAATAAAAATGAATTTCGTGGACTTCGTTATTTTTTCGGTCAATTTAATCGTTTAAATTCGTCCACAATCTGAAGAATTGTGAAAAATATTTAAATTTCGGCAAAACAGGTCTATAAGAAATGTGAAAACATCTGTGAATGCCTTAGTTCGTTAAACGTAAAACATTGCTGTTGTTCGCGATAGAGTGGCAAAAGAGCAGGCAACCTCGACTTATCATCGTGACCAACAATTGAACATTAACATTGTCATTAAAAATTAGGATGGGAGTGTGCCACAGAGGTCGCTGCGGCCATTTGGCCGTTATTTTATTCCATACATAATTGAATTATCATAATAAAAAGATATGACAACAATTTCCTAAATAACTTGTGTTTTATTCAAATTCAACATCGGCCCCTAAAATTTAAGCCTCCTTTATAATAAATGTGAATTGATGTTAAGATGTTTGGATGTTTGTTACTCATTCACGCAAAATCGGCTGAACGGTACGGAATGAAATTTGGCACACAGAACGACAACAACATAGATTAACACATGACTTCCCTTTATCTCGATAATCAAGGAAATTCGGGGAAATATGCAACCTACATTATAAAAAAATAGGCTAGCTTCGCAGTCCAAGTCGTGGGCACAGGCTACTTTAAAATAAAAATCAAAGTTTCAAGAGTTCTTATCAAGGTGAATTTTATATTGCGAATTTTGGAAACTATAACATTTTTAAATTCTTTTTATAACACAGTATTATAGGTAGATTACCCATTTCTTTCTTATACGCGTTTACAGCTTTCACACTCACTTCTAAAAACAGGGCCTCTAGATGGCTTTCTGTTAAAGGCGTGTTTGTCAATCTTTGTATAAAAACCTGTACTAGAGCTTACTGATTTTTAAGTAAGCGTTTCATACATTTTTATATCGTTCACAGCCAGTGTAAATTTTCTACAATATTAATTTCCAACCCCATAATGTCTATATTTTTAGACAGCTTATGATTAAGAATGGTCCATCTGTTTTTTAGAGCAGATCGGTAAAATGGAATACCTGGGGAACTCGAACTGGAGATCCATAAGGAGTTACATTGAGGGGACTGGGTTCTTGGACTAGTCCGTTATTTATGGGAAATTATGTTTACGGTTTTTGTTTGGGAATTCCGTTTTCCACATGGAGCGCACAACATGCCAACTGGGCATAATTGCATACCTGTCTTGGGTTTGGGCTTTTAATGCCCCTCCTTTTCAACCTAACCTAACCTAACAATGGCGCATTACTTTCTGAGTTATGAGCAACGAAATACGACTGCCTCTGACTTTTTCCTATTTGTACCACAAAAATTAAAGTTTCTCAGTCTTAGGCTAATTTAGAGACACGCTTGTGACCATAGTTATAAATATATGATATTCCTCCAGAAATATTCTTAAAAAATTTTGGACAAATCGGTCACTAATCGGCAAAGTTATAGGCAAATAGTTTTCGGAAAAATATATATTATTTTAAATATTTTAACCAGCAAAAAAATCAATGACAGAAAAGTGAATTTGCAGGGGTTAAACTGGTGACGAAGTGATTAAATTTAGGTGAAAACACTAATAATTTTAACATTAGAAACACTAAATTACGAGCCGTGATCTCAAAAATTATTATTATATCGGTTATAATAAAAAAAGTAGCGTATAAGATGAAATCTGAAATCTAGACTAAGCTACGATGTATTTATGTACATTATGGAAAGGGTACTCTTATTTGCTTTAACTGTTTTGAGCTCAGCGCTATTGAACTTATTCCTTAGAAGCTATAAACCCAACTAAATGATTTTTTGTTTATTTTCCAATGATTCCGATTTTCTTTTAATTTTGTCTGCTTTTAGTAATGGGTTAAAATTTTGTTGTTGTTGTTGCGTGCCCTTATATATCAGGCCTTTGAATCCGAATATGTGTATATTAAGGATATAAAATATACATCCCTTTTTTGAATTAAAATAACAATTAGATCTTCAGAAGAGAGTTCAGCGGCCTCTAGAAGACTTTTAAAGGCGGGCAAGGTGAAATTAGTTTACAAGTCTAAAAGAAGTGTAAATTTGCCTTCAGAAGGCCAGAAATATAAAGGCCTGTTGACTTTTGCCGCTCAGTATACATGATATATTTGTGTATGTGTGTTTTACAGCAATAGTTTGTCTAACCATATACTAGCAATGCTTATTAAATATCATAAGCCGTAATTGTGGTTTTCAGTCTATTTAAAAGCTTTACAAATAAAATGCATAAAATCTATTTAGAGCGTTTATGGTTTATTGCTAAAAAATAATACTGAATATATGGTAGAATTTTGATACACTTTAGCAATAATTATAATTAGTTTGGCTTAAAGAATGGAAACAAAATTAATCAGTTAACAACAGTCTACGATATAACTTTAAAACCACTAATGAAAAACAAAAGATATAAGAATCTAAATTTGTTGTAAAAAAAAAACAGAGAAAATTAAATATTAAATGGATTAATTTTATTTAATCTAACTATGAAACTTCATAATTCAGTTTTGCAGTCATAACTTTGTTTTTATACACAATCTTTGAATGTATGTTTCTATACTAAATGCTTAACCAAAGAAATCCATTAAGTCTAAATATAGATTCAAACTATAAATATTCACAATTTTTATAATTCCGATTGGCTGCAAACACACATACTTAGTTACACCAGCAGCAACTATGACTATGGCAACCGTAACACACCAACTGCAGTATGTATCATTATGCTATTATTATATGGAACCGGATATGTAGGCTAGTACGCATCTTCACTTTATGGTTTTTTAACAACATTTTTTTGGCTTTTTTTTTCATGAACAGCCGTAATATTGTATGTTTATTTCTGTGTAAAATGCTACGCATGGCACCAGTGTATTAAGGTAAAATAAACTTAAAACCAAATATCGTACTGGCAGGCATACAACCTCTGTTCTTGCATATTATTTAAAGCAACCGCTAGCTATATTAGGTTCTTTTTACTTAATACAATATATTCTATATATATGTAACACACATATAAAAATTAAAAAAAGAATTAAATAAAAAAACCAAATAATTGTACAATGGGTCAAAAGTGTATAAAATTAAAAAAAAATTTTGTGGTTTTGAAACTTGCTGAACTAGAGTTTAACTTTTATTGACCGGGAATATACAATGAAGCATCTCAGTCAAATAACCGAAGAAAGATGTTATGTATAAATCTATTATCTGTATAAAGTAAAAGATATTTATACTTGTACGCCAAAACAAATCAATTGCACACAGAAAACTGATCATTTGTGGCCCCTAAATCGTTTATCAATCAAATGTTATAAAATGTAAAATTAATTCATTATGTGTACATCGATTTTTCGGCTTTTTAGAATAACCGGTTTTTTTCGAATAGCTGTTCTTTTTTAAACCGGTTTTCGGTTAAGAGCTTAAAGAATAAACAGATTTCATTGATCTATTTAAAAAATAAGAAAAACACAGCTGTTAAAATAAGTAATTAAGTTTTTAAATTAAGTGAGTACAAACAAAGCAATTTCCAAAGTTATGAACTAAGACATCAAATAAAAAAAATGTTCAGAGTATTTCCAAGTTTCCGTAGATATCTGTATCAAAGTATATTGAGTGCCTAGAATACACTCAGATAAATATATTTTGACCCTAGAACATAACACTTTTTTTTTTAATATTTTTATTTGGTTTTGTTTTCCAGTATTAACAAAAACACAAGTTCTATAAGTTATCTGTATTAACAACATTTATTATGCGTTTGGACTTAAATTACGGGTAAAAAATAACCGGCTTATTTAATAATTCTGTTATTTAATGTAATGTATAACATTTTCTTATTGATTTGTGGAACGATGAATGGGTAAACGATGACGTCATGTGGATTATTGGGTCGCAAAGAAAGTTTATAGCGGATGCTGCTGCGATATGGTTGGATGGGCAAATTCTAGAGTAAACACCTAACTCTCGAAAATTCTTCTTGTGGTGAAATTTGTTTAAGGATTTTATGTATTAGTTTTTGTCGTATTTTTTATGAGCGGATGCGTGGCAAGTGAGAGGGTTGTAACCTACCTTATCTATCGGCACAAACAGGCTAGCCGGAAACCTCACTAGACAAAAACGGATCGTAACATAAATTGCTTGTAAATAATGCTGATCATCGTAATTAAAAGCGTATTTCTCTTCTTTCTCTATATAAATAAAGGCCAATATACAAAAAAAAAATACTTTTAAAAAAGACAACAAAGCGGTTGGACGAAGGGAATCAATCACTATTAGAGGTGCGACAAAATCTAAAACTCCAAAAAAATTAAAAATTATTTATAACAGAAGTAAAACATGTTAAATGGCCACGGGGTGGATCTAGTACTCTTACTCTTGGATTTATTCTGAGATACATTAAGAGCTGACGAGGAGTCATATAGACTCTACTTGACTGTTGGCGTTCAGCGAACTACCACGATAACCAACCAAAACATGTTAAATGTTTGTGATCTTGAACTTTTCCAAGCCTTTTGTTTTTTACCCAAAATCCCAAATTGTAATCCGCAATTTATTTATTTATTCCTTTGTAATACATGTATCCATATTGCCAATACAAATTATATTACAAGTTGTCTTAAAAACTACGAGAACACCTAACACCCTTAAAACTCCTACAAGCATGTTTAAAAGAGCAATATTAAAACAAAACAAAAAAAAACCCCTATATTATTAGTATCAACTATAGTTAGAATTGAAATACATGAGAAGTTTGTGCTTAAAAGTCAAAACTGACATTGAGAAGCAACGCAAAGTTCGCGGCAGTAAATTCCACAGACGTGCAGCTTTAACAGGAAAAGATTGTTCATAAATGAAGATAAAAATACGGGAAATTACTGTCTGAGGATTCCTAAGAGATCTTGTAAACGAAAATTTACGCACAATACTATGTAATCATTAAAAGTAAGATTTAAAAAGTTTCTTAGATGTAGATAAACATGAGCACTTAATCTAAGCCCATAAACAAAACGTACAATTTTATGCACAATATATTTAATTCTCTTTCTATTAGTCACGCTACAATCCGAAAAGACCGCAACACAGTAGTTTACCTGTGACAGAAGCAAAGAATGTGCAATAGATTTTCTAACGTATAAGGGCAGACATAGATTTAAATGATATAATCTACGTAATGTCAAACATACCGTACTACAAAGTTTGTCAATGTGCGGTCTAAGAGATAATCAATTATCAATTATTACCCCAAAACATCGCATACTATTAACAATCTCAACAGTTGAGTTACAAATTCTAAAGTCAAAATCAACAAAATATGATCTTATAGGTTTGAAAACAAGAGTCTTTGTTTTATCAGGGTTAATATGCAGAAAGTTATCTTACATCCACAAATTCAAGTTAGACAAATCAAAGTTGATGACCGATTGTAAAGAATCTGCTAACTGGCATTCACCAGACCATAATAATTGTATGTCATCAGCGAAGGCAAAGATCTTACAATTACTATACCCAAGAAAATTTAATAAATCATCTAAAAATAATATAAATAGAATCGTTTCCAACAACAAATTCGTTTTTGAAATTTCTTCATTATGTGATGACATATTTTAGTATCCATATTGAGTGATAACAAAATAATAAATTCGTCGGTATACTACGCATTCTGAGGGTGTCGAAAAATGTGTGAAATCTTTAATATACATGCCACTTTCAAAATAAATATTTGGAATCTCTTTTTGTTTTGAATGTCGTTTTGTTTTTATTTTTATATTTGGCAACCTTACTGAGACTGAAATTAAAAAATATTTGAATATGATATTTTGACCAAGACGCCATCTTAAATTTTAAGACTTTAAAAAAATCCATTGTAAAAATTTATTTAATAATATTAAGTCTGCCAGGTGTTTTTCTTTATTTTTTGTAAAATTTAAAAAACAACACTAAAATATATCTTAATCAGTTTCAATATGAATTTGGAGTATTTCACTGCAGTAATATTCCAGAGGTAAATTCTCTTTCTGTGAAACTGTGAAGTGAAAAGTTTTTGTGTTTCATATCGTGCAGTGTGACCATACCTTTTGCTGTTTATTTCAGAGTTTTTCAGATGATAATTGGATTGCAGATTGCTGCTGGGAATCGTATCCAACATTTAGTTATTAGGAACTTGATTTATTTTGAAGTAATTTGTTTAAAAATTTTTTTAAAATTTTTATGACGATGTATGCTCAATGATATACAGTACAAAATAGCACTTTTTTGTGGTCCTGTCAAAACGGAGTTATACAGACTCTACTTGACTGTTGGCGTGCAGCGAACTACCACGATAAACAGCCAGCACTTTTTAAAAGTTTTGTCTGTCTAAGTTCCTTTCCGTCTTTTGTATTTCAGTCTGTCTTCTTGAACTCAGTTGGCTCAAACACTGCTGGTATTCATCTATTTTTTTTTTTCAAAATATTACTTTATTTTTAAGAGAAAATAGAAAATGAAAACGAAACCTATAGAGAAATTAGGACATACACTGACATAACCGAAAGAGGATAAAAAATCATATTATATCAACACTTATATTGTATTTACATTACTCTGAAATCTGGTACTACAATATTTCAAACAAAATCTAATTGATTTCAAAAATGAAATTTACTTTTGTTAGATTTTGGCAAAAACTTCTCAAATTTGTATAGGGCTTAGTGTTTCACCTGTGATATTTATCATATTGTACTAAAAAATACTATGCAGCACAAAGAGATATTTGGCTAAAATTTAGAAGGTGGTTGCCATAGAATATGGTATGATAAAAATATATGAAAAATTTTTTTGCCATAGCCTTAGGAAATTGTGAAGTAATTTCTTAATATTTTTTTAATTCATAATTAGTTTTATTTTCTTGCATTTTTAACTAAATTTTAATTTTTTATAATAAATAAATGCTTTCGATCTTTTTATTTATATCAACAGTTTTTAATTTTTTTTTGTATTGAGTGATCTCAAGCTCAAGACAAAAAAAACTGTTGATTTTTAATTTTTTATATTTAATATAAATTCATTTAAATTAATATTATATTTAGAATTAATTTTTCAATAAATTTCGGAGTATTGCTCCTTTAGATGTAAGCTCACTTGATCACAAGTACTTGTTGCTAATAAAAATTGGGCTGAAGTAAAAAAGCTTCTGAAGTAGGTGTAATACTCAACACTAAATGACACAGTAAGATTGCCTTAAGATCGCGAAATTGCTGTCTTTGTATATCCGTTTGTAAAGAATCGCCACAGTTTTAAATCTTTCATGTAAAAAGTAAGCCAATGCAAAAAAACAAGTAAGAGCGCTATATTCAACCGTGCTGAATCTTATGTACCCTTCACATCGAGTAGTCATGCAATAACAGTAGTTTGTATAAAAACATACATATGGGATGTTCTTATATCCCATTATAAAATTACAAGTTTACGTATGTATGTTAAAAAAAAAATAAATAAAAAATTTAAAAAAAATGTTAAAAAAATAATAAAAATATATATATAATAAATATAAAACAAAAAAAAATAAAATAAAAAAAAAAATTAAAAAAAAAATAATAAAAATATAAATAATATATTTAATAAAAAATAAAAAAAAAAATAAAAAAAAAATATAAAAAAAATAAAAAAAAAAATTTTTTTGTCTCAGCTGGGACTTGATGCCACGTTTTCTCTAACCAGTATACACGTTTGTATGTATGTATGTATGTTGTTGTTATAATGTTGTTTTTGTGAAAAAAAATCGAGGTGGTCGTGGGTTTTTGCTCATATCTCAGTTGTGTATGTACGGATATTTCTGCTTTTCAATACCAAAAAACTCCCAAATATTTCTGATATTTTAATACCTCACCCGGGTCCAAGCGATGTCGGGGGGCTTAAAAAAATTGATTTCAACATACACACGGACAGACGGTCAGACGGACAGACTGACAGAGCTTAATCGACTCCCCTATTCATAAGCTTTCAGAAAATATATACTTTATGTTTAAACAGAAAAGTTCAATAAAATAAAAATTCAACAGAAATATTTATAAATAATTTCTTGTATTCAAAATTTGATTGAAGTAGACACTTCTCTATGAAAATTCAACTCACTGAGACCCGCTGGGATTTCAAATTGGTACAATATATTTATGATAGCAATACAATTGCAAATTATTTCTGCCATTGTGCAATAATATTTGGTAGCTAGTGGTCGAACGATGGACCACAAACTCAACTGCATATTTTAAGTTAAATTTAAACGTATAAAACATCTAAAATAATTTTTATTTTTAATCCCTTCTTTAGCAATAAAGGTAGTGTTTTTCATACTTTCTTGTTGCTGTTATTGTTTTATGTGCTGCTGCATTCTTTGCATATATTAGGTAGTCTATAAAGTTCATACATTATTGTATTTAAGCATAGCCGCCACATTGTTGATGTTGTTGTTAATTGTATTGTTGCAACGGTTGCTCATCTACACAAAACATTGCAGTAATTTTCTTGACTTGTATACAAGTTTCTCTACTTACCCATATCTAGGTTTAGGGTGTACTAAGATCTAATATGGGATACTTTAAATTCGTAATACGGATTGCAACAATAGTATGAATGGACTATAAAATTATATTCTGAATTTTATAACAAAATCAGAGGTGTAGCAAAAGTAAAAATAAAAGAAATAAGATAATAAAAATTTTATATATAAATTGGCACCTAAATTAGGTAGGTAGTAAGGTAGGAAGGCTGGTGCAAAATTATCCTCACACCCTCACCCAGATACCAATACGTTCCATTGTCACGGGCACCTAAATTAATTATATTATAGTTTTAGTCACCTAATATGAGTTACAGCAACAAATAAGTCTAATTAAAACATAATTTCCTGTACTATTTTGATTGCGATACGAAAATTTAATTATTCGATCTACGAAGATATAGGTAGGGCTTCTCATGGCCACATAAGCTTATATGCTATTTATTTTATTTTGTAATTTTTGTTTCCACTGTAGTTGCTGTGTGTATATGTTGCATTTAGTTGCATTGCAATTTGCATGTAAAACAATTTGCTATATTGTTGGCTCGTTTAGTAGCTGTTTTTATTTAGTATTTATATTATTGTTGTTGTATATTTTTTTTTTGATGTTGCCATTTGTAACGAGTGCAATGTTAACAGTGCAATAGCAACAGTTTATATGTTGTACGAATACAACGCCACCAATAATATACAAATAAATAAACGATTGTATATAAATAAAGTTGCTTAATGCTGCAATATAAATGTTGTAATCGTTTTATGTTTGTTTTGTTAAGCTTCTAGCTGAATTCAGTTTTTGGTTTATACATATACTTAAAACTTTTCAAGTTTTTGCCATTAATTTAGTTGTAAAAATCAAAACAAATAATAAATTTTGTGTTTGCTTTTTGTTTTAAATATTTTACAAAAGAAGAACCTTTATTCGTTAGCACCTCAGTGTTATAAAAAATGGTTTTAGAAATAAAAATTATCTCATAAAATTATGCTGCCCATAATCTTAACTTTTGTTCATAAATTTTCTTTTAATTATATTTCATTAATAATAAAAATTTCGTTTGTAGCTTTTTTTTTTAATTATAAAGTTTTATTTATAATCTTATAATTGTTCCGTGTCATCTAACATTAATTCTAATGAAATGATTATGATTGATAAATTAATTATAAATACAAATAAGAGAAGCGAATGACTTTTAAACACAATAATGCTGTTGACCTTTTTATCGTAAATGTAACCTAAAAAAATATAAACGATTGATTTAATAATAAAAAAACATATTTTTTTTCATAATTAAAAAAGTTTCTGTTTTTCTTTATTTTTTTTTGTTAATTTTAAAAAAATACTAAAATATATCTTAATCCGTTTTAACAGGAATTTGAAGTATTTTACTGCAGTAATATTCCAGAGCTTAAATTCTCTTTCTATGCTACTATGAAATGAAAAGTTTCTATGTGTCATATCATATAGTGTGACTATACCATTTGCTGTACAAAAATTGTTTATTTCACAGTTTTGCGGATGAAAATTGGGCTGCAGATTACTGCTGGGAATCTAGTGTTACAATCGTATCTAACATTTGGTTATTAGCATTAGCAACTTGATTCATTTTGTTTTAAATTGTTTGAAAATTTTGATGGCAGTGTATTCTCAATGATCTACAGCATAAAACACCACTTTTAAAAATGCTTGTCTGTTTAAGTAAAAAATAAAAAGTTTTAGTTTTTTTTTTGCTTTTTAGTGTTATATTTGTAAAACTGCTACACAGGTACAACAGTCTTAAGGTGGAGTTACATACCATCCGTTCATGCGTTGTTGCGTTTGATACTTTTCACCTTTTTATACGTTTCTAAACTTAAGTTACATACAATGCGTTTTATGCATCAACTCTTATGTTTTAATCAGCTGTTGTGTTTATATTTTTTTTAACTAAAAACATTTTTGCCAAAATGGAAAGTAAAATTGACAATTTAAAGGAATTTATAGAATTCATTTAGTTTATGTACATGATATTTTGTACTACAAAAAGTTCAAAAATAACACAAGCATCAATAAGCATCTACTCCATTGCACTTGTTTTCTTTTAATGATAAACAGACAGAGATGACACTCAGCACATAATAGTTATCGATAAGTAAAATAAAAATTTTGGTAATGAAAAAATTGTGTTTAAAATTAGTTTTTATTTATGTTTTTTTAAAAGTAATTGTAAACTTTATTTCGAATGTTTTTTCTTTTATTAAAAACATTTTTTAATACAAAAAAATGGAAAAAATAAATCCACCACACAATCAAATTTATCGATAACATCGACAAAAAAATATTATTTGTCATCCATGGCTATCAACAACAGCTGACATTTTTTCACATTTTCTGCGACGGATACAAAAGTAGAAAGTAAACCTACTTTGCTGCGTTGATACGTTTACAATTATACGACACTATTTTTCGAATAATTGTGTGCACTTTTTGGCAATCCAATGTTGTAGATATAAAGTTACGGTGTTGTAACAATAACAACAATGAGAGTAGGAGGCTGTAAGTTTTAAGTTATCACTTTAATCTTATGCCTTCATTGCAGTAAATATATAGATATTCGGACAGCGTTGTGCTTTGAAAAATAACTTAACCTCAATTTAAAAAAAAAATTAGATTATAACTTGTTATATACTTATAGAAATTATAAAAAAAAAATGTAAAAAACTCTCTTATCTATATATATAAAAGTGAAACTCTGTGTGTGTGTGTGTGTGTGTGTGTGTGTGTGTGTGTGTGTGTTAGCTATAGACTCTGAAACTGTACAACCGATCGGGCTCAAACTTTGGTAAGTTGTTGTACACATACCGGGGAGTGTTTATGGATGAAAAAAAGTGGGCGGGGCCACGCCCATAAAAAATTAGTTATCAGTTTTAGCTACTTGCACTTGACCGATTTTTCTGAAACTTTGCACACATATCGAGCTGTCATGACTCAAAAATTTCGTGATAAGAAAAGTGGGCGGGGCCACGCCCCTAAAAAAGTTTAAATATTGAGGTACTTGCACTGGACCGATTTTTCTGAAACTTTTCACGCATATTAAGCTGTCATGACTTTATAATTTCGTGATTAAAAAAGTGGGCGGGGCCACGCCCATAAAAAATTAGTTATCAGTTTTAGCTACTTGCACTGGACCGAATTTTCTGAAACTTTGCAAACATACTGAGCTGTCATGACTTTACACTTTCGTCATTAGAAAAGTGGGCAGTGCCACGCCCATTAAAAAAAGGTATCATTTTGAGGTACTTGCACTGGACCGATTTTTCTGAAACTTTGCACACATATTGAGCTGTCATGACTATATAATTTCGTGATTTGAAAAGTGGGCAGGGCTAGGCCTATTAAAAAAGTTATAATTTTAAGGTACTTTAACTGGACCGACTTTTCTGAAACTTTGCACACTTATTGAGCTGTTATTACTATACAGTTTCGTAATTAGAAAAGTGGGCAGTGCCACGCTCATAAAGAAAAAGTTATAGTTTTTAGCTTTGCACTTGATATTCGATTAAAATTTAGAATGCGATTAAAATTCATGAAGGGGCGTAGCAACGCGCGCCGGGTTTGGCTAGTATCTTATAAAAGGCTTCCCGAAAATAACACAAGATTTATAAAGTATCCCAAAATGAATGCAAAACAGCTGATTTAAACTACTGTCGAATTATTTTTTAAGGTTGCAAACGCTTTACTTAACAAATTTAAATTTTGCACTAATTTTGGAGCAGGTTTTTATATTTTTTAACTTTTAAAGGAAATAAAAACGTTCAAAATTAAAAACAAAATTTCCAAAAGAATTAATACGTTCAGTGCGTTTAGCACTAGCGAGGTGCTTGCTGGCAAATTATTCCTAGTTTAAAAGTATACACCAGCACAGACAATATTATTTCTGAATAAATTTTTTTTTGATTATTTTTCAATTTAGGGGAATTATTTTTACTTATTTACAACATACATCTACTTAGATGCATTAACAACATTTTGGTTCATATAGCACCACTTGGGTTGATATTAGTTATTTGAATCATCAAACCACTTTGCTCATTTCGGTCTTTGGTAGAATCTTATTTTGAAATGATATTTGTCTGAATTTAAAAAAAAAAATTTGTTTGACTGCAAAAAAAAAAGTTCAATTCCTAGCCCATAGTTTAATTGTTAACATACTCGGTTTCCAATGAGAAGCATAGAGTTATTTAATCAATAAGGGCTGCGAAGAGGTACAAAATTAATTGTTTTGTCTCTTTAAAGTTACAGTATGTGAAAAATTCCAGATTATAACTTTTTTAAGAGAGGACAGAATTGCTCGAGTTCAGTAAGGTCTAGGATTTAGTGCCGATTGTTTTCAAGATTTCAATATTTACTTTGCTTCAAATGTTTTATGACCAATGTTGCAATGTTATAATTTTTGCTTTCTTCTTTCACCTATGAAAATTAACAAAAAAATGTTTTCACTTTTATAGTAACTGGGATTTTTAAATTATTATTTTTACATATTACTAGCCAAACCTGGCGCGCGTTGCTACGCCCATTAATGAATGGAAATGCATTCTGAATTTTAATTGATTATCAAGTGCAAAAAGCTAAAAATTATAATTTTTTTTATGGGCGTGGCATTGCCCACTTTTCTTATCACGAAATTGTAAAGCCATATCAGCTCAATATGTGTGCAAAGTTTCAGAAGAATCGGACCAGTGCAAGTACCTCCAAATTATAATTGTTTTTATGGGCGTGGCCCTGCCCACTTTTGTAATCAAAAAATTATATAGTCGTGACAGCTCAATATGTGCGCAAAGTTCCACAAAAATCGGACCAGTGCAAGTATCTCAAAATTAAAACTTTTTTAGGGGCGTGGCCTCGCCCACTTTTCTTTTCACGAAATTTTAAAGTCATGACAGCTCGATAGGTGTGCAAAGTTTCAGAAAAATCGGTCAAGTGCAAGTAGCTAAAACTGATAACTAATTTTTATGGGCGTTGCCCCGCCTACTTTTTGCCACCCATAAACACTCCCTGGTATGTGTACAACAACTTGCCAAAGTTTGAGTCCGATCGGTTTTACAGTTTCGGAGTCTATAGCTAACACACACACACACATACACACACACACACACACACACAGAGTTTCACTTTTATATATATAGATAGTTAGATATAAAAGTTAGATACAAAATACTTAGTCCATATTATTCTAATATTTTACAAGTAAGCAGACTTTGAATTGTACGATTATCGCAAGAATTCATTGTGTTTGAAAAGTTTTTCAATAATCGGTTAAGCAGAAATAATTTAAGTACTGTCGCAAGGTTTGATGCATAGATATTTATGAGGTTAAATTAGATAAATTAATTAGCTTTACATAAACCATTTATTACTACCCATAACTTTAACAAAAATGATCTGAAACTGACAAATAGTTTTGTAATCTATTTACAGGGTAGAACATCAAAGTTTTGTTGTCACTCTGATTTTTCGATTATGATGTTATACAAAAACCCTTTAAACCCAACTAAATGCAGTAAATTAAAGCTTGTTATTCACTATTATAATACGCTATAGAAAGTATAAGTTAAAAATGTAACATGTAATTTGAAATCTATATGACAGTGATAATGTTAACTGCTGAAATATTTTATTTCAGTTCATTGAAACATAATGCTTATTCTACTAATATTTATTAAGTTTTGTACTAAATACAAGTAATAGCAAATTGTCTTTTTTTGTCTTCCCAGAAAAATTTTTGCAATTATTTTAAACTCTATTGATTTCCAATGATTAAAAAAAAATCTATTTTTAATTTTCACCTGATTGCAAATTAGTTTAATTATGCGCTAAAAAGCCAAGTCTTGTTTATACTTACCATTTGCTACACAGACTCGTAATACCACACGATGAACTTGTGTTCGCGCACATTAAATTCGCAAACAGAAATAAAAAAGTTAAAGATAATGCAGCACAAGAAAAAGAGAGATATTAACAGCAATTACGTCAACTATGGCTAATAACGATGACGACGATTGTAGTATAAACAATAATGAAGTTATTGAATGGTTAATAAGTGAGAGAGCAACTTTTAAGTTACGAAATGCGAATTTTTGCTAACTAATTCTACTTGTGTCTTTCACTCTTCTTCTTCTTGATATTGATTTTATTATGTTTTTTTGCCACTGATACTGAAGCTTACGTCAGCGTTTGGTACTGGTTTAAGTTTTCAATATTCAACGTACAATTGTTAAAACGAACGACCGTTGAAACAACGTTTAGATTAACAAATTTGTTTGTATTAGATTTTAAAATTAGAGAATGTGTTTTTTCTTGTTAAGAGAAAAACAAATTTCTCTTTTTTGCTTAATTTTGTTTGTTTTCGAATGCCTGCTAGCAATAGTCTTGAGCTAAAACTTATACACACACATACTCAATAAATACTCTTTCATAGACTAGCTAAATAGCGGGCCATAGAGAGCAAGAGGAAAAGCCAGTGCTCAGTCTATTTAGAGAGGCTTTTGCCACTTATGCTCACTTAAAAACAAGTCACTTACACTCACACAAAATTCACTTGTTTTATTCCTTAAACCGAGCACTACTTACGAGTCCACAACTAAGCAATTATTCGGAGTTGTACTTCACACGAAGTCTAAAGCAAGACTAAATGCGAATTGCATAAATTTGCTAATATAATGTGGAAAAATTATATTGAAAAACTTGCAAAACCAAATTAGGCAACTAGTTAACAGTCGCACTTAATTAGAGTCAAGAAAACACTTGAATTGCTCTCTCTTCCAAAGAGTAACATCTAATTGTTGCTGATTAATACCAAACATTTACAGAAAGTTCTGTTTAGGAAAATTTTAACATTTTCTTGTCTATCAACTGGCCTAGTCTGCCGCGGCAGCGCTGTTGAATGTCTATTTTAAGAAATAGTTAAAGTTGTTGTGGCAGGCTGCTGGTTGATAACCTGAAGATACGAGTAGTTAGTTTTTCACCACGCTTGAACTTGACCAAATGTACAAATTGCCGAAGAATAGGAGTTACAAGCTTGTGTGAGGAATGTGTATATGTGAAGGTGAACAACTCGTGGCTCATTTCCAACATAGAATTAGAGAATTTTGTGAGTAAGACTAGAAAGTTGTTGTGCTCGCTGTTATTTTAGGCTCTCAATTGTAAACAAATATTTCCAATATTAACAACTGGAAATATCCATTTGCCAGTATGCTATTGTTTGGAAACTTTATTTTGTTTTTGTTACTATTCTCTTCTTTCATACATCCGTTTTTAACAAATCACGTGGCTTGGTGCTGTGTAAAATGATTTTTTTAAATTTTCTGTTTATTTGGCTGCTTCGTTTTGTTTTGTTTTGTTTTGTTTTTTTTTATGGTGTATAACTTTATTATTGTGTGTTTATGTTTTGTTTTGTCTTGTTTTGACAGTTGTTATTGTTTTACTGCGTACAATGGTGGTGAGTTTGTTGAAATTTGTGATTTCAAGTGGTAAATGTTAAAAACAAAAGACTTAAGAAACAAGCCATTTCACTGTTATTAAAATTAAACTTGCAAAGTGCAGTTTGTTGTTCAAATCTATTAGTCACCAAAAAAGGAAAGAAAAAAACAGAATTTTAATCATATGTGGGTGTTACATTAAGAATAAATATTTTATGAATAAAGAATACTGGCAATAGAAAAAAGTTTATTAATAAAATAAGAAATGGTTTGCAGTATTTTTATAAGTCAAGCTGTAGCTTATAAGACATAATATTACTTGTATAATTTTTTTTGTTAGAATAATACTGAAAAGGTTATTTATTGTTTTGTATTCTACACAGTTGAATAACAAATTGAAAAGCAATTTTTATTAGTTTTTTTGTTAAAAGATGATAATAAGTTTTATTAAAGTTTTATGCCTTCGTTTGTATTTGTTTACACTTAAAACAATTGTTTATGAAAAACTATTAATTTAAATAAAGGATTTTTACTTCCTCAAGCGATAATTAGAAAATTCGTATTAAATTATGGCTGAACTTATAAACAGTGACTATGATCGTAATATTATGAAAGCAACTAATATTTAGTTGTTAAATCTGAAGGAGCATAAGTCTGACCTAACATTTTTCATAGAATCTAATTCACGAATAAACTTTATTCTTTATTGTTTTATTCCATCATAAAAAAAACAAATAATTTCCTTTGGAACAGAAAAGTACTGGAAAAAATTATTTTTTTAGCTTTAGTGTAAACCATTCATGTATACTACTTACAGCTACTATCAATAAACACTTTGTTTATATGCATAAAGTGCGAATTAGTTTACGGTAAAGCTAACACCCCGTATGTTTCAAATTCATGTCAAAATTTTTTTTTGTCAAAACAAACTTAAGACCTAAAATTTTGTTACGAGAATCATAAATATTGTCTTTATGAAGAAGTCAGGGGACTATAATAAAACCAGTAAGAGCTGTGCCGAATTTTTGGAATTCATCACCAATTTTGTGTATTTTCTAAGCACACATTTTATTATTTTGTTATTAACAGTAATCGCTACGGAATAATCTCTTTACATTAAAATATGTATCACTTTCTTTGTGTAACTTCGATTAAAATGTTTTCGTAAATTTAGTGCTGCAATTAAAGTGGGCGTTAAAGTAGACATTTTAATAAATTTTCTGCTCATAAATTAAACTTAAATTTTTCAATACAAAGTGCTTTTTTTCTAAAAACTTTGTCCATAGAGAAATTATATGATTTAAAGAAAAAGATTAATATGGGAGTTTGGCGTAAAAGTGGGCGTGACACAAAGTGTACATATTGTTGCATACCCCAATGGCACTTGGATGATTTCCACCAACCAGCTCAGAGTCGAGTATTCCTTCAGGGTATGGTTCTCAACCCTCATCCAAATATATATGCATCAAAGTCCATTACCATTTAAACAACACCACACACGCTATTAGGGAAGACTGTTTTTTTCTTCCAGCTGCCCTTGTCCCAACCATGGTCCTGAACTTATTCCCCTGGAGTTCGTTTTAAGACCCCACAAACCGGAAATACACACATTAATACTTACCGTCGTTATTTACCCCATCTCAATAGATTTATCTATTCATTTTCATTTCTTTTTTCTTTATAAAATAAACATGACATAAATTATTATTTTTATTAAAATTTAAAAACCAAAAAAAAATTTTTATATATAAATTAAAAAAAAAATATCCTATACCCCTGAATAAAAAAAATCTGTCGAAAACCCGACAGCGGAATGCATTATTCTTATTTATTCATTAAATAGTTAACAAAAAAACAAAATTTCAACAGTATATATTACCCTCTATCTAGCCTGAAAGAATACATTTTTCCTTTTCTTTCTAATAATTTGTCCTTAATTTTCTTCTTATCCTGCTTGAAGGAGATCCCCAAAAGTCAGACTAAAGGACATTACAGAAAAAAAATACAGAAAAAAATCTAATCCACTAATCCCTTAAACTTGGACTTGCGAGAACTAATTCAATTAATTTAGTTTTTTTAAGAAAAACAAAATTTACAGAATTTTTCAGTTTGTTATGTTTTCAATTTTAAATAGACCGAAAAAGACATTGCAATGAGTAAGATTTCATACATTTTGATCTATAACTTTCATAATATTTAGATTTTAGCAATTTTTGGGGTAAGATATTTTTTACTCAGGAAATAAGCTTTCGAAATTTCATCGCTCTACGTCAATGCATTTAGACACAATCGCATTTTATTCGATATAGGAAGGACATTGTTTTTTTGACCTACTCTTGCTTTACGACCTATAACTCTTTTCCCTAATACTCCAACTTGGCCCATTTTCAATTATACACAAACCCTATATATAAGAAATATTCTGGCAAAATTTGAGACGGACAGACGGACGGACATAGCTAGTTCATCATAAAATGAAACCAGGACTCAGAAAGTATGTAATTTATGGGGTCTAAAATGGATACTTCGATGTATTTCAAACGGGGTGACAAAATGAATATACCCCGCACCATTTTTTTGTTGGTAGGAATAACTTGTGATGTATCCGGCGCACAGTGTTCGATTCTTGAATCTATGTAGCTGGCCAAAATTTATAACCTTTGTAATAAAACGTGTAGAAAGTTGATTTTTGGCACAAAAACTTTAAATTCTCTATTTAAAAAAACTGCAAAAAAAATGGATAAATTCGCCTACAGAGACGCCCACTTTTCTTATGTGAAAATACGAGATTTTTAAAGAATTTCTTTTTTGTTGGTATCATTGGATATTAGAGGCATATAACGCAAATTTCTTGATGAACTGCTGACAAAATTTTGTGAAATGAAGTCAACTATGCGATCAACTTTGTCTTTTTTGACAGTGGATAACCATATTTGAAAAAGATCTTTGCGAGAAATTGTAGTAGAGTCCATGTCGTTTTTGAAAAATTTTGTTCGGCATTGGCACTTTCGGGCAAAAAAATTTTTTATTTTCTATTAGTCCGAAGTCCGAATTTTACTAAACAAGTAATAAGATCATGGAAGTATATAGAAGAAAAAAATATTTGTCTACAAAGTTTTATTTTCGTTTTAAAAAATATTACTTACAACCTTCCTGATATAATTGCTAATAAAAACTACGTCCTTTATTCTGATAACTGAAAAATACACCGCATTTACTCTAATGATAATACCAGTCTCAGTAAAAAAAAAACTAATAAACTAAATTGCATAGACAACTTGTAATTGACCTCTAAACATAAGTAAGCAATTTTTCAAGCGAAATAAACAAAATTTTTTTTCTTTATTTTACATGATATTCGTGGTACCGTTATAGTCGTACATATTTAAATTCCAGCAAAAAATCATGAGAAATATCTTAGTTGGTATGTTCTTATTTAAATATTGTGGTCCAATTTGTTCCTTTTTTTAACTCATTTTGGGGTTTTTGGCCAGCCAGATTAAAGAATCGAACACCGTGCGGCGTTTTGAATGACACTGGTACTAAAGCAGAATATTTGATCAGACCAGGGTTAGCAAAACAGCTGGCATCTGATATTCCTTGAATATTTTCATTATTTAAATAAACTGTTACAACGCAGCATAATTATACTTTTTATGAAAGATTAATTAAAAAAAAGAAAGAAAAAAAAAACTAAAAGAAAACAAAACAGAAACAAAAAGCTCTGACCATGATAATTATTTATATTTTTTATTTATAATTTATTTGTATTTTTTTAAGTTCTAGATGATTTAGGGCTACAAGTAAAAGCTGAACTAATTCACGTATTAAATAGTATCAGAAAAAGGCACTAATAAAATAGAAAATTATATATAAATTCTGAAACTAAGGCTGCTAATGCACGGCATGTTTTTTTTACATTGTAATTGTTAAATTTTTGACTTATATTTTAATCTGCATGTCAGCCGAAATTGTTACATTACATTCAACAGCCTCTGAGTGTTTTCCAGTGGCAGAGGATTCTGCCAATAGTTGATGTCTGGTGGCTTTTCAAAACAAAATAGAAGAAGATCTAATTGAAATTTTATTAGATGACTTTGCACAAGAGCTTTAAAAAATAATGTTTCAAAACGTATTATACGACATGTTCATATTAAGGAGTTAAAAATTTGACAAGTCAGGTGTAAAAACATGCCATGTATCAGCTACTTAAGCTTTCCGACCAGACTAAATCCAGAAAATAAATAACCGATTTCATTGAAAATGGTTATTTTTTGCAATCGAACTTTTCCTTTGTGGTTATAAAATTTCTATTACAAGAATCATAATTTTTTAGTACTGACTAGATATTTACAATACGAAACTAAATTATATTAGACACAACCTTTAAATTCTATAATCATAACTTAATCATGCGATTGGCAACAATTGTGATATTTACAAACGATACTCTTTTCACTGTATACGTTTTAGTTAAAAACTAGATCTTAACTGTGATAAAATAATCATCAATAAAAAATTAATTTTAATGTCAGTACAGTAATTGAAAGTGCTTACTTACATATACTTTTCATTATGCTATGTCTAGGTGAAATACAAATTCTCTCTCTCCTTCTCAATTAAAATATTAAGCCAATGTAACCACTATTTTTGTCCATTTTTTCTCAAATTGGATTTATTAATCAGCATATTTGTAAATTTTAAGACTGCATTCAAAAATACTTGCAATTAGCAAATTCATATAAAACCCATAGCAGAACTACAAATCTTTACTTTTGAACAGCAGGCATTGTGTTGCGCTAAGAACTCCTTAAAACCACTTAAATTTGTCTGATAAACATTGTAATTTTATTTGGATATCAAAGCCAGCATGGATGAAAGTTTAAATCGCCATCGGCAATATAACAGCCTAATGCCAATGGTTCTATTTAGATTTTCCAATTCAGCACAGCAGCCGAACATAAAAAATCATAATAAACAGCCCTTCGAATGGCATAGTGAATTGTTTAATGGCAATTAATAAAACTCTAAATACATAAATGTGTTCTTATAGTATGTTTGTCTCCACATACACAAAGTGTATGTGAAAATCTTATTATTATCTAACTTTTGCAGCTGCATTTGGTCCATATCGCTTCTAAATCTATCATAAAACTTTATTGCTATAAAATACAAAAACAAAAAACAGCGTAGAAAAGCAAATGTAAGCGAAAATAATTAGTAGAATAGTATGAAAGTACTGGTTAGAGAATGAAACCCTATTGCTAAATATTAACCAACCTTAGAAATAGAATGAATAAATTTAATATCACTATAATAAAAAATATTTCTTTTCAGCAGTCATCTTCCTCAATTTGTGGCATATAATAAAGTAACAATGTTGCAGCTAATCACTGTTATTGTATATGCTGAATTGTGTGTTTATTTTCTTCGCCAAACAGCGCCATATAAAACGATGACACCACAAGACTGTGTAATGAATTTTACAGAGCTTATTGCAGTTGCACAAAATAATAACAAAAACAAAATGAAATATAACAAGTAAAAGCGCTATATTCGGCCGTGCCGAATCTTATATACCCTTCACAACGTGTAGTCATGCAATAACAGTAAATTCACGTATGTATGTTAAAAAAAACAAAAAAAAAATAAAAAATAAAAAAAAAATTTAAAAAAAAAAAAATTTAAAAAAAAAATTACAAAAAAAAAATTATTATATAAATATATAATATATATAAAACAAAAAAAAAATAAAAAAAAAATTAAAAAAAAAAAAATAAAAAAAAATAATAATAAAAATATATATAATATATTAAATAAAAAATAAAAAAAAATAAAAAAAAAATTAAAAAAAAAAATTTTAAAAAAATTTAAAAAAAAATTTTTTTGCCTCAGCTGGGATTCGATGCCACGTTTTCTCTAACCAGTATACACGTTTGTATGTATGTATGTTGTTGTTGTAATGTTGTTTTTATGAAAAGAAAATCGAGGTGGTCGTGGGTTTTTGCTCATATCTCAGTTGTTTATGTACCGATGTTTCTGATTTTCAATACCGATCTACTCCCGAATATTTCTGATATTTTAATACCTTACCCGGGTCCAACCTATGTCGGGGGGCTTCAAAAAGTTGATTTCAACATACACACGGACAGACGGTCAGACGGACAGACGGACAGACGGTCAGGGCTTAATCGATTCCTCTATTCATAAGCTTTCAGAAAATATATACTTTATGGGGTCGGAAATGAAAATTGTAGAAATTTCACACGGAATGACAAACCTATATATACCCTTTTTCACTGTGTGAAGGGTATAATTAGAAATTATGAAATGTAGGTATTTTTATGTGCTTGTCTTTTTTTTAATTGAGATTATTCTTTTAAGGCACAGACTGGCAGCCATAATATAATAAAAATAAAATACATATGTAGTAGTATTAGTGTATGTTCAAAATCATAAATTTCAAGTCAAATAAATATGTGTGTTTTGACCAACGTTTTTGTATAAATTTCAGCATAATACTTCTTAAGTCTCATTTGGTGCTGAGCTTAAAATACCAATTGCACATTGAACATTTCGAAGCGAATATCATATTTCATTTAAGGTGTGAAAATATAAAGAACTTTGTAGGATCTCGTACGCTACACCATTGCAGCGATAGAGTTAAAATATTACTCAATTAGTATAGGCTCCCTGGTTTTCTCAAAATACTTTGGAATACCAATAGAGGTAAGAGATTAAAGGTTATTTTTAGAGGGTTTTTATTATTATAATACAATTACAAATTATATTATAATATAATTACTCGACCTGAGTAACGAAGACCATTTGCCCGTTGTAGTGAAACAGACCAGAGTGTCTGGCGGGAATCGAACCCGCAACCTTTAGACTAGCAGACCTCTGCACTACTTACTAGTCCACCGGTCCACCCAAACGGCTATAAATTAGATTAAAATAATTTTCGTAAAATAATGATTAGTGTTTGGATGTACTTCTTGAGGCTTTAAAATTCTGAAAATGCCTTAAACCAATAGTAGAATGCACATCGCATTTGGTATTTATTTCTCGGTAACAAATAGTTTTTTATTGCAAAAATTATACTAAAAGGTCTAGGTAATATTGGAATTAAAGCAAAATAATATGATTATTAATTAAAAATAAATTGGGAAACAATTTCAGATTTCCTACTTCTTCGTGACATTTTATATAAATTTACCGAAAAAATCAAAAATTTTAATTTTTTTAAATTGACAAAATATCTATTTGACAACTACCGTGTGAGCGCAGCTTTTGAGATATTACAAAAAATATGAATATTGTAATTAAGAAATATTAAAAGCTGATATGTCGCAGTGTTTAAATAGTAATAAAAATCTATCAACTTTATTCTAAATCTATTATTCTGGTTTTAATTAATTCTCATAAAATATGATACTTCCTAAAACAATTAAATCAATGTTTATTCCAGATTTTTTTTGTTGTAATTTTTATGTAATTTTGCTCGTGCAACATAAAAATGGAGAATTTTTTAAATTTGTGGCCTAAAATTTGAAATATTTGTACAACATAAATTTGTTCTATATGTTGACCCTTATAAGCTGTGACCATTACCTATCTTTCTCTTAATGTATGCACTCAGCGCCAAAAACTGTTCTTGAGACCAATAACAAATCAAGTCAATTTCGGCCACCAAATTCTGTAGCCTAGCCCAGAGAAGAGAGTTGGACGGGAAAATGTCTGAAAGTCCGAGTAAAGCAAAACCTCCAAAAACACTTCTTTCTAAATAGCTTACAAGATGTCGCCGAGAGTTGCCTTGTTAAAATATTACGGTTTCATGTCTGGCATTTTTCGGCCAATGCTCGCTATAAAAGAATAATTTCCATGCAGTACAGTTACTTTGCATTGGTTAAACCAAATTTAAGCAGCCAGGATGCTTTTGGTTCAACCAAGTACGGAGCTTTACATTAACATCATAGATATTTGGTTTGATGCAGCCAAAAAAAAAAAATTTTAAAATATCAAATATATTTGATGGTATTTTCATTACTGAAAAAAATCTTACATTTTTTTCTTTTTAAATTACATGATTTATTGAATAACAAAAATTAACAAAAAAGATGCTTCTTCATAAGAAAGATGCAGCAACTTAAATAATTCAATTACAGTTTTGAGATCACAGCCTAAATGATGCACTAAATTAAAACTATTAAAAAAACATAAACACATTAATATTTCGATTACGGCTAATACTTAGTGGGGTATCCCTTTTGATTGAATTCAGCTTTTAATCGAAAATTCATAGATTCTATAGTTTTGTTGTATTATCGGACCTAATTTTATCCCATTCCTCCTGTAGTGCCCGTTTCAGAGTAGAAGAATTAGAAATATTGTGGTTTTTTATTTTCCAGCACTGACCACAAATTCTCAATAACGTTGAGATCTGGACTCCGTGCAGATGTCTGTACTACATGTGGCCAGTTCCAGATAAGCCAAGTTTTCACAATACCAGACGTATGCTTGGGATCGTTGTCTTGGTAAAACCTAAACGAATTCCTAATGCACATTTTATCCATTTTTTAAGGTTCTGGAGTTCACATACGATCTTTTACTCATCTGGTTATCGTAATAGATAAATTTTTAACTTCAAGTGATGATTCAATGCAAAAATGTTTTTCTTAAAATTGCACTTGTAAGATTCAAAATCGTTTATCGTGATTTCTTGGCGTATGGTACAATATTCTCTGCATTGAGGGAATCTTGCTGCTCGAAAACGTTTTTAAAATGCTGTCTTAGTATAAAAGCATGTCAAACAAAATGTTCGAATAATTGATAGATTCGTTTATGCTGTAAAATATGAAGTTTAAGAAATATAGTGACCAATTGACAGAAGAAGGTTTTAAAACGTGTTGTTTGAAATATAATGAAGAGTATAATCGTTTTTACTTTATTTGAGTTGACATCAAAGAATAAAACATTTCTCAGAATTCCTATTTGAATTTCCTTACTAAGTTTTACCAAGTTTTATACTAGTAACATTTTCCTTGCCTCTTGGTTGCAAGATCAAAATGTAGTGAAAAATTCCTAAATTATAAGGTTTTCATAAAAAGTTTTTAAAAAATTTTCCTTATCACATGATTGCAAGATAAAAACGCGGTGAAAAATTCCGAAATTGTAACGTTTTTATAAATATGCAGACTGTTACATATGGCCATTTCAATGTCTTCGTACGTGACATTTGTACTCCTATAAAGTGGAGTAATTTTTGCAAAAGTAAGAGTAACTGAAACAAAATTAGATCTTTATGTTTCATTCAAAGGGTACTTTGTTTAAAAAAAAAAATTTGTCATATTCGAATCATTGTTGTCTAAAATATCCACAAAAATAAGAATATATCGTACGTGACATAAAACAGAAGTGATTTTGAGGTATATATGGAAATATGAATAAATCGGCGAATCTTGGGAGGTTTTTTTTTCTTTTTTAATTTCTTACTCTAAACCAAATATTTTTCATTAAAACTCCATCATATTAATTTGAAAATAATCTTTAAATGATCTTATAATAATTTCAATTTAATATCGTTCGTGACATATCGTACGTGACAGATTTTTCTCTAATAGTATTCTTAGGTAATAACATTTATTTTAAGTTAAAGAAAAAAGTTTAATTCTAAATTAGCTGCTCTTGCGACTGTTCAAATACGAATGACGGAGACAAATAATGTTTTTGCACTACGTACGTGACATTAAAATAACATCCAAGGGATATAAAAAAAATACCGCTACATGAACTCAATATTTTCTTTTTTCTTATGAATCTTGTTAATTATTGTTGTGACCGTAATTTTAAAACATATTAACAATTACAATTTATTTTTACAATTTAGTCGGTAAAAAAAATACTTGATTCCATTTTTTTTAAATAAGTCAAAGAGATAATAAGATTAAACTCTTATTATTCCTCTAAAAATAATTTAATAAGCTCTTAATACCTGCGCATAGTAAAATTTTAGTGTTTTTTTTTATCAATAAACTTATATTGAAAAACTTTCTAAAGTTTTTATTTTTACAGTCGTGGTTGACATATTCATGGAAGTGGCCATCTGGTACTTATTTTTTCACATAAGTTTGTATTTGGGTTCATTAATTTTGGGACAGTCACTTTTCGAAAATATAAAAAATAATAATTTTATGAAATATGCACTTTCTTCCCGTTTTGGAAGTTTCAGCCTAATTATGTTCCATTATTTGTGTTATTAATTTCATTCATTTAAGAAAATTTTCTATTATAAACGTGATTAATTTGTTTGAAAACATTTCTTAAGTATTTTTAAAGTTTTCTAAAATTTTTTTGTAATTTTTAATTGATATAAATATAAAGGGTGTTTTTTTAAGCCCGATAGAACTTGAAATTGTAAAAAATAACACAAAAAATTAAATTGTAATCAAAATTTTTTTTATTCGAAAGATCAATACGTGACATTAACATTTGAAAATGATTTCGGGCATATGGGCACCGCGGCTGTTCTTGACGAAGCGCATTCTAGACGTCCAATTTTGGGCCACTTTTTCGAGCACTGCTGGCCGTATGTCACGAATAACACGAACAATGCTTGCCTCCAAGGCGTCAATTGTTGCTGGTTTATCAGCATAAACCAGTGACTTCACGTAGCCCCACAGGAAATAATCGAGAGGTGTCAAATTGCACGACCTTGGAGGCCAATTGACAGGTTGCCAAATTTTGATTTCAATAAGTCGATGGTTGCGTTCGCCGTATGGCACGTAGCGCCATCCTGTTGAAACCACATCTCCTCCGGATCAATGTCATCCATATTTTCAAACAAAAAATCATTGATCATGGTGCGGTAACGATCTCCATTGACCGTAACGCGAGCTCCGGCCTCATTTTTGAAGAAATAAGGTCCGATGATGCTATCAGCGTGAAAACAGCACCAAACGGTGCATTTTTCTGGATGTAATGGAGTCTGTAGGGTCTCTTGTGGATTGGTCTCGCTCCATATGCGGCAATTTTGCTTATTAACAAACCCGTTAAGCCAAAACTGCGCCTCATCGCTGAACACAATTTTGCGATAAAACAACGGACGTCCAGAATGCGCTTCGTCAAGAACAGCCGCGGTGCCCATATGCCCGAAATCATTTTCAAATGTTAATGTCACGTATTGATCTTTCGAATAAAAAAAAAATTTTGATTACAATTTAATTTTTTGTGTTATTTTTTACAATTTCAAGTTCTATCGGGCTTAAAAAAACACCCTTTATTTAATCAATATATTTATATTAAGTTTATATTATAATTTAACCAGTAGCACTTGGCCTTTGGAAGGATATAAAACAATATTTTAACTAATAATAATAATTTCGTAACTGAAATTTAAATTTATTTTTTTCTGAGTAATCTTTCAGTTAAATTTGAATACCTTCTTTCACCTTCTTAAAGAAGGTCATATATGATAAGTGTAGGACATTCGATAGCAACGTTGCTGGTAAAAACCACAACAAATATTTACCTTTACTTTGTTCAGGTGTGCGATACCGAGTAAAAGCTTATTTAATAAATTTACTTTGCATGAATGTATTTTAAATATTTTACAGCAGAAAAACGTTAATAATTGTTTCAACACATTAATCAATATGAACTTTATTTAGCAGGTAAATTTATTAAAATAAAAAAAATAAAAAAAAAATTATTTCAAATAATATCAATTGCATTTCAAAAAAGAAATGTAGGGTTTGAAATATTTTCTTAAAATACAATAAAAATATTTAAAAGGTCAGTGACAGTAACACTAACAACTTGGATATATGTGTTTGTAGCATGTAAAAAAAATATGTTTCCAATCAAAAGACTTAAGAAACAAACCTTATGAAATCTGAGTAGCAACAAATGATTTAAATTTAAAAAAAGATTGTATATAATATGCTTTTGATTTCTTAGCTACTTTAAAGTCTCATCAAATTTTTAATAACTGTAAATAATTTTTTATCTTTTCCTTATTTTATATAATTTTTATCGGAATATTTGTTTGTTTTTTTTACAGATTTTTTTTCATATCGCAACATACTCAAGTAAATTTAGCGAGGTAAGTTCATTAATATCTTCTAGACATCCAATACCTAATTTAATAATTTTTTTTTTAAGATTTTAATTAAAAAATTTAAAAATAAAACAATTTAAAATCCAAATTTATTTTTTTTTTTTTTTTTTTTTTTTCGTTTAAGTAAAATTTTTTTTTCAATAATTAAACAAAAAGACTAAATATAATTCCTCAGCGCCAAAAAGGCATTACAGAGGTGAGTTTTCAAAATAATATTACGTAATATAAAATAATATAAAGTTAAATATATACAAAATATAATACAAATGTATTAATAAGAAAATTAACATTAATTCATTAGTTAAGAATTTCTTCTAATTGCTCAAAAAGATAGATCTTAATAGATTTTTTAAAGATTGATATTCTTTGAATCATTTTCAAGTTTCTAGGCAAGTTGTTGAATTCACGACTACCCGCATATTCAATACGTTGTTTTGTTATTTCCAACCTACATCTGGCTACAGCCAGATTGCTATTATTCCTTGTATTGAACGCTGTTTGATTCCTTGAGAATTGTATTACGTGGTGACCAATATTATAAAAGCATTTAAATACGTATTTTAACAATTGCAATCTGTAAAGCCCATGGATTGGTAAAATAAATGGAAACACATCACGATACAATGAAATGGTTGAGTATGTTACAGGAAGATCTGCTACTATTTTTAGAGCTTTGTTCTGCATTCGTTGTAATGATTTGAGCTGAGTAGACTTTTTACAAGCGTATAATATATTAAGATAATTGAAATGACTTTGCATTAAAGCATTATAAATAAGCAATTTGGTAGATTTTTTAAATAAATAAATCTCTTTTACGTAAAATACCGCAAAGAAATTAAAAAATTTATTTAAATGAACACATTAGCATAAAGAAAAACATGTTGACAGTAGTAGTAGTACCGAATATATTTTTGGCAAATATTTTTTTATCATTTATAATTTGGATTTAGCAAATATTGATTTATTTCGTTAGGAATGCAAGTTGTGAAACTCATTTAAAATAATTGGGAGTTTATTTAATTTTTGCATGTTGCGCATGGTTGACACATTATTTGCTTAATACTGTTGAGTGGTTGAAATTAGCCAATAGTAAAGTTTTGCAAAGCAATTAACGTCTACACAACAGAGCTAATTTTTAACGAGATATTTTTCTTGAAAGATTTGACTAAATATATCGTTATTAAAAGAATATTATATAATACTTGTTTGGTAAGTTATATATTATAAAAACCACAAATGAGTGGTTAGGTTTTTACGTAAACATTTGGTTTTTATCTTGGAAATAAATTTCTAAAAATTAATGAATATATTACTTTCATCTACATCTATTTATTTGATTTCACTTACACTTTTATATTAATAGATAGCTAAATATATATGATATAAATCAAATTGTTGACACCTAAACTAATGTTTTAGCAATAGAGCAAAGCTTTGAATTTCTAAAAACCGCGCTGGTGGCACGACTAAACGTTTTCACCATACGAATGACTCTGAACCTGTCAAAATCAATACTATGAAATATAAAAGTGACTTAGGATTATTAAATAAAAAAATTCTCAAAACTCTCTATAAAAATGGATATTTTAATTACTCAAAATGTAAAGTTATTATTTCTTATAATAATCATTGTTATTTTTTGTTAGTTTATTTGATAAACGTAAGATGTTAAAATTTTTACATATTATTTATGACATTATTTATTTATTATTAATGCAAACAAATTTTCATTTGTTTGAAAGCTTATGTGAACTTTTTAACAAATAACATATCTATTAGCATTGGCAGGAAATGTGTTAAACAATTATAAAATGCTGTTTACATAATGTGTTGAAATTCTAAACATACATTTGTTTGCATTGTTAACAAAGAAGTAGCAAATGATGTTAAACATACATTGCTGCAAAGATTTTGCATTTACAAGATATGCTGACAATTGTAAGAAATTTTTAAGCTTAAATATGCTTAATGTTACTCCTTCATTAAACTCAGAAGTTTTAGGTTTTTTTTTTGTTTTTTGCATAACTGAATCAATTGGAGATATATCTGAAGAAATCGTAACAGCTTTTAGTCTAGGAAAGCAGCAAATTTTAGTTCCACGTCTATTTTAATTTATGCAATTCACGCTTGTTACTCGCGACTTAAAAAAAACCATAAATGCATCTTCGCAAAAACCAAACCTAAGATTTTATTAAAAAATTGTGTGTTATTTGTTATTAAATTATAAATGTTTTTATATTTATATTTACACTTTAAATATTTTTAAAGATCTTGGAGATCTTGAGCTGTTCGTTTCGATAAATTACTTTTTTCGAACAGCAATTGAATTTCGTGACTCATACAGCTCTTTTGTCGGATTGTTACTTAAAATGTCGTTGTATATATCGGGTCCGCCAAATAACTTTTTTTTTTAGAAAATGATATAAAAAAAACTACTGAATATTTTCTGTGTATCACGTAGCGCCGTCCTGTTGAAACCAAATGTTGCCAATATCCTTCCCTTCAATATTTGTGCCCAAAAATTCGTTCAACATGGCCCGATAGCGATCGCCATTGACTGCAACGGTCACTTCTTGCTAATGGCCCAATTATGCCGCTGGACCAAAATCCGCACAAAACAGTAACTTGTTTTGGGTGTATCGGCTTTTCAATGTATGCGTGCGGGCTTTCTGTCCCCAAATGCACAATTTTGCTTGTTTACATACCCGCCAAGATCAAAATGGGCTTCATCTGAAAAGGTGATTTTTTTTGGCGAAATCGGCCAAAGTAATGTCGTAGTATTTCCCAGCGTAGTTCCAGCGTATACACAACCATATTCGTTCAGCGGTAGGATAAAACTTATTATCTGTCAAATCAGACATAAGCTAAGTGTTACCATTAACGAAATAAGCACTAGTTGAAAAAAAAAATGTTTGATGTCGGACCCTTTATTGATGTTATAGCATCGTTAACTTTAATTTTGTTTCCTTCATTAGCTCTATCGCGCAAATTCTTCGATTTTGTATCTAACAATATCATTTGATCCTCATTTATTTCCACAAGAAATTTTTCAAGATGATGTCAAGAGATATTTCATATCAACTTGAGCTAAAAGTGTTTCAATAGTTAAAAGTGTTTCCATTATCTAACTGGAATCTGTATTTCATTTTACAGATTAAAAGCTTTAAGTTTAAACTCCAAATTTGTGTCCGTTACACCGAGCAAAAGAGTGCGCAGTTATTTTTTGTAGTGTTATTAAATCAAGTTGATAACATTTGATCTAACGGCGCAGTACAATTAAGTGGCACAGTTAATTAAACCATTATCACTTTAAGACCATTCAACTGGATGACACATCGCGTTTCTTAAAGCAAAAATAATTTTGACCACAGAGCTTTTGCAGCAAAATTTTTTTGGTCTAAAAAAATGTTGACACTTATGAGAAAGCTAAACTTACCTGGGGTCAAATTTGAATTGGCACCAGTCCTTAAAAATAAATGATGTAATCTATGGGTTGTTAGTGAGTTTGTATGTCACTGTATTATTGAAAAAAAAAAATAATAATAATAATTAAAGAACATAAGTTTTTCGATTTTTCAACAACAAATAATATCCGATTTTCTGTGCCATTCGCAAAAAAGTTTTTTTTTTGTTTCTAGAAGCCGTTTTTTCACTACATGTGATAAGATAATAGTATGATTTTAAAGCACCCCATTATTTTAACGGAATTCGTCGGGATTATAGTTTTGATAAACGGTCAGCCCATGCTAATCAACGTAATTCCTAAACTCTTGCAAAAAACTTATCAATAAGATGAGGTCTCAAAGACCAGATTTTTTTTTAAATCTAAAATGTCGATGATTAAATTTTCTTACAAAATCCATGACTAGCATTGAAACTTGAATTGACCATATATTTAAGAAAGTAACTGTCTAGATTTTTATCGTAAAATCTCTACTTATATTGTTTGTATTATTGTATTATTTTGTTTGTTCTAAAAACCTCTATTTTGTCTATTTTCGGGTACTCAGCTTTCTTTAAGTTTACCAGGGTTATTTTACATTTTTTATACGAATTTTTTAGTACATTTTCTTGCTTTATAATGCATTAAACAGAAGACTTGTGTAACTTGTAAATTATACAAATATAGTTTATGAAAAAACTACAGTTACTTGTATTTAATCTTTTTTAATTTATTTTTGTTTAATCGTGATTTTATAACCTGCGATAACCGAGTCGATGCTATAATGGGTAGTTGCAAATACCGAGCGTGCACTGTACAACTATATCCGTGACATATCGATTAACTATTTGCAAATCATATGAATATAAGAAAATAGTGCACCCAAATCACATATTTAATATATATTTACTAAAGTTTCTTACTTAGCAAATCTTTGATCTGCAAATTCAAATGTAGAATTTTACTACACGATTCATAGATTATGACAGGAAACATAGTGTTAACCAGTCATGAAGTTATAACACATTTCATTAGGTAACTTTTGTAAAAAACTCTAATAACTATTAAGAATAATATCGAAAGCCTGATTGATTAGTTTGTTTTAATATCTAAGGCTACAATATGGACTACTTTCCACAAACTCTATGCAAGTTTATAAAAAAAAAAAAAATATTAAAATGAGTGATTGCAGTTTGAGTTTTGCAAAAACTTATTATTTATTAAATTATATGCGACAACATGATTTCCATTTTGTTATTTTAATTATGTGTGTTAACATAATCATGATTATATATCCACTCATACGTTCATCCTTGTATTAGTTAATGTATACTACAGTGCAACATAGTTTCAGCTTAAATAAAGTTTTCGCCTTAATGGCATATGGCATTTACAAGATTTTTGTTTTATTGTTCCATCTGTTTAAATATACTGTGAATTAAACAAAGTATGTCACACTCATTATTTTAAGATCATGCTAGACTTAAACGAATAAATTATTAAATGAGACCTAGTAGATACCCATATGAAAGCAAAAACGACACATTTTAGTTTCACTTGCTGGCACGTTTGTTTCCAAAGTCTTATATTTTCAGCTGTTATTTGATCATATTTCTAAAAAGCTTCCGCGCCATTACTATTTGTGATGCAGTACTGTACTAAACAAGCACTCAATTAAACAACAACTAAATTTTATATGACTTTAGTGTTAGAACTTCTTTGACGGCAGATGATGTCATTTTAATAGATTTTATTTATACACATTCGGCTTAACATTTTTTAAAAATCAACAACAGACTTTTTGGTATCGCATGTTGTGTCGTCTTAGAAAGAGAAAGAGGGGAGATTGCTTTTTTGTGTATTTTTAAGGAAATTAATTTATTATACTTTTATCTTATTAAATTTTGCATTCTAAGGACACTAAAGCTAAAAGAACAAGTAGAAGACGTAAATTGGCTTTAGTGCATCATGCACACCTTTCCCTTAATTAGTGGTTTAAGTAATATTTTGGATTTACAAACCCATCTGAGATTGCAGTAAATACAGTGTCTTTCATGTTGTTTTGCAAAACTGGTGTTTGGTTTTTCACTAGTGACTTATCTTGTTATTTTAAATGGCAAACATATTCTCAAGACATGTTGCATAAAATGATAGGAAATAAAAATTTTAATTCTGCCATAAATAATAACATGTATGCTGGGAGTTTTTAGTTTTATCTTAATTTTAAAATAAAACCAACATTGGCCGACTATGATGCGCCTTAAAAATCTCCTTAAGAATTATGTACTGAACAACAATTTTTATTCAGTACAACATGACTTTTGTAAAGGTGGATCTATTCCAAAAATCTAATGAAATTGACGTTCTTTATCAATACAGTATTTTTTAATGGTAACCACTCCGATGAAGTCTATACTAACTGAAGTAAAGAGATCGGCAATTTTAGCCATTATTTATTGTTAGTGAAGTTTGATACTTCAGGATTTCCGGATAACCCTTACAATGGATTAGCTTTTACTTAAAGGATCGGCTACAATGTGATTAGTATAATGACAGTTTACTAGAATATTTTGAAGTATTATTGTTTCTATTGTTAATACACGGTCTTCAAAAGGCTATTCAATACAGCAATATTTTAATGTTTGCTGATGATATTAAAGGGTGTCCGCCGGAAAGGTATACTCTTTTCTTTTTAGGAAACATTAGTCTTGACAGTTCATATTTGACAGTCGTGAAGTAGAGACTTGGCAAATTTATTATGGAAATTAATAATCACCGATTACTGTGTTACGTGAAATTTTTGGGAGAAATAAAGTGCCAACAAGACGCACTATTATCGCGTAGTGAATGATTTCGAAGAAGGACGGACTGTAGCTGATAAGCCAAAGCATGGACCAAGATCAGCAGAAAACATTACTGCTGTTCAAGAAAGTGTTCAAAACAATCCATCAATATCAATTCGACGCCGCGATCAGGAGCTCGGTTTTCAAAGGAACAGGAACAGCTCGCCCATGACAACCCCGATTTTCATGAAAAAATCATAACGAGTGACGAGGCACATTTTCAATTGAATAGATATGTCAATAAACAAAATAGTTTGTTCTGGGCAATGGAAAATCCTATAATTATTATCAGTCACCTTTGGAATTGTCTTTGCTGAAAAAATAAGTTTTAACTCACATGTAGTAATAACGGGAAATCAGCTAATGGGGTATTAAGTTTCCTAAAGCGTTGCGATAAGGAGTTTAATGATCCTTATAGAACAAAAAATTTATTAAAGCCATTGGAATATGGATCAGTATGTTTCGTTGGAGTCCTAATATAAACTAACCATCATATCGAAGTTGTGTATCATCAATTGCACTCCCAACCTCACAAAGCCGAAGAATAGTTTCCAATATTGCATTTGTCCCGAATCTTATTCAAGGTAAAATTGATTCTACATTTCTTTAACGTAAAATACGTACCAATGTTTCTAACAGATAGCTTAGATCTTATAAACCTTTATTAAAAAAAGTTCATATATCAATCTACATATATTAACTTTGATCCTTTAAGAAGAATTTGTGCTGAAGTTAATAAGTTTTATGTTTCTCATATTTAAATTAATTTATAAATTCTTTCCTTTATTTTTTCTATACCCTTTACCTGTGGTGCCATGGGTATGTATAGCTTAGTCATTCCATAATATTCCAAAATATTAATTTCCAGTCCCATTGAATAAATGTGTGTTTTCTGAAAGCTTAAATATCAAAAGGTGAGTCGATTAGGCAATGTTCGTTTGTTCATCTGTCCATGCGTTAGTTAAAATCAACTTTTAGAAGACCCCACATATTGCACAAACCTCTATGTGATAGTAATATTTTGGAAGTATTTGAGAATGAATTGCTATTTATATCCAGCAAAGCATCGTCTTATAATTTTCTGAGATATAAGCAAACAAACACGACTGCTTCTATCTTTTCCCATATTTGTTACTATAGAAGCTATAATTTTTCAGTCCAAGGATAATTTATGGACTCGTTTGTTTTTTATTTACAGATATTATATGTAACTCTAACGTTAGTCGTTAACAAATTAGAACAAATCGATTGCTAATGGGAATATTTGTAGACAAAAATAATTTGGAAAAATTTATAATTTTTTATTAAATATATCTGTGGTTTTCATGGGCAACCACGTATGTCTTAAAATCAAATTTTTCAGGAGAGGTACAAAACCGTGTTAGTGCTGAACGATTTTTGAATATGTATAGAAGTTACTTTGTTATGCCATTAAAATAATAGGAATGGGTCCATCTTATTTGAGAAATTTTCAAAACCAAGTAAAGGCCGTCTAAAACCAAGCAATATGGCATTATTAACTCAAAATCGTATAAAATTAACATACGCGGTTGCCCATGAAAACCACAGATATTAAGCTACTAAAGCTCCTAATAAATTTTATGGCAGACCTAAAGCTATGAACTAAACTGAGATATAAACAACAAGTTGGTTTATTTTCTTTATATGAATCAGTATATAAGTTAAGAGCACTTGTTTTTTTATTTATTTATTGTTATGCAGCTTGTTAACAAACATAAGTGGATATATAAACAACACACTCTGTTGTATTACTACTCAATTAGCTGGACCTGATCAAATATTTATATTACTGCCACCATAGGAGTGGTGACCTACAAACTTCTGCAAACTTCCATAACAATAACACCAGTATGTTCTAGAACCACTAAAATAAATTGGTGACGTTGTAAATATATGCATAACGTTTATACCAGGAACCAGCATCTTCAAATATCATCTGCAGAGGATCGGGGTTGTGGAGGATGATGCTGAGACAGCGGCGTGTGTGGTATCCAAAACTCCGGTAATGGCTGGTAATAGACTTAGTACCACTGGCTAGCACTCGTTGGATGTGAGTGCTATGGGGGAAATTAGTCTGGGGCAGATGAGGATTGTAGATAATCATCAGTTTGCAATGTGAAGTCACAATTAGATAGAGCCAACGCCTGGGACGGAACGGAACTCAGTGAGGTCGTGGTAACCTTGTAATATCTGGGTAACGAAGGGGGTCGATATGGGACCCCTTTATGGTAGAGGTCTACTTCCATATCTCTCTTACATGCATATATACATTATATAAACATTAAAATAAATTAAAATTTCTACCTGGCAATATGTGGCAATTTTATACTCTTATCAAACCGTATAAAAATAATAAATATATAATAAATACATAAAAAGTTAAAAGACAATATCTGTAACAATATAATAATATTTTCACGATAATTCTGTAAAAGAGTTCCACAAACACTTCTTACGTACACATACATATCTCTTGAAAATATGACAAGTCTACCAAAGTTTAATATAATGGATTCCATATAATAATTCATTTAAATTTACAATATGGTCGGCTTAACTCATCTTTAAATACTCTGTTACAAAATATCAACTTTTTTTTTAATTTTAACTTTATTAATTGGTACCATCAAATAAACTAACATGATGGACTAGAGAGTGTTTATTTCTTAAACATAAAAATCAAATAGAAAACGTAATTTTTTAAACCAATTAACAGACTGTAGATTAACTGTCATCTTAGGAAGCAAAAGAACCACGTAAATTACATTATAACATCAAATATATAAATGATATGATATCATGTCTAATCTTGGATTGCTCACATACAACTTGTATGCCTGGTTTTCTTCACATTGTGAGAAACAACTTTATTTTCAAACAAACAAGTATTTATCTTAAAGAGTATCGTTGTATTATGTTTAATGCTTTTTCTTTGCTCTTCTAAAACTTCTATGTTATGATTTTATCATAATACTTCTAATACGACTTAAGCAAAAAATTTTGATTTTTTCCAGAAGTACAACAAAAAACAGTTTGTTAAAAAGGGAGTAGTAGAAAAAAGTATAAACAAAATAAACACCCAAGACAGTTGTAACATTTCATTTGAAAATACTCAGGTACTGGTGTAAGAAATTAAAATAGTTTCTAACTGTCAATTATGTATGTAGCAGCATAATTTTTTCCCTTTTTGACATTTCCACATTTATATTTTCTGCACATGCAAATGTGAATTTTACTAAGCAAGCCGTTCTGCTTTTAACTAGAGCTGTCTTTGAAATACAATACTAACATGATGGTGCCGATAATATATTAACATTTTTAGAATTATTTAGAACTTCCGTTTGGAAACTGGTATATATAAAATGGATTTCTTACAATACGTGTTCAAAACGTTTAGCAGCGTAGGGTTTAATATTTTGTATTTACATTGCAATAATCCTTCATAATCTATAAATGATTCTAGGAACTATTTAAATAATTTACCTCTTAATCATGTTGAGATGTCAAAAGAAAAAAAAAAAAAAAACAATTATTAAAATATATACAGGGTGGGCCAACTTGGAGTGACTGATTTGAAATGCTTATAATTTTTATATTTTTATTTTTTTATATTTTTATTTTTATTTATTAGTAATATATGTAGATAATACATAATTTTATAAAATTTTATAATGTCATCATACTCATTAGAAGAACGTGTAAAAATTGTTTAATTTTATTATGTTACTGTGAAAATACTGTCAGCATTTTAATACTGCAGAGGCTGCCAGTGTAAACATGATAAGAAGCGTAATGACCCGTTTTGAAAATTTGGGTTCAGTGGGTAATAAACTACGAAAAAATGTTGTTTGTCCTGTTTGCACTGAACAAGCTATAGAAGCTGTACGAGAAAGTGTTCACACGGATCCAACTGTGTCTACTCGTCGACGAGCTACTCAATTGAGCATCTCCAGAACATCGCTACGACGTATTCTAAAAGTTGATCTGAAAATGTTTCCATATAAAATTCAATTGGCCCAAAAACATGTATATATATAAATATACAGTGCCGGTCAAAATAATAGCATCAGTAGCATTTATATTCTTTCAAGAAGGACAAAGTAAACTTAAAGATAAACTTCAGAAATAAGAAGTTTACATAACTGTTGCAATAGAATGGTCGTAATGCAATTATATATGTTACTTCTAATGTTTAAGCGTTTGGTTCAAACATGCAAAAACGATCCTTTTATGAGAGCTACGGAACTCACAAAAGGATTGAATATAAAGTTAGTTGTAGAATTTATTGTCGTAGACTGCGATAAAGCAATCTCAATACTTACAGCTTACAAAAAGTACTACTTCTATCTTCTAAGCATGTGGCCAAACGATTGTCTTTTGCATAAGCATATGTAATTTGACTATATGAAATACAAGGGAATGTTCTGTGAATATGTTTATCGGAAATCATCTTTTTAATTCGAAAATATTTATAATATTTTATCAGAAGACCATTTTGTAACGAACTCAAGCTGCAGCTTACAGCAAAAAGTATAAAACATATTGGTTGTAGTAGAGGTGTTTTTCATATCAAGGTGTGAGTTCCATATTTTATATTTAAATGAATGCAATGCAATGAATGCAGCCATATATGTAAAAATCCTTAAAGGGATAATTTGCTTTCGATGATGTGAATCTTTCAACAAGACTACTTGGATCACACCAGCAAACCGGCAAATAAATAGCTGATTAACAAGTTATCATTTTATTAGTACTGCTTTTACAATCGCTGGATTTTAATCCCGTTGAAATTCTAAAGACAGAATCGGCGATTAAACCGGCAAGTACAGAAGGTCTTTGGAAAGCTGTAAATAAAATATGTAATTCTATTCCTGTTTAATGATGTCAAAACCTAACTAACTACATACACTACATAATTTTTTATTGCATTTAAAGTAAAATTAATACAAGAGTCTTCAGGATGTAAATGGATTCACTGAAACATTTTAGTTAGTGCTATTATTTTGACTGCAGCTGTGTTTGGAACATACAGATATTTTAGGAAGTTTTTTCAATTAACACATCAACCGATGTAGCTTAATCAATTCTTCTATTTACAACAGTGCTGAATATATATCTTCTTTCTACATATATTTTAAAAGAGCTGACCAATTTTAGCTAAAATTTCAGGGTACATTGGGATGGTATGTAGATGGTTTATGTGAAGTTTGCACGGTTAGCTTTTAGATTATCCTACATATTCCCATACAAATATAAAAAAAGATGTCCTCCATTTTTCATGTTATGATTTCTTATATTTACTTGAAAAGTTACCAAACCATGTATCGTTATGTATTAGTAATATGTAATATGTAATGAATACAATGCAAAAAATTTGTTGGGGGCTAGCAAAAGCGGTACATGTTCTGCTAGTCTATATAAAAAAAGAAGTGTACTCTTTAATGTCACCATTAACTGCGGAAACGGGTCGACCGATTTCAACCAAAATTTCAGGTTAAGTTAGGAATGGTTTTTAGATGGTTTATGTAATTCCGGACATATGACATTTAGATTTTTCTACATATACAAATATTAAAAAAATGTCCTCCATTTTCCATATTATGATTTATTTATTGTCGCTTGAAAACTTACCAAACCATGTATCGTAATGATTAATGTGTTCAATGATATTCGGTCTTTCTAATAAGAACTGAAAAGGAGGAGAAGTTTGCGTGAAACCCTAATATATGATGAATACAATGCAAAACTTTGTTGGGACCAGCAGAGCTGTAAAATTTCTGCTAGTTTATATATTCTAGGACTATTCGCAAAAATCATTTTAAAATATATCAAGTTACCAAAGCTCATTATTAATTTTTAGACAAGCCAAAGACAGCCGTATTCTCGACAGCTATATCTGAGAAAACTAGTGGGAAATGAACTTAGATAAAGGCAAAAAAAAAAGAACAACAAATGCTTCGGTGTTTTTCGTAATACTTACAGTTAAAAATCGATTTTTTAAGCTGCTGATAACAGAGAATAGCGATATGGATATCAAAAGAAAGAGCATCGCTACCAAAATATAATACACTATAAACAAAATTTAAATCCATGATGGCCGCTACCACAAAATCGCGTACAATTAATTTATATATGTGGGTAGAATTCAGTAATTAAATATGTACTCCCTCAATATTGATATGAATTAAAACGGCTTCGCTAGTTAAAATCCAAGTTGGTGTCTTAAGTAAAATGGCGGACATAAGAGCCAAATTAATTAATTACGGCTCTCCCCCTTTAACCCCTACAATATTGGTATCAAATGAAGTGTAGACTAGGATAAAGTTAAAATCCAAGATGACACCCAAACAAAAGGGCGGATAATTTTTTTCCCAACCCCATATATTTATATGGGTATCAAATAAAAGGGCATGACTTTTAGAATACAGCCAACTATGTAAAAATTCAAAATCAAAAATTCAAAATCAGAAAGAAGAAAGCCAAATGTTGCATAACATGAAATCTAAAATTAAGGCCTCGCTACGATGTGGTCTCTGTACCAATGTACATGATAGTGAAGGTTATTATCAGATTAGGCTCACGGAATATAAAATTTTTACTTGTTTTTATCATAATTACTTTACAAAACTTTATTCATACGACATATTTTTGTTGATTTTGCGGCTTGTTGTTATCGGAAAATAAATTTATTAAATAATTCTGCTGATATAAAACCATTTTTTCTAAGCTTTTCTATATAAAATTTTGTTTAGTAATGAACAGAAACAATGTTAGTATCATGGTAAACAAAAAAAAACTTTTCATGTGGCATATCCTGAACGACAATGATTAAAATTAATTTTAAAAATAAATATAAATCATTTTTAGTTAAAATTAAAACCGTGATTTAAAAATTTCAATGCGCAACATTTGAAAATAAGTCACGTTACAACATTGTCTGAGGATTCTTTGAAATTCGAATTGTTATAAAAAATCAACTTTGGTCAAAATTATAGGGCTCTTTAAGTAAGTAAGTTAAATGAAGCCAATTTTTTTTGTTTTTTTTTAACTTTTAATGTGTTAGACGATCACGCTCTATTGTACTTTATAGAAATGCCCATATATTTCATTATTAGCTTGGATCTGTTTGTTTTACAGTCATCTGAAAAAAGAGCAATTTTTGCTACAATTGCACTGCTCTACAAAAAATCATTTGTTGTCTTCCCGTTAATTAAAACTATGTGGACTGTATGGACTTTGATACGCTGAACTCAAATCCGTTGTCGGTTTTTTCCCATTAGATCGGGATTTTTTTTATGGGCGTGGCAAATTTTTCCCCCTAAATTAGTCAGGTACGGACACATATTTCATCCTAACTCGAGAACCAGTTATCCGATTTTCAAAAGTAAAACACCAACAAAATTGTATTTATTTTAGTCGAATAGAATTTCTCTCTATCTAGCCTTTTGAAATTATTCAAAAATTAATGGAGAAAAAAAAATTTTTTCGTGCAAAATTCGTCATATTTTTCAATTTAAAATTGAATTAAAAGAAATATAAAGCAAATACTCAATATTTTGCACTTTTTTGTGAGAGCTACTTATCTTGGAAATAAAAAAAACCCATAAAAATCGGTTAAAAAATGTCGATTTTATTGTCAATTTACCGCAGATACCCAATATTGTAATGCAACCAGCCTTACTGTAACATTTCGTTAGGTGAGCAGGTAATGTAACTAAAGTACAACGGTATTTTACATAGTTCTTGGAATTAATATTTATAACAGTATTTTTCAATTACCTGTGATTTCAAATTAAGAACTTTAGGGTAGATTATGGTATTTATTGTATATAAAGAAGCTAATGGGCAATAAGTAAGTCACTTTTAATTTGAATATCTTGCGGTTAAAATCGGCAACAGTAAATATATCTTATAGTGTACTTTGTTATTGTGTAAAGAAATAATGCAATTAAAGAATCCACAAACATGTTATAACCACACCACTTTCTAAAAGGTTCCATTGTTGTAATCTGGAACCTAAAAGTTCTGCTTTGTTCTTTGGCAATTCTAAGTCCCTTACAAAATCATTTAATTCAGCTTGCGTTATCATGTGTGGCTGTGATGATGTGCCTCGTACCTCGTATTCTAACATTGACAAAATTGACGGTGAACCACCCGTGATTTAATATTCGTCGCCACCGATGTTAGGACGTTTCGGGATCGGATAAAGATTGCTGTGCGAGAGAGGACGAGTAGCCGATGGTATATTTGGATATTTTATGACACTCTTCTTTTTTTTAGAAACGCCTTTGCCTTTTCCAAATATAGGAGTCGTCATGCAGAAATAACAATTACTAACGTGATTTGTCGATTCCCTCCACTGCATTGGCACTGCAAAACAAAGTGATGTTTTTTTTGCCGTTCAGCCAATTTCACAAACCTGTAGCACATGGATTGCAGCAGAAATGTGGAACCCAGCTTTTATCTTGGTGTTTGATGTTTTCGTTAAAGTGGTAATAGGTTTTTTTTATTATAGGCGATATACAACACCTCTGTTTACTAAATATCACCTCACCGCAAATATAACAAAAATTTTCGGGATTATTAACACATTTTCGAGACATTTTGCAATAAAATAGTAATATACTTTTTACTTTTTACACTTTTATCGTTAAATTATAAAGAAAAGAGAACAAAAAAGCAATATTTTGGATATTTGATACCAACTAACTACGTAAATATCAACACTATGATGTTAAATGTGGGTACTTTCGTTAAATTCGAAACATATCAGGGATCGCAAAAACTAAAGCTAATAAATGAATTTTACTTATCAATTCGTATTTTGCATGGACAGAGAAGCAAAAATTAGTTAAAATTATTTCGGATACTTTTTATTGTATACTAGTATTATTAGTAACTAAAGTTCCTTGCTAGTTCTTAAAGAGTGTTCTTAAATTGAAAGGAAAAGCTAAATAATTTCAAGTTTTATAGTTTACAGGCAATTATATCTAGTTATCTATATATATAAAAGAGTAACGTGACTGACTGACTGACTGACTGACTGATTCATCATCGCACAGCCAAAACGCTAAGAGCTAGAGACATGAAATTTGGACAATCGGTTCCTCTTTCGATGTATAGCTCCACTAAAAAGGGATTTTTGGAAATTCGTACTTTAAGGGGGGAAAACGGGTAAAATCTGTAATCTTATATCTGCTAAACTAAAAATGATACAAATTAAATTGAAAAAGTATTGTAATTTGCATAAAAAATAAGCTGACAGGTGTCTGGCCTTTTTTGGAATTTTCAAGCCCTAAGGGGAAAAAACGGGTAAAAACTATAATTTGGTACTTTTTTGGTACCCTATGTAACTTCCAAACGCATGAAGCTAGGAAAAAAATTTAAACTGTATTAAGTAATCCGCGAAAAAATATTAATAGAAATTCTGCACTTTTTACAAATTCGCATGTATAAGGGGTAAAAATTTTCCCTTTTTTTGGTACTTTTTTTAAAAGAAACTTTTCTTATATTATTCAATGGGACAACATTTGAAAATTATTATTTCCTAATAGAATATGGACAACTATTTAGGGGAAATTTTTAGAAACTTTTCGGGGGACAAAAAAGGTATCAAAAAGGGGAAAATTCCGGAAAATGTAAGTAATTCCTAATTAGAAGGCCAATTTTCACAAAATTTTTAATTTGGATTTCACTAGACATAAAAAATTATGTAATTTAGTAAAAATTGAAACACATTCATAGCAGGGTAGAAAAGGGAAAAATCGGGAAGAGTTTGGTACTTTTTAGAACATAATTACTTTTAAGCAAAAAAGAGTAGATTTACTGACTTTAAATCATGTCTATTAAAATATTTTGTTACATAGATATTTGAACACTTTAAACTTGGAATTTGGAACTTGGACCAAAAATGTACTTTTTCGCTTTTCTATGGTACTTTTCGTATTTTCTACGTTTATAAAGATAGAATTATAAAATAAAGGACTATTGATTCCAGGTAAGACTAAAAATGTTATGGGTGACCAAAAAGGTAATTTTGAATTTTTATGGTACCTTTTATATATTCTACGTTTGCGAAGCTAGAATTTTAAAATAAGTGGCTATTGATACAAGGTGAGACCGAAAATGTTATGGTCGACCAAAAAGGTACTTTTTTGAATTTTTGTGGTACTTTTGGTATTTTCTACGTTTATGAAGGTAGGATTGTACAGTCAAGGACTATTGATTGCAGGTGGGACTAAAAATGTTATGGGCGACCAAAAAGGTACTTTTTTGAATTTTTGTGGTACTTTTGGTATTTTCTACGTTTATGAAGGTAGGATTGTACAGTCAAGGACTATTGATTCCAGGTGAGACTAAAAATGTTATGGGCGAACAAAAAGGTACTTATTCGAATTTTTATGGTACTTTTTGTATTTTCAACGTTTGCGAAGCTAGAATTTTAAAATTAGTGGCTATTGATACAAGGTGAGACTGAAAATGTTATGGTCGACCAAAAAGGTACTTTTTTGAATTTGTAGGGTACTTTTTGTATTTGCTACGTTTATGAAGGTAGGATTGTACAATCAAGGACTATTGATTCCAGGTGAGACTAAAAATGTTATGGGCGACCAAAAAGGTAGTTTTTTGTATTTGTATGGTACTTTTTGTATTTGCAACGTTTATAAATATAGGATTATACAATCAAGGACTATTGGTTCTAGGTGAGACAAAAAATGTTATGGGCGACGAAAAAGGTACTTTTTTGAATTTTTATGGTACTTTTTGTATTTTCAACGTTTGCAAAGCTAGAATTTTGAAATTAGTGACAATTGATACAAGGTGAGACTGAAAATGTTATGGGCGACCAAAAAGGTAGTTTTTTGTATTTGTATGGTACTTTTTGTATTTGCAACGTTTATAAATATAGGATTATACAATCAAGGACTATTGGTTCTAGGTGAGACAAAAAATGTTATGGGCGACGAAAAAGGTACTTTTTTGAATTTTTATGGTACTTTTTGTATTTTCAACGTTTGCAAAGCTAGAATTTTGAATTTAGTGACTATTGATACAAGGTGAGACGGAAAATGTCATGGGCAACCAAAAAAGTACTTTTTTGATTTTTATGATACTTTTGGTATTTTATTCAATAAATAGTAAGAACTGCGCTAACGAAGTAGCGGGTTAAATGCTAGTCTTATATAAAAATGCATTGATGAAATTTTTTTTTCAGTTTGAATTTGTATGCAATGTCAGTATTGTATAAGAAATTAAAAACTCCAATATATCTGATTTTCGGCTGTTGATATTAAAAAAAATTCAAACTGAAAAAAAAAATTTTTGAAATATCCGAATAAAATTTTTTATGCATAAATATTTTATTTGAATTTTAATAATGACATAAACTTTAATTATATTGTTTGAGAGTTATCACTATAAATAATGAATACTATGAATACGTTTCGCAACACTTCTTGAGTGGAACACAATAACAGTTTCATCATCAGCACTTTTTTTTTAATCTCGATTACTAGTGTTGGATCAGTTTTATCTCTTAATATATTAATGAAATTTGACTTCTTGTTCGGAGTAATTCACGTCTTGCCAAATTTAACAACAAACTGCTTTTACTTTGTATTCTATATGATACATTGATATCACGGGTTTTTATTAATCATCGTAAACTTGTAGCGTAAAAAATAAAAATTTAAGAAATTCTTTAATGATACCTTTAATTTTTAATTCTACAGAAAAGTTAATTAAATATACAGTTAAGTTTAAAATATATATTTTTTAAGTTAAAAAAAGCTTGTAATATATGACTTTACGTTATCTTTTAGATGCAATTCTCTAAAAATTATAATGCCATGTTCGTGTCTTAAGTCTTTTGTTATGTATATTTTTTATGGAATTATTTTTATTTAAGAATTTTTAAGGTGCATAATGCATTTTTTTGCTTTATTTAAGATCTTACATCAATTTAACATTAAACAAATCAATTTATCCAGTATAAAATTCTTAATTGATAAACGCCTAGAAGAAAACACCCATTTTCAATCATTTAATGCATTGCGTCCACTACTTAAAGTACCACTACGAAATAATCGAAAAATTCCTAAATTACATCCATACATACAGTATGCTGATTGAAACTCATGTGTGCGTTTATATAGAAAACACTGCGTGTTTTTATATAGAAGATGTTGGGTTAAGGGCATTTCGGTTGTTTCATTTGTTGTTTCTTCGGTTTTCGTATACGAAAATATAATTTTCCACATTTTAATAATGTTACGGTTTAATTGAGTTTTATCATGCAACATTTTAAATTCAATTTAACTGTAAACATAACACTTAAAAGCCCTTTGGGTATATTACACGTCTAAATATGTGCACATAAATATGTTTGTAAGTATGTATGTGGGTATGAAGGGTCTTTTTCATCATAACGATAATGGCAGATTTGTAGATGATATTTTATGCGAAATAAACACATCAATTTGAGAGCTTATAATGAACTTAACTTGTATTTAGTGCAGACCACACACATCAAATATTAAAGAATAGTGGCAAATTGTCTTTAAAACTGTTTTATTGAAAGAAAGATCTTATAAGTAGTAGAGTGAGTGAGAACAATATCAGTATGGCGCTAGCAAGAAAGTTTTTGGACAAAATATTAATTTTCTTAATTATTTATGCTAAAATCTTATTAAAAGTTTGGATGGAAAAACATAATGATACTTTTGTTAAACTAATAATAAGAGTGTGTATTTTAATATCTGTTAAACTATTATTTCAATAGGTTAGGTTGGATGTGAGAACATTCAGCTAATATTAAGTATAGATAAAAAAAAAACGTTTTAGGCTGCTCCACCCAGAAACCATAATTCCGTTGAGATTATCCTAAAAAAAGAGAGAGTAAAAAGAGAAACAGTCAGTTGAAATACAAGTAAGTAGAGAGGAAGATAGATAGATAGATAGATAGATAGATAGATAGATATATAGATAGATAGATAGATAGATAGATAGATAGATAGATAGATAGATAGATAGATAGATAGATAGATAGATAGATAGATAGATAGATAAATAAATAGATAGATAGATAGATAGATAGATAGATATATAGAAAGATAGATAGATAGATAGATAGATAGATAGATAGATAGATAGATATATAGATAGATAGATAGATAGATAGATAGATAGATAGATAGATAGATAGATAGATAGATAGATAGAGGAAGATATATATCGTAGTGGTACAGAGAGAAATGTACATATATATTTTAAATGGAAGATTCTTAGATCCCGTTCGACATGAATAATTTCAAACCCCTAGCAAAGGATAATATTGCTTTTGGATCATGAGTAGAGAGCGTAGAGAGACGGTCAATTAAATGTAAGTACTGGGCAGTGGCGAATAAAATGTTCCACCATCTTTCCTTCTTCATCATTTTCATAGAAGCGAGAGAAGTCATTTGAGTTCGACTGCTATTTCGCAATGAACGATCTTATGTCGCAGTGATCGGTTAAGATACTTGTTGTCAGCTACAGATCCTGTTTCTCGTTCTTCTTGGCGATACAAACGGAATTTGTCATGCTGCAGCGTTTGCTCAGTTAATCAATAATAAGAATTAATAAGGTTTTATGTCATTTGTATGTTTAAATATATTTTCATAATAAGAAAGTTTTTATTTGATCGCCTTAGAATACTTCCATTTGGCGATACTAATGTTTTAAATATTTCACAAAATTTTAACACTTTTATTTTCACACAGTCAATTTTTATCAAAAAAATTTCGGTTTTTCCACTACATCGCTTTATTTTTTGTATATTCCAACTACTTAGGGCCATTATTATAACTTACCAATAACTAAAGTTAGGATGTTATCGGACAGATAACTAGTTTTTCGTTATTACAACTTCACTTTAACCTAAAAGTGTCCGATAAGTTAAAGGGAAGATCACTCTACCTTTAACTATTAACGTGAGGTTTATAACTAAAAGTTACCATATTTTCTACCGTATAAGGAAATTGTTTACTATTTGCCTGTCGTTGCCACTTTGGTTTTTAAGAACTAATAAATTTGTTCAGCATTTGCTTTGGTGCTGCCATACTTTAAAATAAATACAATTTATTTTACAGGCAGGTTGTAATAACGAAAAATACTTAATGGTCAGTTTATTGCTCACGTTAACAAAAGTTACCTTTTATTAACATTAACTTTGTTGGCAAGTTGCAATAATGGCCCTTAATGTTATTATTAATAATTCTGATATTTTAGTTAAATTTAAAGTGATTATTTTGCAACGCAATTGGTGACTTCTTATCTCTTCTTTCACCAAAATAATGATCCAGTATTGAAGAAAAGTCGATTGTTCGATTAACTGTAAGGTTAGATTGATAAAATAGGCTTCAGAAGCCCAAACCATGCCTGGTATACATGTCTGTCTGCACAGTTAGCAGTTTGTGTGCTCTAAAGAAACAATAATTGTCTTTCAAAAAACATAATCCCAAATTTAGCTAATATCTTGATTAAGTTGGGAACTCAGTACCTTCAATGTAGTTTCTAAGGAATTTCTAATTTGAACCCTAGAGGTATTCAAAGTTTGGCTAGTATTCACGTTTTAGTTATTGTGTCTAATACACTTAAAAGTAGCGCATTGACAAAGGTAGTATTTCACGGTCTTATCCTCTTCTTTGCATGTTCTATATGTCGTTTCATCCGATAGTCTCATAAAAGCTAGATGAATCTCCTTAGATTTCTCTAGATTTGGTTCACCCCATAGTATGTTATTCATCTTACCAACAATAGAATATTGCTACTTTCTAACTTGTCATACCATTGCCCAAACTTTAAAATAATTTTCGAACCTCTGAAATGGTTTAGCATTTTCCAAGATGTTGGTGTTTAACTATGTGTCCATTATGGAAAAGTTGTCGGCTTCTTTGTTTACTAATAAGACGTGATGGCCGTATTATCTGTAGATGTTCACAATTTGCATGCGAGTTTATCTAACTCTAGCATTACACAACATTCTGAGATTGATACTTGTTCATTAGGGTGTTGATATCTCATACTGATACTGAATATTCGTAAAGATACTTCAATGTTAGTACAGATTGAAAAGGATATTTTTAGCACATCTTTTTAGTTCCCAATATCATGAAATATATTTTCAGACTCTAATTTTACTATTATTTGGAATTAAAAACTTTTTGAGGAATTTACCAACCTATGATAGACCTTCGGTAAT